>JAVJIF010006366.1:2500-163517 GCA_038442645.1 Agave tequilana | reverse complement strand
TTTACTTTCTAAGATTTTGATTTGCTCAAATCAAGGCTTTGTAGGTATTAAATAGTGATTATACAAAAATTATATTAGATAAGTTTCTAGGAACCAATAATTATATTGTGGTGAGTTTTACATATGAGTATAGATAAGTTGAGTAGCAGATTGCTGAAATTAATAAATTATTTTTGTGGTTCTAATTTAATTTAAAAATTTTTTTAAAGAAAAAACTGAAATTAAATTCACAAGTTAGATCTACTTACTTGAGTTGTTCCTAGGGGTGCCATCGGATCGGATATTACCTCTACCATATCCATATCCGCACCCAACCTTCGGATACGGATACGGATACGGATATTGGCGGATGTGAAAAAATGATATCCGTATCCGCCAAAATCGGATATCAGATATAAATCGGATATTAGCGGATCGGATGCGGATACTAATCGGATATGTTAAAAATGGATATGGTTAAAGATAAATTAAACAGAAATACTTATATTACTTTTTTATCTCATCTACTACAATATTAAATGTGATACATATGTGTATATATCAATACAATTCATCGTATTCATTGTCATTTGACTTCTATAACAATAGATTACACGTCCTCCGGTGCTAAATGCCGATTCGGATGACATAGTTGATGTCGAAATACTAAAAATATCATGTGGTGCTCTTACAAGAATCGAATACTTTTCACTATTACTTTTTTACCAACTCAAAATATCAAAATTTAACTCAAAATATCAAAATTTAATACCTTATTCCATTAAGAATAGTCTTCTCCATACCGATATCATTATGAAGCACGCAACATTCGGATATCGGATCGGATACGAATAAGATATTACTTTTACCATATCCGTATCCGCACCCACCTTTCGGATACGGATACGGATTCGAATATTGACGGATGTGAAAAAATGATATCCGTATCCGGATTGGAGACGGATTCGGATGCGGATATCCGCGGATAATCCGTATCCTGTGGCACCCCTAGTTGTTCCTCCTTATTTGCTCCTCAATCCCTGTACCTCAAAGCCTTTTTTGTTCACGATCTGCTTGAGGAGATGGGAAAGGTGGAAGTGGGGAGAGTTTGGATTAGGATTTTTTCTTGAGGTAGAAGAGAAAGAAAGGGTTTGGCTCTTTATATAGGTTATTAGATATTTTAGAAACCTGAATTCTAGTTAGGTTTAGATTGCTTAATTTAGTAGTTCAGATAAAAATGAAGATTGCTAAACATCTCAAGGAGATTCGGTTAGATTTGAAAATTATAGATTGACTAGCTTATTGGGTTCAGATTTAATTTCGAGTGTTTTTGGATTACACGTCAATGTGGCATAATGGTCTACTCTCTCCTCTCCTTTGCTGGGGACTCGAGTTCGATCCCCATCGCCACCATATATGTTACCATTTTTTTAATATTATTATTATTATAATTTTTTTGAGTAAAACTCAAATAGTGTATTATAATCTACCCACCTAATAAGAAAATTTCATCCTCGAAATTTAAATTCAGGTTGGGAAAGAAATTACCTAATCATCATGGAAAAGGTGGGGATAGCTATCGCGGATGACATCCTCCCGCCCATTTTACTTCTTCCGGAGGTCGATTGCCCCAAGATACCAGAACAAGTGGAATGGTCTGCTTCTTCAATTTTTTGGTAGTCTGATCTAGAATAACCATAGGCCCCTCAGTGTAGGATAGGTCCGGCCTAAGTTCCAACTCAGAATGATCCACCACATGACTGTCATCTCGGATATACCTCCTCAGCTGAGAAACATGGAAGACGTCATACACGTCATCCAAAGATGGGGGCAACGCCAGCCTATAAGCCACAACTCCCACTCGTTCCAAAATCTCTAAAGGTCCAATAAAACTAGGACTTAGCTTCCCTCTGTTGCCAAATCTGATTACTCCTCTCTTTGGAGATATCTTTAAGAATACTTTATCTCCAACCATAAACTCCAGTGGCCTTCTGTCTAAATCTATCCATTTCTTCTGTCTATCCTGAGCTACCTTGAGGCGCTCTCGGATAATCTTAACTTTCTCCACTGTCTGAGTTATGATCTCCGGTTCCAGTAGTCTCCGGTCACCAATATCGTCCCAGCACAAAGGAGACCTGCATTTCCTTCCATACAAAGCTTCAAAAGGCCCAATCTTGATACTGGCCTGATAGCTGTTGTTTTAGGCAAACTCTGCCAAATGCAGATGGTCTTCCTATGACCCCTTGAAGTCTAACATGCAAGCCCTCAGCATCTCTTCGAGAATTTGGATCGTCCGCTCTGATTGCCCATCAGTCTGCAGATGGTATGCTGTGCTAAACTTCAAGCGTGTCCCCAAACCTTCCTGGAGACTCCTCCAAAAGTGGAATAGGAATCTAGTGTCTTTGTCGGACGCTATGCTAACTGGCACGCATGGAGTCTCACTACCTCCTGCATGTACTTCTCCGCTAACAACTCGGTTAGATTGTCCCAGTCTGAAAGGAATGAAGTGTGTTGACTTCGTGAGATGATCCACTATGACCCACACTGCATTGTTTCCCTTCTGGCTGCGATGTAAGGCAGTGAAAAAGTCCATAAAAATGTGCTCCCACTTCCATTCTGGAATCGGTGGGGTTGAAGTAATCCGGCTGTTCTTTGATGTTCAGCCTTCACTTGCTGACACACCAAACACTTTGCCACATACCTAGCAATCTCCCTTTTCATCCATGCCACCAGAACCGTTGCTTCAGGTCTTGGTGCAGCTTCGTCCCCCTGGATGTATGGAATAAGCCGAGCTATGGGCTTCGGCTAACATTTCTTGCCGAAACTCTCCCTTTGGCACTCAAATTCTGTTGCTGAAACGGAACGTTCCATCCACATGGATCTGCATAGCTGACCTCAACCCGGCTTTCACTTGCTCACTGAATTCTTGCAACTGGGGGTCTCTGTCCTGAGCTTCCCTGATCTTCTCCAATAGGGTTGGTTGAATCTGCATAGCCATAAATTTGCTAAGAGATATCGTCCTTCGTATCATCATTAGGTCCATCCGTCCCATCTCCTCGAATAACTCCTTCTGTTGAGTGATCTGCATTGCCATAGAAGCTTCAAGCTTTCTGCTCAAGACATCAGATACTACATTGATCTTTCCAGGGTGATACTGTAAATCAATATTATAATCAACCATCAACTCTAACCATCTCCTTTGCTTCATGTTTAGCTCATTCTGAGTGAAGATATACTTCAACCTCTTGTGATCAGTGTATATCAGCACTTGGTCTCCCATAGATAGTGCCTCCAAATCTTTAAGGTGAAAATGACTGTTGCCAGTTCAAGATCATGTGTAGGATAATTCTTCTCATGACGCTTTGGCTATCTGGACGCATAAGCTACACATGTCCATGCTGCATTAGCACACACCCCAAACCTCGCCCTGATGCGTTACTGTATTAACCATACCTCCAGTTCCGTCAGGCATCTTCAAGACTGGGGCCATGATCAATCTGTTCTTTAACTCTTCAAAAGCAGTAGCATACTCCGTAGTCCATACATATTTTACTCCCTTTGAGTAAACTTGGTTAGAGGCCCTGCAATCTTTGAGAAATTCTGCACAAACCTCCGGTAATATCCAACCAGTCCTAGAAAACTTCTGATATCTGTTGCCGACTTCGGGACGAGCCAATCCTTCACTGTCTGAACCTTACTGGGATCTACCGTGATGCTTCACCTGAAGCAATATGACCCAGAAATGCTATACTCTTAAGCCAGAACTCACATTTGCTCAGTTTAGCGTAGAGCTTCTCCCGTCGAAGGGTCTGCAACACAATCCTCAAGTGCTCTGCATGCTCTTCTTCATCCTTAGAATAAATCAGGATATCATCTATGAATATTACTACAAATTTATCCAAAAATGGAGAGAATATCTGATTCATCAAGTCCATAAAAATTGCTGGGGGTATTGGTCATTCCAAATGGCATGACTAGGAACTCGTAATAACCATAACGAGTCCTAAAGGCCATTTTCGGAATGTCTTCCTTCTTTACCTTCAGTTGATGATATCTAGAACGGAGGTCCAACTTCAAGAATACCTTAGCTCCACAAAGTTGATCGAATAGGTCATCAATCCTGGGCAAAGGATATTTGTTCTGGATGGTGACCTTGTTCAATCCACGATAGTCAATGCACACCCTCCTGCTACCATCCTTCTTCTTTACCAACAACACCGGAGCTCCAAGGTGAAACACTAAGCCTGATAAATCCTTTGCCTGAATACTCTTGCAACTATTTCTTCAGCTCTGCAGGCTCCACAGGCGCCATCCGATACGGTACCTTAGAGATTGGGGCCGTACCCAGAATGACATCTATGGAAAACTCTAGGACTCCATCTGGCAGCAATCCGGGTAGGTATTCTAGGAATACATCAAAATTTCTTCCACCACTGGCTTCAGCATCTCCTTGGCTTCTGTGATGACGCAATCTCCTTGATCTTCTGTCTGGATGCCCTAGATTCTCCAACAAACTGAAACTCTGGTTGATGTGAAATTCAGAATATTATAGTCTTATTCCGACAATCAATTACCGCCTGATACTTGCTAAGCCATGTCATGCCCAAGATCACATCGTATCCATCAGTGTTTATTATAAACATGTTTGTACTAAATTCCCTTCCACAAATCACTATAGGATTAGATCTGCATACTCTACTAGTGGTTATAATCCCATTCCCCGTACTAATCTCCCATGGAGTGTCCATATCATTACAGGGTATAGAATGCATCATAACAAAACTAGTAGATACATAGCAATGTGAAGCACTAGAATCACATAGTGATATCACTGGAACTGAATGGACCAGAATGGTACCCGCCACCACCTCCTCTGATGCCTCTGCCTCTTTTGTAGTCAGATTGAAAGCCTGGTCTCCCCCACGACCTGCTCCTGCCCTCCTCTGGGACTGTTTGAACACCTGGCGTTATGGAGGAAGTAGAACTTTTCTACCTGCAGGTACTGGATTCCTCTTGGCTACTTCTTATGCTGGAGCAACGGGCATGACACTCCTCTGCCCCTTGGACGGTCAGTTCACTAGATGATGATCTCTAGCTCCACAATCCAGGCATAGTCCGTTTGCCCTTCTGTACCCCCTCGATGATGTCCCAGCAGCTGACAAAATCCAAAACAACTGCCTGCGGGGAAGGAGTAAACTGTTGCTTGTTATGTGGATCACCGCCGATCCTGGATGAAGGTCCCTTAATCACCTGGTCAAAAGGTCGCTTCAGCGGCCTTGCCTGCACCCTGCTCTTATTCTCCTTCTCTACCACCTGCTCCAAGCTACGAGCAGCACTGAGGACCTGAGAGTAAGTTCTCAGTGGTTGTATGACCAAGAACTTCTGAATGTCCATCCTCAGACCCTGCTGGAATCGGTTGGCCCGGTCTTCCTCATCTGCCATCATGTATGGAGCGAACTGGCTCAACCTTAAGAATTCCGCAGCGTACTCATCAATGCTTCGACTCCCTGTTGCAGGTTGATGAACTGCTGCTCCATTTCCCTTCGAGTTGTCTTATGAAAGAACCTCTCATAGAAGCTGTCCATGATTGCTCCCAAGCGATTGGTGGTTCCAACCGCTCTTCCTCTTCAAGCCACCATGTCCGGGCCACGTCTGTCAGCTGAACCTTGACCACCTCGACTTGCTCATCCTTGGGAATACGAGCTGCAATTAAAAGGTTGGTCATATCAACCAACCACTGTTCCACATCCAACGACTTTTCAGTACCGGCAAAGGTGGCCGGCTGCAACTCCTGAAGTCGAAGATGTTCCCGGGTTTTGGTTCCCGAGGTGCCATTGACCTCTCTATGGCCGTCGTGGTCGTCTGTTGAGCTGCCAACAATCTATCTCAAAGGAGTGTTGTTTGTTCCTATTGAAACTCCATCATTCCATGGAGCACTCTCATCAGATTAGTGGTCTCATAACGAGCAGCAATACAGGAGGAGGGAGGTCGTTGGGCCATTGCTGGAAAATCAAAATAAAATTTAGGAAAATATATAAATAGGCTTCAAACATACTTTAAACATTATTGCACTTGTAGCTGGAACGTATGATTTTTAACATTGTCGATAAGAACTTAGCTATTAACTTAATTATACACCCTAAATAACCTAGCTCTGATACCAAGAAAACCCTATCACGCTCCACTTCTAAAAATACACAAAATTGGGTACATGACGAGAGTCAGTGACTTATTCTCAACGTAAACACGCTAAGCCTCAATGTATTAAATTAAAATATAAGTTCACAATTTATTCCAGCATTTAAAAGCAAGTACAATAATGTCATAAAAGTGTAGGATCTATAATTAAATCAACACAAACACTTGACAAGAAGGATTAATCGTTAAGCAAATAAATAACTTGCAATAAAGGAAATCAAATCTCAGAAAAGTTGACAAACGCAAACAAAGAGATTTATCCTGGTTCGGTCCCTGTGACCTACATCCAGTCCCCAAGCCACCTGCTTAAGATTTTTCTTTAACCTTGATTTTGCAACCCAAAATCAATACACCATGTACACTACTTGACAAATCCCCTTCGCCAAATGTGTACACCTTCTCTTCCACCAAGAGAACACCTTCTCTTCCACCAAGAGAATACCTTCACCTTGTACAACTGCCTCTACAACCAAGAAGCCACCCGTGTACAATGATCACTTTGAGAATTACAACTCTTTTATCCTATAAGCCTTGATACTGAATGTGTATGTGGACAAGGTCTAGTATAGGAAACAAGAACTTCAGAGAACTTCACAATAGAAATGTCTTTTGGTGAAGAACATAAGTTTGAAAAACAGTTTTCAGGTTTTCAGATTTTGGCTTTGGAAAACTGATAAAAACTCTTAGTAATTGGCCTTTGGTATAACTTCCCTATTTATATATGAAGACTAGGGTTAGTTAGGGAGTTATAGGAGCAATTCAAATGATAGGGACGTTTGAATTCGTTGCACAAAAGACCAGATAATGAAAACTGTCCAACAGTCAGAAACTGCCTATAGTCGACTTGCCCATGGAGTTAGTCGACTAGACTAGGCAAAAATCCTTCTATTAGTCGACTTGATTAAGGTATAAGTCGACTAGGTCAGTGGACGTTGGATAGACAGTTTTCTGGATAACTAATTCAAGTCGACTGCAACTACTTGATAGTCGACTGGACCAGTTATTAGTCGACTAGGGAAAGGGATTAGTCGACTTATAAAAGCTATTAGTTGACTATAAAACACTGTCAGTCGACTAATGCAGAAACAGAGAGTTGGGTCTGTTTTGACACAGGACTTAGTCAACTTGGACTTGGGTTAGTCGACTACAAATGGGATTAGTCGACTTGCAAGATCAATAAGTCGACTAATGAACCCTGAAATGAGTGTGTTTATGTCAAGGCTTTTACATGCTATTTCATATTTACAAACCACACTCTATCAACTCTTCTTGGCACATCTTGATCATGTAGAACTCTTGATTCTTCATTTGTTTAGAGCTCCAAATGTCATGCATCGCAAACGTCTTCATCGAAACAGGTTCCAACATTCGCCCCCTTTTTGATGATGACGCTTTGTGTGCACAAGTGCTCCCCCTGTAGAAGATATGTAATATTTTCCTCCCCTGCAGAAATTGGGTTATAACAGATAGAGAAATACTATGTTCTCCCCCGCAACAAATATATTAGTAAATATATATACATATCAACTTTTATATGGTACCTGCAAGATAGACGTTAGATGGTACCAAACATAAAAGATCATATTAACCTTTAGGACTCCAAATCCATTTAGAATTTGGTTTTCACCTGTTAATATACACATAGTTGCAAGAATCACATATATCATGAATGTATGCAGCAATATATGTATTTTTATCATAAAAACTTAAATTCTTTGGAATTCATATAAACTTATTTTCTTAGGCTTTCTTTTAATAAAAGAACTATATGGATTACTAAAATATAAAGATTTTTCAAACAAACCAATGCCATGATTCTCATGTGACAACTTTTTAAAAGATAATAAATCATTCAAATTTTCTTTTCCTTTATTGAACTTAGTCACATTTTGTAAAAGATCTTCATATTTCTTTTTGAAAACTAACATGTCTTATCCAATATAGAAATCCTTTCATTCAAAGACTTAGTATCCTTTTTCAGAAAAATGTTCTCTTTTATAAATTTCTCATTTTCAATTTTCAAAGATGATATGACTTTTTCAAACTCATCTTGTTGTTGAGAATTTATAGATGAACATTGTAATGCATAACATGAATTTTCCTTTAAAAGTTTCTCATTTTCTTTTGACAAAACTTTGTTTTTTCAGTTTTTCATTTTTCAGATCAAGAAATAATTCATGGAATGCATCAGAGAGTTCAGAATATGATACCTCATCATCTTCAAGTACCACGTAACATAGGTTGACACGTTCAGTGGATTCTTCTTCATCAGATGAAGATGAATCACTGTATTCTGATGATGCTTCGTAATTCTTCTTCTTTCTGAACTTCTTACTCTTGTACTTATCTTTCTTCTTAAGCAAAGGACAATCCATCTTCATATGACCTGGTTTATCACAATTAAAGCATTTGAATTTACCTTGCTTTAGAAATTTCTTGAATTTTTTGGTGAGCATTGCCATCTCCTCTTCGTCATCATTGTCCGTGTCGGAAGATGCATGGAAGGCGAGTTCTTTCTTCTTTAACGGTGTTGTCGTTCGTCCTTCTTCCTTTCTTCTAACTGCACTTCATATGCCATTAGATTACCGATTAGGTTTTCTAATGTCATAGTTGAGAGATCATTCGCCTCTTCAATGGCGGTTGTCTTCTTCTCCCATTCTGGTGTGAGTGCACGAAGGATCTTTCGAACTCTTTCAACTTGGGTGTAGTCCTTTCCAAGGGATGCTAATGTATTGGTGATGTCGGTGAATCTTGTAACCATCTCGGATATGGTTTCATTCTCCTCCATTTTGAATAACTCAAACCTGTGGACAAGAACAGATATTTTAGATTCCTTAACTTTATTAGTGCCTTCGTGTGTTACCTGAAGAGTATGCCATATTTGATGTGCAGAAGTTGCTGTTGATACACGGTTGAACTCTTCTTTGGTTAGGGCACAGAACAAGGCATTCATCGCTTTGGCGTCAAGGTTCGCGTTCTTCTTTTGATCTTCACTCCAAGCGTTGTAGTTGGTTGTGGGCTTGGTGTACGTTGCTTCTATGATGTTCCAAAGGTCGTAGTTGAGTGACTGCAAGTATATCTTCATTCTTCACTTCCAATAGTTGTAGTTGGTTCCGTCAAATAGCGGTGGACGTTGTGTAGAATGTCCTTCTTTGAATTGGGATGATGAGAACTCCGTTGCCATCCTTGTTGTTGACTTGTACCCGCTCTGATACCAAATGTAGGATCTATAATTAAATCAACACAAACACTAGACAAGAAGGATTAATCGTTAAGCAAATAAATAACTTGCAATAAAGGAAATCAAATCTCAGAAAAGTTGACAAAACGCAAACAAAGAGATTTATCCTGGTTCGGTCCTTGTGACCTACATCCAGTCCCCAAGCCACCCGCTTGAGATTTTCCTTTAACCTTGATTTTGCAACCCAAAATCAATACACCATGTACACCACTTGACAAATCTCCTTCGCCAAATGTGTACACATTCTCTTCCACCAAGAGAACACCTTCTCTTCCACCAAGAGAATACCTTCACCTTGTACAACTGCCTCTACAACCAAGAAGCCACCCGTGTACAATGATCACTTTGAGAATTATAACTCTTTATCCTATAAGCCTTGATACTGAATGTGTATGTGGACAAGATCTAGTATAGGAAACAAGAACTTCAGAGAACTTCACAATAGAAATGTCTTTTGGTGAAGAACAGAAGTTTGGAAAAATAGTTTTCAGGTTTCAGATTTTTGGCTTTGGAAAACTGATAAAAGCTCTTAGTAATTGGCCTTTGGTATAACTTCCCTATTTATAGCTTAAGACTAGGATTAGTTAGGGAGTTATAGGAGCAATTCAAATGATAGGGACGTTTGAATTCGTTGCATAAAAGACCAGATAATGAAAACTGTCCAACTGTAACGCCCGATCCTAAAGATACGGAGACGTTATGGCAACGTACATACGCGAGGTGAAAACACGCTCACGCGTACGTTAAGCCTCAGTACAGTACATAACCTCCATATAGACATGGGTCCCAGCATGAAATAAGTACAAGAATACCTGCAGAAATAGGTCAGCGATCATAATAGATATGAAAAATAGGGACAAATAAGATAACAGAAATAAATGCCCAGGATACCTATGAATAGGCCAGATGAGAAAATCTCCTATGTCACGCCAAGGCACTCTCTGCTACTCGAGAACTCGGATCTCCAATCTGGGCACGCAAACCCAGGGTCGTCAGAAAGCGACCTAGTGAGTGGTAAAATGAAGGAGGCAGTAATATATACATAATAATACAAGCACGTTACTAATATATAATACATGATGTGGTACAAGTGATATTATATCATAAGCATATAGGAAGCAGTGGAAATATATAAACATGTCATCTTTGGTACCATCACTACCTAGCCGGTTATCATCAGGTCATGATTCTAATCATATCGAGTTTATATAATAAATAATGTTATTTAGCTGTGAAGTAAAAGCAGTGAACATGGTAGTGATGTAAATGAACATGCAGGTAGGCATATGCAATATGAACATGTTACTGTGTTGTGTCTAAATAGCATATAAGCAATGCAAAGCAGAATATATGTGATGCAAGGTGTACATGTGCATGAGTAGTATGCCACCATAGGTATCAGGTAGTGTAGCAAAGTCTACAGGTAACATGATAGCGGATACAATAACATGAACAGGAACAGTAACAGGTAAGCAAGATCACAGTGAACATGAAAGCAGACAAAATAACAGGAACAGTAACAAGTTAGTATACATGTATCAGGCAAGTCATGTGATTCACACAATAGTAGAAATCAGTACCACCTGATATTTTAATCAATCTCTTCCAGTGTCCCATACCACTGGCAGTTCATACTGGAGCCCGCACTCTAGTCGAACCCATCTGAACATGGCCTACGGGTACCATTATCCAGACGAGAGAGTGACCAAATAACAAGTGTTCCTAACGTCACTATTGTGTATACTGTTCTATTATGTTAATTGGAAACCCATGGTCGAGGAGTTCTTATCGGGTAGGTGTATCCTGTGCATACCCGGGATCACGGCCTTTATCAAACCCCTGGCTGCTGAGACCAGAGCCCTCCGCTAAAAGGGGAACAATAATCAAGTAACAATAGCTCATGGAGCAATTGGTAGGTAGCACTACCATCCCTGCAGTGGGAGAACAATATGGATCCAGTACATCACCCGATAAGATCTAATCAACCGTCAAGTCTCCCCCATACCCCAGTTATCATTATGATCTGATATGTCAAGTATCCAATGTAACAAGAACAAATAACAGTACATGATACGGGTAACATGATAACTGGACCAGAGCTCTGTTGATAGCATAGAACAATATAACGGGAATCGGGAACAATATATCAGGAACAATATAATGGGAACAATATAACGGGATCAATAGATGTGGAAGTCCACATATAGCATATCAACAGCTCTCAAGTCTCAAGTCCAGTATCGGGAATATCCATATCAATAACAGGAAACAATCACATAACATGAATACGGTAACATGGAACAATAGTACATGTACTATGAACAGGGATCCATAGAGAAAGCATACATGCACGTGCAACAGTGATATGCAGAGAATCTATATAATGATGATCACAATATATGTGATGACGGTAGTCTGTGAAATAGTGCATATGAGTAACTGATGTGACGTGTCATAGTATCGGTGCAACATGTATAAGTAATACCTATGGGCAGTGTCTAATATCATGTACAGTGAACTATCGTATCAGTGTAAGGATGATAACAATAATATGACATGCGGTACTTATCCTTGTACTAGTGGAACATAAATGTGTGGCCATAATCCATGTAACAGTACATGTAATAATGGTAGTCCGTGTATCATATAATATCATGTCCTGTGAATTATAGTTACAGTATCTAGCATGCATGTCTAGTGACAGTGTTGTGTCATAGCGTATCTGTGGAACCGTATGCAGGTAACGTTACTGTGATACGATATGATACGATACATGACATGATAGTGTTCAAACATATGGTGACATAGTGTGCCGGATGTCAGTGGTCCATGAACATGACCTAATAGGTATCAAGTGTTACACTCTACGTCTATTACGTATCCGACCGACATATTTAAGTACAGTGTTTATTACAATGTTTTAATATGGTGTACCAATTAGGATTTACCGGTAATTAATAAAGCAATCAAGTTCAATTAATAGACTAAAAAGATAATTTATAAAATAAAAACACTCACAAACTGGCTACAGGAAGGTAGCTCTCGTTCTCACGATCGCAACGGATCCAGAATCGCCCGAATCGGAGTCTGGATGCTCCAGATATCGCCCGAATACTAAATCATAACAAACATGGTTAAATATGTAAATAAACATATTAAATGCAAATACTGGAATATATAGGGGGTTTTCTGTAAATTTACCTTAGACGGGTTCGGGTCGCCCGCGGGTCGGGTTTGGATCCAATACCCAAACCCACAGCTTATCTTAATGGGTTACGGGTCAAAGGGGTTTGTGGGTTGGGGTGATATTCAAACCCAACTCCCTTATGGGTTATTGGGTTCGGGTTACACCCGAACCCAATTACTCAACAACAACAGCAGCAGCAGCAGCAGCGCTGCTGCTGCGCCCCCTTGGCCGGCCACTGGCCGGGCCGGCCAGGCTATGGGGGAGGCCCGCTGGCGGCGGACCGGCCGCCGGCGGTGAGGCCATCGGCCCGGTGAAGAGAGGAGAGGAGAGAGAGTGAGATGGAGAGAAACAAAGAAAGGGGAGGAAGAAACAGAGTAGAGAAAAAGAAAGAAAAGAAGAAGAAAAAGAAGAAGAAGAAGAAGAAGAAGAAGAAGAGGAAAGAGGAGAGGGGTGGCCGGCTTGGGCGGCGCCGGTCGGGGACGCGGCCCAGGGTTGCGGGCGGCGGCGGCGGCGGCGACCTCTGGCGACGGGTCGGTTGCTCCCCCATGTTGGGTTGCACAGAGAGATGAAGAGAGGTTAGAGAGAGAGAGAGAGGGAGATTAGTGATTGTAATTAGAGAGAGAGTGAGGAGAGAGAGAGGAAAGGGGATTTAGAGAGAGAAAATATGGGAGAGAGAGTGAGAAGGGGGATGTTAAATAAGGGGGAGAGAGAAAAGGCGGTGGCTGGGTTTGATTGAAAGAGGCGGTGGAAGAGGAAGAGTGGAGAAGAAGAAAGAAAGAAAAAGAAAAGAAAAGAAAGGATTAAAAATTAAAATAGTATTATTTAATTCGGTCCAAATTCGACTAGCTCCGAACGGTGCCTAAGAATTATAGAAAATAGAAAATATTATCCTGAGACGTAATATGAAGACGGTTTGTCGAAACTCAATCCGTTTTGCAAATTAAAAATCCCGGAAGCTGTCGCCGATACGGGCGACACCGGTTGGCCGGATTTTCGATAAATTCAGAAAAATCCCCAAAAATACCCGAACTTAGATAACATGATTCTAAGATGTATGGTGAAAGCGGATTCTCAAAATTCTACCCCATTTGTGAAATAAAAATCATAAAGCCTATTATCGGTATCGGTCGACACCGACTACGGAGATTTCCAAAATAATCCAGGAAAATTTCAGAAAAATACTGAAAAATCTCAAATATTAGAAAATAATTTTTAAAACTGAAATTGGCTCAATCGGACTACCAAGGAGGTCAAATCAATTTTTGTACGTCGTATCGCGTACCGATACTGTTATACGTACACCGGGGATCAGGGGGTTACACCAACAGTCAGAAACTGCCTATAGTCGACTTGCCATGGAGTTAGTCGACTAGACTAGGCAAAAATCCTTCTATTAGTCGACTTGATTAAGCTATAAGTCGACTAGGTCAGTGGACGTTGGATAGACAGTTTTCTGGATAACTGATTCAAGTCGACTGCAACTACTTGATAGTCGACTGGACCAGTTATTAGTCGACTAGGGAAAGGGATTAGTCGACTTATAAAAGCTATTAGTCGACGACTATAAATACACTGTCAGTCGACTAATGCAGAAACAGAGAGTTGAGTCTGTTTTGACACAGGACTTAGTCGACTTGGACTTTGGGTTAGTCGACTACAAATGGGATTAGTCGACTTGCAAGATCAATAAGTCGACCAATGAACCCTGAAATGAGTGTGTTTGTGTCAAGGATTTACATGCTATTTCATATTTACAAACCACACTCTATCAACTCTCCTTGGCACATCTTGATCATGTAGAACGCTTGATTCTTCATTTGTTTAGAGCTCCAAATGTCATGCATCGCAAACGTCTTCATCGAAACAGGTTCCAACAAAAAGTTCACTCATTATAAGCATAACAAGAATAGAACCAAAAATACTAAAGTCCTCACGAACTGAACTGAAGATGGTCTACTAGAGATCTGCAACGCACTCAAAGTACTACTAGTCCTGCAATGTCCTCGGATCTGGATCTGAGCATAGCAAACTCAGAATCGTCAATAAGCGACCTAGTGAGTGGTAAAATAAAATAGGAAGGTTCACATGCATGTTACATGTAAATATATTATGAAAGAAAGATATACATGATAAGGTTGGAATAATATGCCAAGCAATAAATGAATAATAACTAAACTAGTCAGTGATATAGTCAGGGTACCTCAGGTCATGAGTATAATCAATGTCCATCATAACATGCAGGTAGATGTCAGGTTCAGTTTATAATGTCAATGTAAGAATTCAACTTTTCATATTAATTATGTCAGCGAACATCAATTGTTACATGTAATAGACGCATCCCATACTACGCCTATTACACATGTCAATCAGGGTCCTAAGTTATTTAAACTGATCGGTTGGAGACATTGTCTATGTTTTAGGTAGGTCCCGTGCATACACGGGACCACGGTCCAGACTCCTGGCGCTGAATCAGGGCCTACCGTAGGTAGTCAGGAACATGTATAACAGGTCAGGTATATGTATAACATGCATAACATGAACAAGAACAGGACGGGTGCCAGTTACCCCACGGGAACCCTGCAATGGGACCCTCTTTCGGCTACTCAACCTAAATCCTAAGTCCACCCAAAATACAAACGCTGTCTCCATCAATTTTTTCAATTCCAGTGTAAGTTGTTTAATTTCATGTCATTAGTTGTCAAGATTATTAGTGTACATGTTACCTAAAATTATTGGGATAACTAGGTAATGACAATAGTAACAACATCAAAAGTGAAATCGTGATACATGTATAATAGGATATATATGTCGGTGAACATGATAAGCAGGACGAGGTTGTTACCGTATAACAATTTTTTTCTTCCCAGTAGTTAGATAACATGGACATGATAGTCATCAGGTAAATGTCACAAATATAATTCCGATGAGTTTTAGTGACAAAGTCCTAACCGATGTCATGTAGTGATCATATAGGTTTATTACTTAGAATAAGTAAACTTTATTGCATATAAGAATACATAAATATAATACAGATAATACATGGAGGTAATTCATGAAACGATACAAAATTTCTAATACTATGAAAACTAGCTTAATCATTTAAATCACTTTTATAACATAATTAAATAACTAGATAAAATTCTTTATCACAAGAAAAAAAGCACTCGCCTGAGGTAGATCACAATCCAAAGCACTGAAGTCCTAGGATCCTGATAGATCTACAAAAATTAATTCAATATATTAGGATCTTTTATTTTATTTTATTTTATTTTTATCTTGATTAATTAGCTTAAGGTTGGGAACATGATCTTCTAGATTACATGAAATTAATAGGTTTAATTTGACCAATTTTAAATTTTCTTTTGTTTGGTTTTTAAAGACTTTATAACATTAAATTTCTTAACGGGTTTGAATTTTTTATTAAAAAAAACTAACTTTAAAGGGGTATTCTAATTTAATTATGTTTCTATTCCTCTGAAAATTTTATCATAGAAATTAAAAGTCTTGTAGACTATTATTTATATTTTTCTCTATTTTTTTGATATTTTTAACTAATTATTTTAATTATTTTTCTGCAGGTTAACAAGTATGGATTTTCTGTTGAGTCAGGTTTTGTTGTGTGGGTATGGATCCAGAAGAGGCAGCCCATACAGAGCTGGGCTGAAAACAGGCTCGTGGGCCTTTGAATAACAGGAAAAACAAATTTTCTACAGGGAAATGCTGCACAGGGGGCCTGCCCCCTACGTAGCCCAGCCCGAGCAACCAAGCCCGGGCCAGCCAGGCCAGGTGTGGCCTGGCTAGGCCAGGCCCTGCACAGACCTAAGCGGGTCTGTGCAGTGTCGAGCTGCTCTCGGCCGAGAGCAGCAGCTGTATATATTTTTTTGAAATTCCAATTGAAAAAATTTTAAAGTGTGTAAAATTTAGATATGTATTTTAATTAGATTTTGAATTGGTTTGGATGTATAAAAATTTCATGGATGACCCTTGTATAGACATGGTATTGATTAGACTACTTATATCATATTAATTACAGAAAACGGGTTTACTTTCTTAGATTTTTATTTGCTCAAATCAAGGCTTTGTAGGGGTATTAAAATAGTGATTATACAAAAATTATATTTGATAAGTTTCTAGGAACTAATAATTATATTGTGGTGAGTTTTGCCATACGGGTATAGATAAGTTGAGTAGCAGATTGCTGAAATTAATAAATTATTTTTGTGGTTTTAATTTAATTAAAAAAAATTTAGAAAGAAAAAACTGAAATTAAATTCGCAAGTTAGATCTTCTTGCTCGAGTTGTTCCTTCTTATTTGCTCCTCAATCCTGTACCTCGAAACCCTTTTGATGTGGGGAGAGTCTGGATTAGGGTTTTCTCTTGAGGTATAATAGAAAGAAAGGGTTGGCTCTTTATATAGGTTATTAGATATTTTAGAAACCTGAATTCCAGATAGTTTTAGATTGCTTAATTTAGTAGTTCAGATAAGAATTGAAGATTGCTAAAAATCTCAAGGAGATTTGGTTTAGATTTGAAAATTATAGATTGACTAGCTTATTGGGTTCAAATTTAATTTCGAGTGCTTTTGGATTGAACGCCATTGTGGCATAATGGTCAACTCTCTCCTCTCTCTTGCTGGGGACCTGAGTTTGATCCCTAGCTTTAGCATAAGTTACCATTTTTATATTATTATTATTATTATCATTATTATTATCATTATTATCATTATTATTATTATTATAATTATTTTGGTAAAACTCAAATAGTATATTACATAAGAAGTCCAAAGGTCTTGGCTGCATTAACAATACCTAACCCATATCCAATTAGTTTATACTTATAGGGGAGAATTATTAGCTAAAATCATTTTAGTATGGCATAAATTAATGTTACCAATATATATAAATGAAAAACATATAGTTTGAAAACTATTTATGTTTTGAAAAATCAATTTTGCACAAAATATCTAACAATACCCCATAGTTTATAAACTATCAAGAAAGTTATAATCATTGTGCGTAAGGTAGATGCCACTAGGACTTGAATCTCCTTTAAGCCAACTGAATAGAAGATAAGTACATGGTGAATTTAGTCTTAAACCAGCACTTTTCTTACAATACAACGATCACACAAGATTAAAACCTAACTGTGGAGTTACACCAAATGGATATTAAGATTGTCTTCCTTAATGGTGACATTGAGGAAGAAATCTATATGATGCAAACAGATAATTTTTGAAGCCAAAGATTCGTAATATTTAGTTTGAAAATTAAAAAAATTTATTTATGGTCTAAAGCAAGCATCCAATCAATGATATTTAAATTTGATCAAGTAATAATCGATTTTGATTTTAAGAAGAATGTAGATGATCAATGCATTTACCATAAATTTAAAGAGAGTAGATTTATATTTCTTATGCTACATGTGGATGACATTCTAATAGCAACTAACTATATAGATATTCTACTTGAGACCAAGAGTTTTCTCTTACAGAATTTTGAGATAAAAGATCTTGGAGACACTTATTTTTATGATAGGTATCTAGATTCAACGTGACAGGATATGTGAAATATTATGTTTATCACAAAAATATTATATCGATAAAGTGCTAGGTAGATATGGTATGAATAATTGCTCCCTTTGTGATACACCTGTCACTAAGAGAAATAAGTTTACTCCAATATTTCAAGAATGATCTACAGAAAGAGCAAATGAAAGATACTCTATATGCATCGACAGTTAGAAATCTGATGTATGCTCAAGTTAGCATATACTATTGAGAAATTTGGCAGATACTTGATCGATCCTGGGATTGATCATTGGAAGACTACCACGAAGGTAATGTGATATCTATAGAAGACTATATGAAATCTGATCAGTTACAGCTGATCGGATATACAAATTCAGATTATGTTGGATGTATCGACAATAGGAAGTCCACTTCATGTTACATTTTTCTAATTACAGAAAGATGGTTGATTTCGTCGAGAGGTCATTACAGCTATACTGTGACAATAAGAGCTATAAAACTCTACTGCAATAGTGACAAAAGTTCAACAAAGTCGAAACATATCGACATCAAGTTTCTTGTCATCAAGGATAAAGTTAGGAATCACATTGTGCCTGTTGATAGTGTTAGTCTATTTTTAACATTACAGATCAACTCATTAAAGGACTTCTACCTAAAGTCTTCTACCTAAAGTCTTCTAAGAGAATATTGCTCATATGGGATGTCTAGTTATGATGATATCCTGATTTAGTGGGAGTGGATAATTTCATGTAACAAACCTTATTTCTAAGTGCATTTTATGTATATTTGTTGATTCTGATAAGTAAAGTTATAACTGCTTTTTCTAAAGTTTATTTTTGCGCTTTTGAGTTTGTTGAATTAGCAGTTAGACTTGTTGGAGTCATACAGTTACACTCGTTGGAGTCATAAAGATAGACTTGTTGGAGTCATAAAGTAAAAACTAGCTGAAATTGTACCTTATTTGATCAGAGGGCATTTTCTTGTCACACATCCACATTTGATTTATATCGTTAAGAGTTCTGAAACTTGTGATGTGGAAGGTCCTACCTCGATTATACAGAAAGTAACGACCGCTATATTCGGTGGCAGGACACTTAATAGCCAGATTCTTTTGAAAAATGGTTTATTGATGGTTAAAATTTTCCATAAATTTATGTATAATATCATCAAGTATGACTTGCTTAGCCCAAGTAGGAGATTGTTAGACTTAATTGGATTAAAGTCTTGATTAATTTGGGCCTAAACAAGTCTAATTGGATTTATACACCCATCTCTATCTGCCTATGTTATTGGACCCAATAAAGAATTGATCAAGCCTAATGGCTTGGGTCTAAACACATTTCAATTATACTGAGCCATGAGCGTATTTAAATTAAGATGTGGAACTCATCTACACATGTGAAACTCGTATTATCAATTAAGGGTCTAGATTTATCACAAGTTGAACTAGGATTTCGTGATGATATATATCATGGGTAGGATTCTCTCTCCACCACTAATCTATTATGATCTAATTTCTCTTTTGGAGGCCTCTCATGTTATCTAAGGATCAAGAAGAGAACTTGGTGGCTGGAGAAAAGAATCCCCCTCAGCTCTGGCGTCCCAAGATTGTGCAACCTTCGACATCCATTTCATGATGGAATCAGGTATGCCTAAACTTTTCTTTCCTTTGATCTTGATAAAAAGACTATTGCATGTATGGGATCTTATTTGGAATAATTATTAGATCCAACAATTTATAATTAATGTTCGGGCGTTGTCTGCTGAACATAGCTAATATGTTCGGTCCGAAAGGGCTAATGAATGTTCAGTCTTATACGACTAAACTTTTCTTGTATTGTTCAACCCCTTTAAGACCAAACAGACGATGAACACATTGAAAAAAATGTGGAAATTTTTGATTGATTATGATTTAAATCACTGAATTGTATTTCTTGGAGTTCTTTCTATATTTTCAACACCAATTAACCATACATCCATTCAACTACCCACCACATTCAATATATTTACCAATTTTCATCAAAAATCAAATTTAGAGGATTTAGGTTCAAATTCACCTTGCTACGAAATAGGAGATCACCGGTGGTGGAATAGGCTACATGGAAGCGGCATTGAAGTCGACGATCCACAAGGAAGGACGGCGGCTCGCTTTATGAGAGGAGCGGGGGGGGGGGGAGGGAGAGAGAGAGAGAGAGAGAGAGAGAGAGAGAGAGAGAGAGAGAGTTGAGCGGAGAGAGGAGAGGGAGAGAGCTATGCTGTGCTGGAGAAGAGAGAAGAGGGAGACGAGGGTAGATTTGGAATTTTGAAAAAAAAAATAAATTAAGAGATGAGAAGGTTAATTTGGAAATATGAGGGGTGCCTTTAACAGATTGGGGGGGTGCCTTGCTTTTATGGGTACCTTAATCAAACGTTTGAGTGCCTATAATCTGCACTCACTCTAACAGATTTCCCACTTTGTACAAGTTTTTATGGCTTATGCACAAGCGTAAGACACACATATGCCCGCAGGCACTATAAACATACATGTTCACATGGATGACTGCATACTTTCTATTAATTATTAAGACATATCTAAGACATTCTTTTATTATATTGGCTTAAAAATCAACCCAACATTATTAATTTTTTTTTTTTTTTTCATTTTACATCAAATTCATGAAACTAGAATTAGGTATAAGCTTCATAAATGGAGGGAATTATATTTAGAATTGTGTAGCAATGTTACAACTTTATAGTTTTACTTTTGAGTAGGAAAACTTTATATAAATGTCATTTATAAATTCTCATGTTTATAAATATTGTTTTCAATGTTTACCAATCTTATTTATAAATTTATTTTCTAAAATTAATGACAGCTTGTAAATTGACCTACTAATTAGAGGTCATCAAGGTTAATTGTGACTGGGTATGATAGTTAATGGGATACATATATTGCAATCATGACAGTTTATGTTCGTTGACGGTTTATGACTTTTCATATTTGAAACAGATTATGTGAGTTTTCATGATCATTATCAATTTATGACCGTTTATTAAGCATAATGGTTCTGAATGTAGAGAGGACTTATGACTAGTCTACATGAAGATTACAAATATTAAGTCCATGCATGCAAATAATATAATCTCATTTGATTCTCCAGGGTTAGGGAAATGTTCTTGATTGCTTGTGAGGTTTTTAGATTGACTAATAAAAGAAGTCTTTTATTTGCAATTTTTTCTGTATACCTCTAAATATTGATAATTTAATATCATATTTATCCAACTCTTTAACAAAATTTTCCATTTTATTAATTAAATACACTTATATATCCATTATATTTTAACAGTTAAATTGACATCCCTTACAGTTATATTAGGTGTATAAAAAACAATTTGTAGAGGACAAAGATGTATTCATCTAATAAGAAAAAATATATTTATTTTTACGGAAATGCAGCTAATATCAAAAAGGGTATTCATAAATATAAGTAAATTATACAAATGAATGAAAAGACAAAGGAGCCTGATTTTTTCCTTCACAGAGGCAACCAAGTAAATGCTAGAAATCTGGAAGGGAAAAGTAAAAGAATTAGAAACCTTCAAATTCTCTCAGACGTCTTAAACTGAAACATTAAGCAAATTAATATGTGAATTAGAATATATATTTGGCTACTAGCTTTTGACATAAATATTACTGAAATAATATCTGTCTGTAATTCTCCCAGTTGTCTTAAACTGAAACGAGAAACAAAATCAAATATATTCGAATACATATTGAACTACTAGGGTTGGAAATATTTCTGAATTACATATCTGTTTCATTTTATGATCTTCAGAAGTTCTTTCTTGTATATTTCTAATATATTTGATGTGCAAGCAACTTACCAGCCGATGCGACCACAAATAAATTAAAGAAGCTGTGATTCTGTGAAGAGAGAAGGTGGGAAGAATCCAGGGCAGCAAAGCACTTTGGGGTCTCGTCCCCTCAAAGCCTCCTCCTAAATTTATAGCTGATTTGGGCAGGAGAGCCTTTGAGGGAGAGAGATCCCAAAAGAGCCATGCCTTTCAACTCTAGCTAGCGACAATTTCTTCTGAGAATCCAAATTGCGGGTGTTTACATGTATAAAAAAAAAGCAGCGGCGGAACTTAGAATGGCAAGAGCATAGAGAATTTGTAGAGAGATTTATAGGGAAGTGATGGATTTTCGGTTATCCTTAACATAAAATGCCAGTAAAACGCTTTGCTCTCTGAGAAAAGGATCCAAGGCAACCACTTTCACAATCCAAAGTCCTGGGAAAAACGATAATTCGAATCAGCCGTTCACAGGATGCAAACAAAGTCAACTCCAGTACTTACTGGGATCATGATAAGAGTACGAAACAGGCAGTTTCTGAATTTATGCAAACTAGCTTCAATTAGTATACGTGTATGTGTTGTACATTATATTTCGATATAGTATACCTACATGAATATCTACTTCCAGTAGCACTAGAAATCAGTACCATTAGGCAATTTTTGTACTAAATATTTCGAGCTATGTGTGATATGTGGATATATGTATATGTGTTGTCAACACACAAAGGAAATCCTCATGTCGTGGACTGCTGTGATTAGAGAAATATGTTCATTCACCTAGGGCTCAATTTGCGGATAACTCTTGCATTTCTTGGTTAAGTCTAATCTGATTTAAATTTGAAGCTGACACATGAAATTGGTGATGTTGCTTCCCAATGATTTACCCATCTCCGTGTCCATGAGCTTGGGCCATCGAGCATCGCAGACAGCATTTTTCGTCTACTTGTGTCTGTGCTCCATGAGCTTGGATCATCAGAGCATTGCACTCAACATTTCTCATGTACTTCTTCAGTTAGTATACCAAACACTCATGTACATTAAAAACGTACGTAGTGAGAGGATCAAAGTTAGTGCTTAACAGCTTGGTATATGTTTTCATAGATTACATATATAAACTAATCACGGTGTATAGTTAGTTATTCCCAAGAGCCAATCTATTTTGCCCCTTCGAAGTACTAAAAGCCCGCGCGTCACACAAACTGATTCTCTTAATGATTCTATCATTCTAAAATGCACAAAGGGTACATCTAGTTGTCACCAGCTGCCGACTCCGAAGATGTAAAAGAGTGAGAGGGTGGCAAAATTGAGCGTGGAAATTTGTCGCGCCTACTGGCCTGTCCAAGAGACAGAGCTATCAATTCCAAGGGATTAGAACACATGGGGGTATAGTATACATCTGCCCAGTGTTACTTGGATGATGGGCGAGTCGTATTGCTCGTCTCATTCCTCCGTTGTTTGTTATGAAAGGACACTGTTTTTCCCCCTCCTTTCTGCTGAAGACAAAAAAACATAAGAGAAGAAAATAAGTTTCTACCTAAAGCACAACACTACAAGAAATCACGTCACGTGTGTGCGCGCGAAGGAAGGGGCCGGGTAGGAGCCGGTAGGGAGAAGTTAGAGTATTGAATTTTAATTTCATGAACCAGTATGAATACGTCATAACAATTATTAGCATGTTTTGTTGATTATGATGTTGTGCAACAAGGGATTTGTAAGAGCAGTGAATATCTAATTAATAAACTTATAACTTTTTTGATAAAAAGGCACATGCATACACGCGGGAATATACACATAGTAAACCTACCCCTAAGCTTGAACTTGTGGCTGTATGAGTAAAGATAATTAAGAGTTATAAAAAAAAATCATGGTAGTTGAGACATCTAAACAGTAATTGTTAAGTCTAGTTGAGTAGGTAGGGGAAGGTTGCATTATAGGATTGTAGTAATTCATGCAACTATGTAGATCATTTCTAAAGGTTGTGGATAAAATGAAACTTAGAGCTTACCAAATTTTATCATGGTTTACTCACTGAGTTGTCGAGCTCACTTCGTTTCTTTTCAAATATTTTAGGTTTGGATAAAGGTAAGGGGTCCGGTTTAGCTCGGAGGAACTAAGCGATGGGCTGAACGTCATACTTTTCATGTTTTGTTGGTGCCTGGTTATCACATGTATGCCTTACTTTTAGGAACTCTTCAAATTTGTGTATGCATGCATGACACTCGTTATATGTAACTGTACTTTATGATATTTTCGCGACTATGAATATTTTGTATATGTAATATTTTGAAATGGGGACTAGTGGTTTCACTTGGTGATGATGTATATAGAACTGATTTTGTTGGTGTTATGAATTACTAAGTTTTATAGTGAAAGCAAATGTGTGGGATCATATGATGAGATTATGGATGTTGTTTATGTATATATACATGAGATAAGTAGGCCGTATGTGCCGAAATTGTTAATTGGTATAAGTAGGCCGAGTGGGCCGAAACTATTAATTGGGATAAGTAGGCCTTTGTGAACCGAAATTTATGGATTGTATTATGGCAGAGTTGAAATTTGGGGGAGGTGTTTCCGAATTTTTCAGAAAAATAAGGAGTTATGGTTAAATTGGGAGTTATTAGACTAATCTTACATATATTTAATGGGACCGTTACCTTACTAATGACTCTGAGTTTTTCTCAGATCCAGGTTCAGAGACATCGCAAGATCAGGTGTACTTTGAACGTGTTGTAGAGCTTCAATAGTTGACTTGTTTTTATTTCTAACTTGTGAGAATTTATACTTTATTTTACTTTGTTTTTCTGATATAATAGATCCGGAATTTTGTAATAGTATTGTACTTGTGTAATAAAGCTAGAAATTTATGTAATATTGTGTTTAATTTCATGTATCATGGCTTAACGTATTTTGAGAAAAACACGTCGTCAACTCTCATTGCGTACACGTACTAGTTTATTTTGTTTAGCAGGGTGTGACAGATGTGAAGTCTACCTTTCTCTTTAATTCTTTAAAAAGAAATGCATGTGAAACAGCGTCCATGATTAGCATAAGAAGGCCATGAATATAAAATGTACAAATTGAAGAAAGTACATCCCTATGGATTGAAATAAACTCCTCGTGTATGAAAACTTGCATTGACAACTACTTCAAAAATATTGGTTTTCATTAGTGCCCTTATAATCATGCTCTATGCATGAAACAAAGCAAACACGGTGATGTTTTATTTGACTCTTTATATGCTAGTGATTCGATATTTACTGAAAATAAACTTTCTATGGTGAAAAAATCAAAAAAAAATATGGTTTGTGAGTTTGAGATGACAGAATTTGGTCCTTTATCATATTATCTTGGCATTCAAGTCTCTCAAAGCGGTAATGGAATGTCTATTTGCCTAAATAAGTATGCTCGTGAAATTATAGAGAAGATTAAGACACATAGAGAATTCGAAGCCGACATGAGTAAGGAACGACAGAGTTTAAGGGTGGATCCCACATGTTTCAAGAGTTCGGTATGAAATCTTCACTATTTGATAGCTACAAGGCCTGATATTCTTTCTAGTGTTAGATTAATTCGTAGGTAAATGGAATCTAATATACAAATCCATCTTCAAATCACAAAGAGAATACTGTGCTATACAAGGGAAGCACTATATTATGGTATGTAATTCTACACATCCAGTAATGATTCTTTACTTGTGAGATAGAAGGATAGTGACCGGCCATTTGATGATAGAGAAAGTGTTGATATGTCTTTAATGAATAGAAACAAACCAAGCCATCTTTATAGACTTTTCTCAAAATCAATTAGTCACCCTGGAAATCTCTAGCCACCTAAAAGTCAGTAATAGCCACCTATGAAGATCATAGTCACCCTATGAAGATCTTAGCCACCCTAATGAAATCAATTCGGTCACCCTATGATTTTAATGTATGTGTGGGGTGAAGTGATGAAAGGGTTCAGAAGTTTTGCCTATAAATAAGCATCACATTCAATGAGATTTTAAGGTAAGGAAGTGAGAATGAGAGAGTTGTTAAATATTATATTATCCTCTCTTTTCTTTTGTCATTTATCTACCTTTTATTAAGCTCTAGTGAGTTGGGTTTCATTGGGCTTGGGTGAGTGAGATTAGAGTTGTAATCTCTTGTATTCTTCCTTTTTGATTAGTGGATTCCTCTTGTTGTCTTCTCCCGTAGATGTAGGTGACATTGACCGAACCACATTAAATACCGTGTGTTTGTCTTTTTTTGCTTCATTAGCTTATATTGCTATCTGTTTAATCTCTCTTTATGCTTGCCATCTCTTGCATTGGAAGCCCACTGTTACAACAAACTGGTATTAGAGCTAGTGTTATTTTCTTGTGGGATGGCTTCGGCAAAGTACAAAGTAAAGAAATTTGACGGGAGAAATAGCTTCAATTTGTGGAGAGTCAAATACGGGCTCTCTTGGTGCAACAAGGCTCGTTGAAAGTCTTGTCCGGTAAGGACAAGTTGCGAGAATCCATGATCGAGGATTGAAAGGAAGAACTCGAGATGAAGGCGCATGTGCCATACAACTTTGTCTAGTCGATGAAGTTTTGCGGGAGGTTACCGATGAAGATACCGCCGCCGGTTTGTGGCTCATATTAGAGAGCTTGTATATGATAAAGTCCTTGGCCAACAAGCTCTACTTGAAGCAGCGTCTCTTCACCCTTCGCATGAAGGAAGGTACGCCAATTAAAGACCACTTAGATAAGCTCAATAAAATTCTCATGGATTTAAAAAATATTGATGTTAGAATAGATGAAGAAGATCAAGCTCTCATCTTATTATGCTTATTACCTCCTTTCTTTGAAAATTTTGTTAATAGTATGCTCTATGGTAGAGATACACTTTCTTTAGAAGATATCAAATCAGCCTTACATTCTAAGGAGTTAAGACAAAAAGTGTCAGTTGTAGGAAGTGAGGATCAACTGAAGGCTTGTTCGTCCATGATCGTATAGAGAAGGGTCGAGAAAAATTTAGATCTAAATCTAGGTTAAGAAAAAATATTGAGTGTCACTATTGTCATAAGTTTGGACACTATAAAAAAGATTGTTTTAAGCTCAAAGAAAAAGAAAAAGAAGATGTAAGAAGGAAATCTCAAAATGAGAACTGTTCGGTGTTAGTATTGCAGAAGAAGCCTCCATATCACATGAGATTCTTTCAGTTACCGTCTTTGATGCCCGTTCACGAGATGAGTAGGTTCTTGATTCAGGTTGTTCTTAACACATATGTCCCCACAGGGACTGGTTTGTGACCTACCAGCTAATTGATAGTGGTAATGTCATAATGAGAAATAACATGCCCTGCAAGACAATTGGTATTGGGTCAATCAAGATTAGGATGCATGACGGTATTGTTAAAATGTTGAGTAATGTTCGGCATGTGTCAGATTTGATGAAAAGTTTAATTTCTTTGGGCACCCTTGACTTCAACAGCGATAAGTTTTTAACTGAAGGTGGAGTTTTGAGAGTTAGCAAAGGCTCTGTTATTGTGATAAAAAGAAAGAAGGTGAATACCCTTTATATCCTTCAAGGTAGCACGGTGACAGGTGATGCCACTGTGTCAATGTCAGAAGATTCAGACTTAGATACCACTCATTTGTGGCATATGTTGTTAGGGCATATGAGTGAGAGAGGACTACATGTGTTGAGTAAGCAATGTTTGCTTTGTGGCCAGCAAACAGAAAAGCTTGACTTTTGTGAACATTGTGTTTTTGGTAAGCAGCACAGAGTTTCTTTAGGTGCAGGTGTTCATAGGACTAAAGACACCTTAGACTACATCTATTCAGATATTTGGGGTTCCTCTCAGGTTCCATCGAAAGGTGGAGCTAGTTATCTTCTGACTTTAATTGATGATTATTTCAGAAAAGTTTGGGTGTATCCTCTCAAGCATAAGAGCGATGTGTTTGCTACCTTCAAGCAGTGAAAGGTTATGATCGAAAAGCAAATAGGAAAGAAGGTAAAACACCTCAGGACCGATAATGGAATAGAGTTTGTTCCATAGAGTTTGATCAATTCTGCAAAAATGAAGGAATTGTGTATCATCGTACAGTTCGGTACACACCACAACAGAATGGAGTTACAGAAAGGACGAACAGGACATTATTGGAGAGAGCTTAGTGTATGCTCTATAATACTGGTTTGTCAAAATGTTTTTGGGTCGAGGCGGTAAATACAACTTGCTATTTGATAAATCGGTCTCCCTCTACAGCTATTGATTTTAAGACTCCTGAAGAGGTATGGTCTGGTACCCTGCTAATTACTCTCATTTACGAGTATTGGTTGTCCTGCTTATTTTCATGTAAATGATGGTAAGCTTGAACCTAGGGCAAAGAAAGTTATATTTCTTGGTTATGCTACTGGGGTGAAGGGATACAGGTGGTGGTGTCCTAATCCTAAGTCACCTAAATTTGTTATTAGTAGGGATATTACTTTTGATGAAAAATACATGCTTCAACCGAGAAAGGAGTCTGTTGTTGATATTACAGGTTCAGGAGAGGAAGTAAGCAAGCAGGTGGAGCTTGAGAGCAAAGTTACGAAGGAGTGCAGGAGAGCACACGCGATAAACCGGTCGATGATGCTCAAGGTTCAATTTCGGGTGATGATACACTGCAAGAGTAACAATACAATATTGCCACCATGAGAGCAAGAAGGCAAATCCGTCCACCTAAGCGATATGCCTATGCAGACATGGTCGCTTATGCTCTAAGTGTGACAGAATCTATGGAGATTTCAGAGCCTTTCACCTACAATGAGGCTATCAGTTCTGATTAAGCGGCAGAATGGACTGTTGCTATGACTGAAGAGATAAAATGTCTTCACAAGAACCAAACATAGGAGTTAGTGAAGCCGCCCAGAGGACAGAAAATTATTGGCTGCAAATGGGTCTTTAAGAAGGAAGAAGGAATTCCTGGTGTTGAGTCTGTAAGATACAAAGCACGCTTGGTAGTTAAAGGCTATAATCTAACAGAGGGTGTCGACTTCAATGAAGTATTCTCTCCAATTGTGAAGCACACCTCTATTCGCGTGTTGCTAGCCATGATTGCTTGGTTCGATCTAGAACTCGAGCAACTTGATGTGAAAACAGTCTTTCTTCATGGCGAGCTTGAAGAGCAAATCTTTATGCATCAACCAGAAGGATTCGTTATTAAAGGCACAGAAAACCATGTGTGCTGGTTAAAGAAATCTCTTTATGGTTTGAAGCAGTTACCTAGGCAATGGTATTTGAGGTTTGATACTTTCATGATTGAGCATGGTTACTCTAGGAGTAAATATGATAGTTGTGTTTATCATCAGAAGCTTAATAATGGTTCTTTTATATATTTGCTTTTATATGTTGATGACATGTTGATTGCAGCTAAAAACATATCTGAAGTTGATAAGTTGAAAACTCAACTCAAACAAGAGTTTGAGATGAAAGATTTGGAAGCAGCGAAGAAGATTTTGGGAATGGAAATTCACATGAATAGGCAAGAAGGAAAATTGTTCCTATCTCAGAAAAAATACATCGAGAAGGTGTTAGAGAGATTTGGCATGCTTGATGCCAAACCTGTGAAAACTCCACTTGCTGCTCATGTTCGACTTTCAGCAGATTGTCTCCTCAAACTGATGAAGAGGAGAAGTACATGTCTCATGTTTCCTATGCCAGTGCAGTTGGAAGCATTATGTATGCTATGGTGTGCACTCGACTGGACATTTCACATGTAGTCTATATCATAAGTCGATATATGGACAGGCGAGGAAAAGGCCATTGGCAGGCACTGAAATAGATTTTGCGATATTTAAAAGGATCTACTAATATTGGTCTGTGTTTTGACAGGAAAACTAATTCTGATTGTAAAATTGTTGGATATTCGGATTTAGATTTTGAGGGCGATTTGAATAGAGAAAATGTCTGACAAGTTATGTTTTACTCTTTCAGATAGTGCCATTAGTTGGAAGGCTACTTTACAATCGACAGTTGCTTTATCTACTACGGAGGCAGAGTATATGACAGTTACAGATGCAGTAAAAGAAGCTATTTGGTTAAGAGGCTTGGTCGAAGATCTTGACTTACACCAAAGAGTAACTGCGGTGTTTTGTGACAGCCAGAGTGCTATACATCTGACGAAGCACCAGATGTATTATGAGAGAACTAAACACATTGATATCAAGTATCACTTTATTCGAGAAAATAAAGTCATCAAAGTTAAGAAAATTGGTACTGCAGATAATCCAGCATATATGATGACAAAGCCCGTACCTTCGCACAAGTTCGAGTACTGTCTCGAATTGCTTGGTGTTCAAAGTGGTGAAGGTTGAGCCCGTCAAGGCCAGAGAAGACAGCAAGAATCCAAAGGATGTTTGATACAGTTCAAGTTAAGGTGAAGAGATTTGTTATTCATTTAAGATAAGGTGGAGATTTGTTGATATGTCTTTAATGAATAGACAAACCAAGCCATCTTTGTAGACTTTTCTGAAAATCAATTAGCCACTCTATGAAATCTCTAGCACCCTAAAAGTCATCAATGGCCACCCTATGAAATCTCTAGCCACCCTAAAAGTCATCAATAGCCACCCTATGAAGATCATAGCCACCATATGAAGATCTTAGCCACACTAATGAAATCAATTCGGCCACCCTATGATTTTGATGTATGTATGGGGTGAAGTGATGAAGGGGTTTAGAAGTTTGCCTATAAATAGGCATTACATTGCATGAGATTTCAAGACAAGGAAGTGAGAACGAGAGAGATGCTAAATATTGTATTATCCTCTCCTTTCTCTTGCCATTTATCTTCATTTTATTAAGCTCTAGTGAGTTGGATTTCATTGGGTTTTGGTGAGTGAGATTAGAGTTGTAGTCTTTTGTATCTTCCTTTTTGATTAGTGGATTCCTCTTACTGTCTTCTCCGTGGATGTAAGTGACATTGACTGAACCACGTTAAATACTAATGTTCTGTCTTTTTTTGTTTCTATTAGCTTATATTGCTATCTGTTTAATCTCTCTTTATACTTATCATCTCTTACATTAGAAGCTCATTGTTACAACAGAAAGATCTTTAGGCAATGCATAATTTTTAAGTAATATTGGATTGTCATGGTTATCAAAGAAGCAAGATGTTGTTGCTCTCTCAACTGCCTGCGTCTTCATGTGCTACACATGTAATTTGCTTGCAGGAAAGCTCACCACTTGTGTTCAATTCTTTCTCTTTATAGTCACAGCTGGCACGATAAATTCTGTGAAGATATAAATATGAGTTGAGATCTTATTCAACTAAAAAGCTTAAGATAGCACGTGCTGTATGAAAGTAGTATCCCTTCGAAATGGGGAATCAAGTGCTCTGTCAACACTCTGGAGTATCTCTTTTAAATTAAGTGCTCCATCAACACTCTGCAGTACAAATAGTATTACTCTTAAATTAAGAACATCACTGATTAGTGAGAGAGAGAGAGAGAGAGAGAGAGAGATGGGGGGTGTAACACATGCAAACACATGCAGTATTCATGCAATCAAACTATTAGGCAAATATTGCCAAATCCACTACGAAATTCATACTTCCAAGGTCTGTTTGCAGGCCTCGTTTCAAGGGTGTTTATGTACAATAGCTGATATAAACATATTTGCTCAGCCGATGGAAAGAATCATTGAAATTCTTGTATTCCAGCAAAAGCAAGAATAGTGATCCATTTGGAATTTGAAGAAGTTCTTGCACACCTGTCTGTTTTAAAAAACATCTGCACTTTGGAAGTCAACCTCATCCGAAACATTGAATTTCGCAAAGTTATTATACCATTTCTATTATATTCATCTCCTTTCAATTTTCTTTGTCTAATATCAGTTGAAAAAGAATGTGATGGCCTTGTCAAATATTGCCATCTCAGTGAATGGAATAATGCTTTTATGCAAGCCACTAAGCTCCCATTATGGGTATCGTATCAACATAAATTCCTGCCCCTTCGATTTGTGAAGGAGGCAAGCTCTAAAAAATTATAAACATTTGATTATTTTTAAGAAGTCCTTATTTTCTCTCAAAGGAGACTAAAAAAAGAGGAGACTAAAAAAAGGTCTTGTTCTTGATTTTTGTTGGATAATGTATGTGGTAATGCAAGCAAACGGGTCAAATATTGGCTATTAGAAAAAGATTTAAGTTTTATCGATTATCCAAGATCTTGAAAGCTCTCTCAATATAATAGTAGAGATTATGAATATAATTTAACAGACTTCCTACCAAAAATCTTCTGTTGATCCATATTCTAATTTAAGTTCTGAAATTGTTGTTTTTAGATTTATTTGAAGAATAAAAATTGAGTTTTTTCTAGAGGCTCAAATGAGACCATCCCATCTTATAAGTTTTTCTATTAATTACACTGGGCTTCTGAGCCCAAAAGTCTAATTGCTTATTACTTTCATTTTAGGGCGTTGACTTTCACGGCTTTTAAAGCAAGTAAGTTTTTTTTAAATAAAAAAAATTAGATGTTTGGTCACCCATTTAGAAAATGACCTTTTGAAAAGAAAAAAAACATAAGCCAAAAAACTATTTTTTTGAGAAGACAGGAAACATGGCTTCTTGTAAGCAGAAGTAGAAGTAGAAGCCACCTTACACTGATCTCTTATTTCCTCTCTTATTTTTTCTCTAACATGATCTCTCATGCAATCTAATCTCTAACTGAGTTTTTTTATTATATCTATGTATTTTTTTCTATAAATCTTATCTATACTCTCTCTTTGAATTAATACTTATCCAAATTATTTCTAACAAATTAGTTTATTTTATTGACAAGCATCATAAATCTTGCAGAAGTTCTTTCCTAAAAGGTGCTTTTTGATAAGTACTTTAAAAAGGACTTATTTATAAGCACAAACAATTCCAAACACATGCTAGCTGGTAATATGGAGGAAGACAACATTTTACCTAAACAATGAATAATAAATGAAAAAAATGAATGTGTAATAAACTTTCTTTCTTATTAATGGTTCATCACATTTAATAGGGACTTTCTTTTTCCTTATTATGAAAGAATATGTAATTGATGAACTTTTTCAAATTAAATGTGATATCCAATCGAAAAAATGAATTTTTGTCTCCAACATTATGAATGGAGAACCTTATGATTTATGGTATGAGAGGCCGAGACTTGTGAATTTTGGATCAATAAAAAAGATAGGAAATGTGAACATGATCTCTAGAGATCAGTTAGATTCTACCTCTAAATGTGAAATTTGTGTTCAAGTTAATCATGTTGGAAACCTCTTGCCTCTATATATAGAACTTTTGAATCTCTACAATGATTCATAGTATTGCTATGATTCTAACAAATTCTTATCATAGATGGTAAAAAGATATTTTGTGACATTTATAGATGATCACTATAGATACTAATATGCATGCATTCTTCATAAAAAAAACACACACAATATAACGTGGTTTCACCGATCAAATAGATCGTGTGTACCTCCACAGGACAAGGGGGGAGAAACTTTATTAAAACTTTAGGGGAGTACAATAAGAATTACTTATACCTCACGCTGAAAAGTTACAAGCCTTTGATAGCCGCCAAGAACAGCAAACCCTTGTGGCTAAGGTTCTCTCACGAATTTCTCACCTAGATGAATTACACCCTTAAGAATTACAAATTCATAGGATTCTCTTAAAATACATTGAAGGCCACCCTAAGGGGTTATTTATAGACCATAGAACTCTCCCAGTTCTAAACAAACTCCTTCAATCAGAATAAAAGAAACTTGAATCCAACTCGGACTCAAAACGCCTTCAATCAAAATAAAGGAAACTTGAATCCGACTCGGACTCAAAACAGATCCAGAAAATGAAACTGTCAAATTTGACATTAATCAACCTTCACGGTGTATTCACGTCATAATCCTAACAATCTCCCCCTTGACTTGAATACGTCCAACTCCGAGAATAGCTACCATGTTCCACGTGCTCACATCCACACACAATTAAACAAACTTGACTTCATGTCCATCTCACTCCCTCTTCTCTATAACCCCCTCATGGGGTTCACATCTTCATTAGGTCAAATAAGTTCATGCCTAATCTGAACTTTATTACCCAATGATCTCTTTGATCTACACATGATCTATGAGCATTTGCTACACCATAGGAGTATTGATCTGGACTACCTTATTGCGCGCCTAGTCCCAATCTCCCTTCGGGGTACAATTGAACATCCAAGCTCGAATCTATCATAGTCTCTGATTATTCCACAACCACCGCTTTTGAAGCTGAGGATAACTGCAATTCACCAACTGTAACCTCCGAATTCCGCAACATATATAAATTGTCGATACGTTCGGCTTGAAACATCACATGGGCCTCTTTAGAAACTTCTATAAGATCACCTTTCAAGCTGAAATAGAATCCTTCTCTATGTAGGGCTCTAAGAGAGATGAGACTGTACCTTAATTTGGGAACATGACGAACACCTTAAAGAGTAGTGATGCATCTATCATGAGACCGAAACTAGATTGTTCCTTTGCCAATCACCTTGCTTGTAGCATAATTCCCCATGAAGAGTTCTTTCCCTTGAACGGAGTGTATGAATAGAACATCTTCCTATTGGAACTGATATGCTGTGAACATCCAAAATCTATGATCCATCTATCTTTGTTACCAACTGGTCTGTCTGTAACAGATAGAACGTCGCACTGTTCTTCATCTCCTTCAACCAGTTCAGTGACATTAGCATCTAGTTGTTTCTTCTTTCGAAGCCAACACTCAGATCTAATGTGCCCCTTCTTGTGATAATAGTTGCACGTCAAATTCTTGTGTTTTGAGTTACCCGTGGAACTTCCATTATTACTCTTCTCCCTTGAATAATGAACTTGCATGAAATTATCATGATGAGACTCACCCGTCAACTGGGTGTTAATTTTGTCTTTGTTGAGCAAATGCTCCTTGATCTCATTGGCCTTGATTGTTGACTTGCCTCCATTAATGATAGCTTCCCTAAAGCTCTTATATGAAGAAGGTAAAGAACACAGTAATAGAAGTGCTTGATCCTCATCTTCTATCTTAACCTCTATCTTATCTAAATCATTGATAATAGAGGAACATTCTGCAATGTGAGACTTGATAGGTGTACTTCATGCATGCAGAGAAGAAAGAGACGCTGCTTTAGAATCAACCGATTCGCCAACGATTTCTTCAGATAATGGTCCTGAAGTCGCTCCCACAGCGAGGACGTTATTTTCTCCATAGAAAACTCATCCAACACTTCGTCCACTAAGTAAAGTTGAATAGCTGTCAAGGCTTTCTCATCCAACTCCTGCCAAGTTTCTCCTTCATATTTTGAGTTTTTTTCTCCCTCCCGAGTAGTACTTTCTTCAATCCGCTCTGGGTAGGGATGACATTTATCCTAATCTGTCACCTACTGAAATTAATGACGCCATCGAACTTCTGAATATCGAACTTAATCGCAGACATCTTCATGTTACCTTGCTCTGACACTAATTGTTGGGAAACAATTTGTATGCTCTGATACCAATTGTTGTGATTTCAGGAGAGGATGCCCACGACCGGATCGACTGCGGCGACGCAACGGATATGAACCACATGATCTAGTAAGGCAATTTGAAGAAGAGAAGAAGAAGATATTTCAAAGTAGATAGAAAGTCAACACACAATATAACGTGGTTTCATCGATCAAACAGATCGTATGTAGTCCACCGGAGAAGGGGGAGAAACTTTATTAAAACTTTGAGGGAGTACAATAAGAATTAATTACACCTCACGCTGAGAAGTTATAAGTCTTTGATGCCCTCCAAGAACAGCGAACCCTTGTGGCTAAGTTTCTCTCACGAATTTCTCACCTAGATGAATTACACCCTTAGGAATTATAAATTCATAGGATTCTCTTAGAATACATTGAAGACCACCCCTAAGGGTTATTTATAGACCATAAAACTCTCCTAGTTCTAAACAAACTCCTTCAATTAGAATAAAAGAAAATTGAATTCAACTCGAACTCAAAACACCTTCAATCAAAATAAAGAAAACTTGAATCCAACTCGAACTCAAAACAGATTCAGAAAAGGAAACTGTCAAATGCGATATTAATCAACCTTCACGATGTATTCACGTCATAATCCTAACACAAGATATATTGCTTGCTAGGTGGATCTCTCGGTACTTCCGTAGTTACTCTTATTGTTGGTAGTGTCTATCATAACACAAGACTCGTGAATGGATTCTATTTGGGCTAATAATAGTTCAGTTCAATAGTTTTGGACAAATAGTGATGAATATTGGAGTTTGTTGGTGATACTGTTAGACTTATTATATTTAAAGTCTAATTTATTTTGGGCCTAATCAAGTCAATTGGATATTTGCACCCGCCCACTTAACCTATGTTGTTTGACCCAATAAAGAATTGATCAAACCTAAATGGTTGGGTCTAGACACGTTTTCAATTACACTTAGCCATGAGTGTATTTAAATTAGAATGTGGGACTCATCACACGTGTGGAACTCGTGTTATAAATCAAGGGCCTAGATCTATGATGAGTTGAACTAGGGTTTCTTGATGCTATATATACCATGAGTAGGGTTCCCTCTCCACCAACAAGAATAATCATCTCTCTCTTAGAGGCCTCTCATCTCCTCTAAGGATAAAGAAGAGAACTTGGTGGCTGGAGAGAAGAATCCTGTCCCTCAACTCCGGCGCCTTCGAGATCGTGCAATATTCGGCATCCTCGCGATGGAATCAGGTATGCCTAAAACCCTCCTTCCCTTTGATCATGATAAAGAGGCTTACAGTATATGTGTAGATCTTGTATGGAATAAATTTAGATCTAACAATTGGTATCAGAGCCTCCTCTTTATCAGATCATAGGGATCTACAGAAATTATGATCTCGATCTATAAATATCATAAAAATATCTCCTTTGATTCAATAAATATTTTGTGTCTCATATGTTGGATCAAAAGGTTAAAAGGAGTGGTTTTTATTGAATTTTACATGTATATATTGTAACGCCCCGATCCCGGCGATACGGGGTCGTCACTGCAACGTATATACGTAGGTCAGAACTACCCTCCCGTATATACGCTAAGCATCAGTACAGACAAGAATCAGAGTACGGAAGCAAATGGTGCATTATACATTCCAACACATATATATATATATACAATTACAGAGTTATCACCAGAGGTGATGAATATTACAATAATAATACATCACAGATATGCGCAAATGCGAGAGTACAAGAGATATACATATATGAACAGCATAAAAGGGCGCTCACATACAAGTATACAAGGAAATGTACAAGTATGAATAGAAAAAGGGCACTCACGAGTTTGCTAAGAGGAAACTCGAGAGGCATACAGGGGGCCTGGAAGGATGTGGCTCTGGACGGTCGGCTGGAGATCCACGCCACCGCTGCGCCACTCTGAGCAGCAACAGGGAGAAGCCACGCTCTAAGCTCCATGACCTGGACATGAGAATCCAGGGGAGTCAGTGAAACTCCCCAGGCGAGTAGGAATATGGATGCCAGGTGGCGAGCCAGGATGAGCACAAGTGTCAAGTACAGAAGACAGGAGGGTTAGAACACAAATGAAGTATATATGAACGGGTATGACATAATCATCATAAAACAGGAAAACCAAGTGAAGCTGATTACAGCAAAAGTGATTGTATACGCTTAAGTCACGGTCCCATGAGACTAATACATCGAAGGAATAATCCAAACAAGGAAACCCTCATCTATATACCATTATCTCATGCCACAGAAACCCAAGCGTATAGAATCAGAGTTGCAAATCATATAACAGTCAAACGGGAATACATATCGGAAATCATAACATGCATAGCAAGTGTAACAAGAATCAATAACTGGAATCGATTATTATTATTACTTGTCTTACCTTGATATCTAGCTATGTGAACTAGCGTCCTAACGCACATAGATCCATATCCGAGTAAAGCAAGGTTGTTATGGAAATAGATGGAGAACTGATAGAGCTTCTTATAGTAGTTCCCATACACCTGGGACCAGTTTGGAGGCCCAAAGTCCCCCTAACACTTGTCTTCTGTGGGCCCAAAGTCCCACTAACACTTGTCGTCAATATTTTATTCCACTACTATAAGCAAGGTATCATTCCGGCATCCATCACTTCCTCCCATTCCCCATACAAGTTGTCCTTTTTATGGCTTATTTACATAATTATCAGATTACGGGAATAACTGCACATAACAGGAATAGCCCAACAGATTCAAGAGGTGGCCCCCACCGAGTATGGTGTGGCACTTTGTTCTGAGGGGATGGATTCTAGAGGTGGCCCCCACGGATTCAAGAGGTGGCCCCCACTAAGTAAGGTGTGGCACTTTGTTCCGTGTGGCACTTAGTTCCATAATAACAAGACAGGATTCCCGTAAACATGATAATCACAACGTCAAGTATATCATGCTGGGTGTTAAGTGATAGCATGACAGGATGATGATATTAACAAGCAACCAAACATAACAAGAGATTGATATAGTCCGGGTAAGTCATGACATAACAAGTGGGTCTTGCCAAAAAGTAGCATATCAAGTGGTCAGGTGATAACACAGTTGTCAAGTAATATACATGTGTTGAATAAAAGCATACAACTGACCAGTCTAAAATAATAGCATGGCAAGTGTTAGCATAGCAGAAACCCAGAAGTCAACGACCACGAAGGGTCGGCCACGCATAGTATAAAAGCAGTATAAGATATATGGACATGGAAATAAATACATGGAAATATGAAGTGAAATACTTATCGACCGATGAAACGGGAAACTCAAGTAGAGAAGAGCGAGACTACTCGCCTAAATCACCAATATGCCAAAAGATCCAAAATCCACGGAAGCTCGGGATGCGCCATAACCTGTGATATAATTATGTAGAGTGAAGAGGAGAGAGAGAAAGAGAGAAGGTAAGATGATGTTTGTCAAGTGACAAGTCAAGCAATACCAATACATGATATAAGGCTAGAGGGTAAGGTTCATATTCAAGAAGGGAATCAACTAAGACAACCAGCTAAAGTTAGTCGACTAGGATGGAAGAGTAGTCGACTAATAGTGGAGTTAGTCGACTAACAGTTTGGTATAGTCGACTAAAACTGGGTTCCAGAGAGTTGATATTCTGATCCAGGAAAAGTTAGTCGACTGGGTGGAAAGAGTAGTCGACTAACAGACATCTCAAGTCGACTAACAGTCATGTCAAGTCGACTAATACTGTGATACAGAGAGTTGGATTTCTGTTTCAGGAAAAGGTTAGTCGACTAGGGTCATATGGGTAGTCGACTAACAGACATGACAAGTCGACTAACAGTTATGTTAAGTCGACGAAATCTGAGATACAGAGAGTTAAGGTTTCTGGTTCAGGAAAGGTTAGTCGACTAGGGTCAAGGGAGTAGTCGACTAATCGAGGTTTCTAGTCGACTAATAAATAACCTAAGTCGACTAAAACTGTGCTCCAGAAAGGTTACGTTTCAATTAGGGTTTTCTAGTCGACTAATCTATAGGTCTAGTCGACTAATCGTGGGAAACAGCAAACAGAACAGATTTTCTAGGGTTTTGTTTGATGGCTAAATAATCATGGATTTGAAGACACAATTGAACATGATAGATAAACTTAAGTATACTAAGAATTAATCAAGCCTTGGTGATGAAAATTACTTACCAAAAGGAGTGGTTGATGATGGAAAAGAGAGTGGAGATGTTGGTGGAGTTGATGAAGTTGTTGGAGTTGATGACCTTGTGGTGGCTTCCCATGGAGATGAAGGAGGAAGAAGATGAAGGAGAGAAGTTGGAGTAGGTGTGGTGGTGGAGATGAAGGAGATGGAGGTGGCTAGGGTTTGGCTCTTGGTGAAGAGAAGAAAGAGAAAGGTGAAGTGAAGAATGAAGTGAAAAAGGATTAGAAATGAAAAGGAAAAGTATTTATAGGTTTTTGGATTTGTGAAGGTGATGCAATTAAAGTAGAAGAGAGGGGGGTTTTTGCAAAGTGGAGGAGGGGATGAGTGTCCTTCTCTTGGCCACTTGGCCGGCCAAGGAAGAGAGAGAAAAAGAGGGCATTTAATGAGGAAGTTGGTGGAAGAAAAATGGAATTTGGAATTTTGAAAAATAGGAAAAGGCTTTGGTTTGTGGAGGAAGGAAAGAAATAAAGGAAAAGGAAAAAGGAAAATAAATTATAATGAGAAGATGTTTTCTTGGGAAAGAAGATGAAAATAATGGAAGTGGCGGATTCCCGGGATTCAGTTGCGGATGCGGAAATCTTTCGGGAAAATACCGGAATCGTCCGAAATTCAAGTATCTCGGAACGACCCGAAATAATTACCAAAAATCAAGAATATTAAACTAAGAATTATAGTGAAATCCGTTTTAAGAAATACTTTATAGTTTTAAAACTAAAAATCCCGGAATCAGCTAGCTACCGACTCCGATGGAATTTCATAAAATCATAAAATCCTCAGAAAAAGAATGTAGGTAGAAAATATGATTCTAAGAAATAATGCCTAAAGGACCTTCTAGAAATTCCAAACTGTTTGAGAATTAAAAATCCAGGAATCGGTCAGCGGCACTGGCCGACACCGGTTTTGAAGACTTTCATTTTAAGTCCAGAAAAATCTAGAAAATCATAGAAAATATGTAATATTGGAAAATGATATTTAAAACTAAAATCGGTCAATTCTAATTATCAGAATGTCTAAATCGAGTAATACTCTAGGATCGGGCCTTCGGTTCAGACTAGGGCTGACTCCGAATCCACGAATCCAAATCCAAGACAAAACAGTCATATAAGGAATTCATAATACAGAATAAATACAGGAAACAAATCGAAAAAATACGACCGAAAATCTGAATACGCAACTAAGTACGTATTCCGGGAACGGGGTATTACAATCCACCCACCTTACAAAAAATTGCGTCCTCGCAATTTCGTTAAGGGGTAAATTGAATACAAAGGGGACAGCGGTGGAATTTATACCAATTAAGATATGAAGCACTAGAGGTAGGGCTCTCAAGTCGACTGAACAATAATCATCCTCCGCACTTCCGGCTGTATAAATCTTCGAATAATGCTGAATAATACTGCTGATGTCGTGGCTGTGAAATAAATAAGCCAGAATACCGAAGACAAAGAAAACCCTGATAGTCCTGTGCATAATAATAAAGAAGACCGATAATTAAGAATCCCGAATACCAGGCATCAATCACTCTGAACGATATAGTAGAGAATGTAGAATATCCGTAGAGAATTCCGACTGCTGACTTCTGAAAGATAGCCAGATCAAGATCGATCTGGAGAATACCAAGCTTCATAGAATTCACCGAAGAGATCACATAATAGCTTCATGCAGAACCAGCCACTACCTCTCTAGTCTAGTCATATCTTAAGATAGTATAAGGCTTCATAAAACCAAAACAGGGAAAGGATAGGAGGAATTAAGAATCAAAGGAAGGATAGTCAAGAAATAGATAACTCTGCACTTGTAGTTGGAGTGTATAACCAAGACTCATGTATTCCAGTTGCAAATTTCTTTACCATTAATTTGCCCTCTGGACGTACTGAGGAAGTTAGAGCCTAAGCTCTGATACCATCCTGTAACGCCCCGATCCCGGCGATACGGGGTCGTCACTGCAACGTATATACGTAGGTCAGAACTACCCTCCCGTATATACGCTAAGCATCAGTACAGACAAGAATCAGAGTACGGAAGCAAATGGTGCATTATACATTCCAACACATATATATATATATACAATTACAGAGTTATCACCAGAGGTGATGAATATTACAATAATAATACATCACAGATATGCGCAAATGCGAGAGTACAAGAGATATACATATATGAACAGCATAAAAGGGCGCTCACATACAAGTATACAAGGAAATGTACAAGTATGAATAGAAAAAGGGCACTCACGAGTTTGCTAAGAGGAAACTCGAGAGGCATACAGGGGGCCTGGAAGGATGTGGCTCTGGACGGTCGGCTGGAGATCCACGCCACCGCTGCGCCACTCTGAGCAGCAACAGGGAGAAGCCACGCTCTAAGCTCCATGACCTGGACATGAGAATCCAGGGGAGTCAGTGAAACTCCCCAGGCGAGTAGGAATATGGATGCCAGGTGGCGAGCCAGGATGAGCACAAGTGTCAAGTACAGAAGACAGGAGGGTTAGAACACAAATGAAGTATATATGAACGGGTATGACATAATCATCATAAAACAGGAAAACCAAGTGAAGCTGATTACAGCAAAAGTGATTGTATACGCTTAAGTCACGGTCCCATGAGACTAATACATCGAAGGAATAATCCAAACAAGGAAACCCTCATCTATATACCATTATCTCATGCCACAGAAACCCAAGCGTATAGAATCAGAGTTGCAAATCATATAACAGTCAAACGGGAATACATATCGGAAATCATAACATGCATAGCAAGTGTAATAAGAATCAATAACTGGAATCGATTATTATTATTACTTGTCTTACCTTGATATCTAGCTATGTGAACTAGCGTCCTAACGCACATAGATCCATATCCGAGTAAAGCAAGGTTGTTATTGGAAATAGATGGAGAACTGATAGAGCTTCTTATAGTAGTTCCCATACACCTGGGACCAGTTTGGAGGCCCAAAGTCCCCCTAACACTTGTCTTCTGTGGGCCCAAAGTCCCACTAACACTTGTCGTCAATATTTTATTCCACTACTATAAGCAAGGTATCATTCCGGCATCCATCACTTCCTCCCATTCCCCATACAAGTTGTCCTTTTTATGGCTTATTTACATAATTATCAGATTACGGGAATAACTGCACATAACAGGAATAGCCCAACAGATTCAAGAGGTGGCCCCCACCGAGTATGGTGTGGCACTTTGTTCTGAGGGGATGGATTCTAGAGGTGGCCCCCACGGATTCAAGAGGTGGCCCCCACTAAGTAAGGTGTGGCACTTTGTTCCGTGTGACACTTAGTTCCATAATAACAAGACAGGATTCCCGTAAACATGATAATCACAACGTCAAGTATATCATGCTGGGTGTTAAGTGATAGCATGACAGGATGATGATATTTAACAAGCAACCAAACATAACAAGAGATTGATATAGTCCGGGTAAGTCATGACATAACAAGTGGGTCTTGCCAAAAAGTAGCATGTCAAGTGGTCAGGTGATAACACAGTTGTCAAGTAATATACATGTGTTGAATAAAAGCATACAACTGACCAGTCTGAAATAATAGCATGGCAAGTGTTAGCATAGCAGAAACCCAGAAGTCAACGACCACGAAGGGTCGGCCACGCATAGTATAAAAGCAGTATAAGATATATGGACATGGAAATAAATACATGGAAATATGAAGTGAAATACTTATCGACCGATGAAACGGGAAACTCAAGTAGAGAAGAGCGAGACTACTCGCCTAAATCACCAATATGCCAAAGATCCAAAATCCACGGAAGCTCGGGATGCGCCATAACCTGTGATATAATTATGTAGAGTGAAGAGGAGAGAGAGAAAGAGAGAAGGTAAGATGATGTTTGTCAAGTGACAAGTCAAGCAATACCAATACATGATATAAGGCTAGAGGGTAAGGTTCATATTCAAGAAGGGAATCAACTAAGACAACCAGCTAAAGTTAGTCGACTAGGATGGAAGAGTAGTCGACTAACAGTGGAGTTAGTCGACTAACAGTTTGGTATAGTCGACTAAAACTGGGTTTCAGAGAGTTGATATTCTGATCTAGGAAAAGTTAGTCGACTGGGTGGAAAGAGTAGTCGACTAACAGACATCTCAAGTCGACTAACAGTCATGTCAAGTCGACTAATACTGTGATACAGAGAGTTGGATTTCTGCTTCAGGAAAAGGTTAGTCGACTAGGGTCATATGGGTAGTCGACTAACAGACATGACAAGTCGACTAACAGTTATGTTAAGTCGACTAAATCTGAGATACAGAGAGTTAAGGTTTCTGGTTCAGGAAAGGTTAGTCGACTAGGGTCAAGGGAGTAGTCGACTAATCGAGGTTTCTAGTCGACTAATAAATAACCTAAGTCGACTAAAACTGTGCTCCAGAAAGGTTACGTTTCAATTAGGGTTTTCTAGTCGACTAATATATAGGTCTAGTCGACTAATCGTGGGAAACAGCAAACAGAACAGATTTTCTAGGGTTTTGTTTGATGGCTAAATAATCATGGATTTGAAGACACAATTGAACATGATAGATAAACTTAAGTATACTAAGAATTAATCAAGCCTTGGTGATGAAAATTACTTACCAAAAGGAGTGGTTGATGATGGGAAAGAGAGTGGAGATGTTGGTGGAGTTGATGAAGTTGTTGGAGTTGATGACCTTGTGGTGGCTTCCCATGGAGATGAAGGAGGAAGAAGATGAAGGAGAGAAGTTGGAGTAGGTGTGGTGGTGGAGATGAAGGAGATGGAGGTGGCTAGGGTTTGGCTCTTGGTGAAGAGAAGAAAGAGAAAGGTGAAGTGAAGAATGAAGTGAAAAAGGATTAGAAATGAAAAGGAAAAGTATTTATAGGTTTTTGGATTTGTGAAGGTGATGCAATTAAAGTAGAAGAGAGGGGGGTTTTTGCAAAGTGGAGGAGGGGATGAGTGTCCTTCTCTTGGCCACTTGGCCGGCCAAGGAAGAGAGAGAAAAAGAGGGCATTTAATGAGGAAGTTGGTGGAAGAAAAATGGAATTTGGAATTTTGAAAAATAGGAAAAGGCTTTGGTTTGTGGAGGAAGGAAAGAAATAAAGGAAAAAGAAAAAGGAAAATAAATTATAATGAGAAGATGTTTTTTTGGGAAAGAAGATGAAAATAATGGAAGTGGCGGATTCCCGGGATTCAGTTGCGGATGCGGAAATCTTTCGGGAAAATACCGGAATCGTCCGAAATTCAAGTATCTCGGAACGACCCGAAATAATTACCAAAAATCAAGAATATTAAACTAAGAATTATAGTGAAATCCGTTTTAAGAAATACTTTATAGTTTTAAAACTAAAAATCCCGGAATCAGCTAGCTACCGACTCCGATGGAATTTTCATAAAATCATAAAATCCTCAGAAAAAGAATGTAGGTAGAAAATATGATTCTAAGAAATAATGCCTAAAGGACCTTCTAGAAATTCCAAACTGTTTGAGAATTAAAAATCCAGGAATCGGTCAGCGGCACTGGCCGACACCGGTTTTGAAGACTTTCATTTTAATTCCAGAAAAATCTAGAAAATCATAGAAAATATGTAATATTGGAAAATGATATTTAAAACTAAAATCGGTCAATTCTAATTATCAGAATGTCTAAATCGAGTAATACTCTAGGATCGGGCCTTCGGTTCAGACTAGGGCTGACTCCGAATCCACGAATCCAAATCCAAGACAAAACAGTCATATAAGGAATTCATAATACAGAATAAATACAGGAAACAAATCGAAAAAATACGATCGAAAATCTGAATACGCAACTAAGTACGTATTCCGGGAACGGGGTATTACATATATTTTTTATGAAAATTAATATGTGTGTTATTCTAGATTTAATTTAAAAAAAAAATTGTTGGTTGGACGCATGCATGCAGGAGAGCCTTCCCTGCATGCATGGCAGGCTGTTGAATAAAAAAAAAAAAAAAGATTAGTTGCATGCGCTGGAGCTTCCAGCGCATGCACATTATAATAAAAAAAAAAAAAAAAGTGATGTTAGATGCATGCGCTGGAAGCACCAGCGCATGCATCTGAAGGAGATTTTAAAATTTAAAAAAATAAATAAATAATGGTTATTATTTAGGGTTTCCTTAATTTGAGATTATGAGATTAATTAGGATTAAAAATTTAGAGATTGAATTTTACTCTAATAAGAAAACTTACTCCTAATTAATTTCATATTAATTTTCAATTGGGATTGTTGAGATTGATTTGGGTATTATGATTAAGATATAATTCTAATCTATTAAGGATATTTTGGGATAGAATTCTACTCAAATAAAGAAACATAATCTCAATCAATCTCACATTAAGCTAATTGGGTTTTATTCAGTTTATTTAAACCCGACCTATTAAGGAAACCCATAACTTAACCATTGCGGGTCGGGTCTGATTCAGACGCGATAAGCACTGCAGACCCGTTTTGCCAATAGAAACTTCAATTAGCCGTTACGGGCTCATACGACCTCTGTTTTGGGCATGTAAACAGCCGTTTCGAAGCTCTTGACGAGCACTACAGTATTACAGGCATTAGACATGACAAAACAGTAGTTAGTTGACATAAAGAAGGCATTGAAGTATTTATTTATCATGGTTATGTGTACCCTTACATGCTTCCGCTTTATCATCAATATTTTATTGCTTATATTGTCTTGCATGATGAATATTGGTGTTTATTACAGTTACACACAGATAAAGATATATACATGTTCAAGCTAAAGAATTTATAAAAGAGCTTATTTAATTGCGTATGTAGTTCATGCGGACAATAGCGGCCCAAAGGAAGACTATTGTTTGGCCGAATTATGTACGGCGTCGGATACTTGATGTGGGTAATGCAAGTGGGAGAACCTTGATGTGTGGTAATCGGCCAAAGGAAGGTTGTCACACTATTGGCCCATATTGCATTACCCTCATCAACTAGTCCGATGGCGGAACAAGAATATAGATGCATAAATTTGTGTGGCCCATGCGTGTGGCAATCGGCCCAAAGGAAGGTTGTCATTATGGCCGGGTCATTACATATATTATATGGCCAATATAGATTACTTAAACTTTAGGACCAATCCTATAAAGTGACAGTCGGCCCAAAGGAAGGCTGTTCTCTTACATAGGACCTAGACTTTAGGATATCTATTGGGCCAGTACAGTGTTGGCATATAGAGACACAACTTGTTCTGAAAGTTTAACCGGCAGCTCTATCGGTTAAACTGGTTGCATTTTTGAAATTCATTTTTTTAATGGCTATTACAGTAGAATTTTATTAAATGCAATGTTTATGTTAAACTGGTGAGAAATTGTACATTTATGTAGTTTAAATTGAAAAGTACAAACTTTAAGAAGTGGTAAGACCACGTAAATGATCGTTCTTGAATTCATGCACCTAGAGTGCACCTTAAAGATTGATGGATCTCTACTATCACTAATAAAAGTTCAGTAAAGAAAAGGTCAATTATGGTAAGTGGGAGAGATCTTACAAGAGGTGTCTAATGGTCATAAAGTACACTATTCCTATAACTATTAGAAGTGCTATGCCCGATAAAGTCAGTGCTCACTTAGCATCCAGAGTAAACTTCTAATAAGAAAAGGAAAGTGAAACTAAAGGGAGGGAACATAAATATCACTACAGTGGCTGATCCTAAGTGGCAAAAGTGTAGAAAAAGTAGCCTAAGGTCATTGCATACTTCTTCTGTAAGAAAGTAAGCCACCTTAAGTAGGAATGCATAAAGTATCAGAAATGGCTATTTAGCGGGTATATCTCATATTTATGTTTGTTCTGAGATTAATTTAGCTTTAGTGCCACTTTATAAATTATGAATAGATAATTCACATAAGCGATTCAATGCGGAACTTCCAAACCCAAAGGAGGCCCAGCCCAGCTGAGCGATACGTATACATGGGTGATGGAAATAAAGTTGCAATTAAAGCTATTGGAGTTTGTAGGCTTAAATTAGATTCTGGGTTTTTGTTTTAGATTTGGATGAGACTTTATATGTACCGTCCTTTTAGGCGGAATCATATTTCTATTTCATTTGTTAGACAGATCTAGTTTTGCTGTCACTCTTGATAATGAAATGCTTAGTCTACTTTCCAAACCTAAAGTTGTTGGTACTAGAATTCTAATTGATGGCTATATAAATTGAAACTTCATGCTTTATATACTGAATCTCTATATGTGAATAGCATAGGCATTAAGCGAAAATTAATTAAAGAAACATTAGAAAGTTTGGTACTAGACGAAGTTCAAGTGTCTTAATTTGGTGTATACAGACATTTGTGGTCCATTCCCTACAGCTTCTTGGAATGGCCATGAATATTTCATCACTTTTACAGACAATTACTCTCGTTATAGGTACATGTACTTGTTCCATGAGAAATCCCAATCATTGGACATGTTTAAAGCCGTTAGATCTGATCATGGTGGTGAGTACTATGACAGATATAACGAATCAGGTAAATGTCCAGAACCATTTGTCAATTTCTGAAAGAGTGGTATTATCGCTTAGTACACCATATCAGGGACGCCTCGTCAAAATGGTATTACTGAGAGATAAAATCACACATTAAAGGATATGGTTGGGAGTATGATAGCTCACACTATTCTACCAAAGTCATTATATAGTGAAGCCTTAAAAATAGTTGTCACCTCCTTAATAGAATACCTTGCAAAACAGTAACTAAAACCCCGTATGAGTTACGAACTGGGAAATCTCTCAGTATTAGGCATCTATATGTTTGGGGTTGTCCAGTGGAAGCTCGGTCATATATACCATATGAGAAGAAGTTGGACTCAAGGACAGTTAGCTGTTTATTTGTAGGGTATTCTGAGAGGTATAAAGGCTTTAGTTTTATTGTCCCTCCACTAAGAATATAAAGACGGATTGCTAAATTTTTTGAGAATATTCAGAACAGTGGGAGTCAACTACATAAAGATTTCATATTTAAGAAAGAACATATTGTTATACCCATGACAAATTGTTCCAAATGATAAAGTAGTTGTTCCACTTCAAGATGAAAATACAGTTGCATCCTTACGAGATACATATATAGTTCATCTTGAAGTAGATCATGCTGGTGAGATAGAAACTAAAAATTCTCAACCACAAGTGCCTGGGAGATCAATTAGGGAGAGGAGATCAGTCATTGCAAATGACTATATATAGTTTATCTCCAATAGCATGAGTTTGACATAAGGCTAGAGGATGACCCCGCATCCTTAAATGAGGCCAAACTCAACATTCACTCCACTAAGTGGTCAAATGTCATGAAAGTTGAGTTAAAATCCATAAAGGACAATGATGTTTGGGATTTAGTAGAGTTGCCTGAAGGAAAGAAACCGATTGGTTGTAAATGAGTATTCAAAACCAAGCGGGATTCGAAAGGCAATGTCGAAAGGTATAAGGCACATCTTGTCACAAAGGGATTCACTCAAAGAGAAGGCATTGACTATAAGGAGACTTTATCCCTGATTTTCATGAAGCATTCTTTTAAGATTATTATGGCACTGGTGGTTCACTTTGACCTGAAGTTATACCAAATGAATGTTAAGATTGCCTTTCTTAATGGTAGCATTAAGAAGGAAATCTATATAGTGCAACCATAAAGTTTTAAAGTGAAAGTTTCATAATATTTGGTTTGCAAATAAAGAAATTCATTTATGGTTTAAAGCAAGCATCCCGTCAACAGTATTTGAAATTTGATCAAGTAATATCCGACTTTGATTTTAAGGAAAATATAGTTGATCAATGTATTTACCATAAATTTAAAGGGAGTAGATTTATATTTCTTGTGCTATATGTGGATGACATTCTATTAGCAAGTAACGATATAGATCTTCTACTTGAGACCAAGAGTTTTCTCTCAAAGAATTTTGAGATGAAAGATCTTGGAGACGCTTCTTTTGTGATAGGCATCCAGATTCAACGTGACAGGACACGTGGAATATTAGGTTTATCACAAATGGCCTATATCGATAAAGTGCTAGATAGATATGGCATGAAGAATTGCTCTTTGGGTGATGCGCCTGTCACTAAGGGAGATAAGTTAAGTCTACTCTAATGTCCCAAGAATGATCTACGGAAAGAGCAAATGAAAGACATTCCATATGCATTGGCGGTTGGATGTCTGATGTGTGCTCAAGTTTGTACCCATCCAGAATAGCATATACCGTTGAGAAACTTGACAGAAACTTGATCAATCATGGGATTGATCTCTGTAAGACTGTCAAGAAGGTAATGCGATATCAATAGAAGACTACATGAAATCTGATCAGTTGCAGCTGATCGGATACACAGATTCAGATTATGCTGTATGTTTCAACAATAAGAAGTCCACTTCATGTTACATTTTTCCTTATTGTAGGAAAATAGTGGATTTAGTCGAGAGGTCATTACAGCTACACTGTGACAATAAGAGCTATAAAGCTCTACTGCAGTAGTGACAAGAGTTCAGCAAAGTCGAAGCATATCGACATCAAGTTTCTTGTCATCAATGATAAAGTTCAAAATCATATTTTGTCTGTTGATAGTGATGACACTATTCTTAGCATTACAGATCCACTCATTAAAGGACTTTCACCTAAAATATTCTTAAGAGCATATTGCTCATATGAGGATGACTAGTCATTATGATATCCTGATTTTGTGGGAGTGGATAATTTTATGTAACAGACATTATTTCTGAGTGCACTTTATGGATATTTGTTGATTCTGATAAATTTATAACTGCTTTTCTTAAAGTTTACTTTTGCACATTTGAGTTTGTTGAATTAGCAGTTAGACTCGTTGGAGTCATAAGGCTAGACTCGTTGGAGTCATAAAGTGGAAGCCAGTTGGAATTGTACCTTATTTGATCAGAGGACATTTTCATGCCACACGTCCACATTCGATCTATGTCGTTAGGGGTTCTGAAACTTGTGATGTGGAAGGTCCTACCTCGATTATACAGAAGGTAACGATCGCCATGTTCGGTGGCAGGACACTTAATGGACCAGATTGTTTTGAAACGTGGTTTGTCGGCGGTTAAAGTTTTGACGTCATAAAGTTATGCATAATATCTATTCAGTATGACTTGCTTGGCCCAAGTGGGAGATTGTTAGACTTATTATATTTTAAAGTCTAATTTATTTTGGGCCTAATCAAGTCAATTGGATATTTGCACCCGCCCACTTAACCTATGTTGTTTGACCCAATAAAGAATTGATCAAACCTAAATGGTTTGGGTCTAGACACGTTTTCAATTACACTTAGCCATGAGTATATTTAAATTAGAATGTGGGACTCATCACACGTGTGGAACTCGTGTTATAAATCAAGGGCCTAGATCTATGATGAGTTGAACTAGGGTTTCTTGATGCTATATATACCATGAGTAGGGTTCCCTCTCCATCAACAAGAATAATCATCTCTCTCTTAGAGGCCTCTCATCTCCTCTAAGGATAAAGAAGAGAACTTGGTGGCTGGAGAGAAGAATTCTCTCCCTCAACTCCGGCGCCTTCGAGATCGTGCAATATTCGGCATCCTCGCAATGGAATCAGGTATGCCTAAAACCCTCCTTCCCTTTGATCATGATAAAGAGGCTTACAGTATATGTGTAGATCTTGTATGGAATAAATTTAGATCTAACAGATACATTTCCTGATAAGAAGCCGGTTTCAGATTCAAATATCATTGAATTCACCGGCACTTAGTTAAATGGCATGTGAATAATTCTAAGACTTGACTTGGATTCATAATTGTATTGAGCAATGAGGAAAAAATGCCAGTGCAGACTTGGTTCCTACACAATTTGGTGAATATATTGTTTGAAATTATATTTTGTACAGAATGATGCAGGAATAGATGATTTATGGCCGACTTCAGCACTTCCAGCATGAAATTATTGTTTGGTGACTTGGTTTTGGAATTTTAATTTGAAACTTTGTGATCATCAGCATCAATCAGCGGTAGAGTTAGACCCACTGGTGAATTCGCTTGGAAGATTCAACTTGGCTTCGAGTTTTGTTTTGATTTTTTATTTGAATAACATTAGTCTGTGACTTAGCTCTGATTTGGTTTTCTTTCCTTTGGTTCACCTCTCAGTATCAGTTCACATCCATTTCGGTTCAAGTTTTGTTTTGCACAACTTTTGCTTTGACTGATTTGAATTTCAGCAATTTAACAATTGGTCTTCGATAATTCCTCTTGTTTTAAATTTGATTCATTTTCAATTTCTTGTTGGGCCTTCTTCAATTTGTTTCGGGTCTCAATCTTACAAGTTCTGCAAATGAGAGAGAGATTTGTTTCGATTTTTTTTCCCCAACAACTCAGCAGTTCATCTTTCGCAATTTGGTAATTTGAGCAATCTGTTTATGCTTTTTCCCTCTTCATTCTGTCTTGAGGCTTCTTGGAAATTTCTTGTCTTCGGCATTCGGTATTCAGATTCAACATCAACACCAGTAATTAGGAGTTCACAATAGCAAATTAGTAATATGAAACATATCACAACATTAGCAATTCGTACTTCAACACTTCAGCAGGTTCAACACTTGTTTTTAGCTTTGTTAGGCAAATTCTCGATATTCTGCCATCGTAAGTTTGGGGAGGAATATTACATATAATAAGTATATCATATTATAGAAAAAGTATTTGAAGTCTTTAAAGTTCTAGTAGTATTTGAAGTCATGGCATGATGAGGATTTGGTCTTGCATGGTATATATGAGAAGACGAGTTCTCGTGAATTCATTTAACTTGTATTCTGTAGTTCTCTTATAGTTCTTAGAGTCGATGAAGATTTATTTTGTTAAATATAACATAGTCATCCTCAAGACAACCGAAACCAAAATCGTCTAGAATGTATGCCTGTGTTGGTTTGTTTATGGGGATTCCTTGCGCAAATTCGATGCCTTAATTCAACAAGTTTTATTCGATGCCCATGAAGAATCGTTATATAGCATTGACATTCATTCGAACACGAGGATAAAGGATTGATTCTTAAATGACCCTTCATGCACCTCTTCAACCAGGGGAGCTGTCAAGTAAGAAGATTACACTGATCTTATTTCTCTTTTAAGATGAATAGAACCCTAAAAGAGCACAAAAATAAATGATAAAAACCAACTGACAGATAAAACTAATAGTACGATGAGAATATATCTGAAAATAGAGTTACCATAAAAAAACTGATAAGAGAAAACAAGAATATTAGATATATTCTTCTGACTTGTTTTTCGTAATGAAAAGCTAGACACAAGTGGAGTTGAGATAGAGTGGAATTTAGACATTCTTGTGATCTTATCTGTGAGATTCTGTCAACTACATCATTTTAAGCATCGTAAGGATGCCTATAAATACTTGTTAATATGTTGTCTTGATAACAACCTAACTTGCAGTATTACACAATATATAGAGATAAAGAACTGGAGTGTTTCTCAATGGCATGAACACATTCATGCTAAAATTAAGGTGTCTGCTCTATATCTCCCTTAAAGGCCTCCAGTTGGAGGACTTGGGGAGGTACAGAGCTTGCCCTTATCTCAGAGGTTCATACGATACTCCATCAGACTGCACTAAGCTTCAAACAGGTAGGTTGAGATTTTTATCTTGCTGATATCTTTTCTCGTCTCGGATGTTCAAGTTGAAGTATTTGATTAATTGTGGCCAATGCATTACATTAAATTGATTGGTAAATTAAGTTGCAAGATTTTAACTGAAATGTTACTCTTCTTTTTGTATCTCATTGCAGTAAATTGAAAATGCTTTGTCCCAAAAAAAAAAAAAATGGAATTGAATTCATGTTAAAACTTCACGACAGTTCTTAAATCAAAATTGATTATTTCCCTATTGAATTAAGATATGTTTTATGATTCTGAAATAAGATTAGTGCCAGTAATTCTGGAAACGTGAAACGATTGTGATCAGACCTTCTAGTTTCTCTTCCTACTAAAATCACAAAGAAAACTTGATAAAATCTTACTTGCTGCAGCTCATGTATGAATAAATAACTTCGATGAAGCATAGGAATAAATTGCAGTTTTAAATAACAAAGTGCAAAAAGCAGGAAAAAGAAAAAAAGAAAAGAAAAAGCAACTGCTTAATCAGATCATCACCAAAAGGCCTTCTTCTTGTTGAAATCTAAGAACCAGTCAAGATACTAAACACACTTCATCATCCAGTCAATTCGTAGATCAAGTCTGTGGCAACTGCAAAAGGCTTCTCTGGCTACATCAGCACTTGTTAGAACCTAAGCCAAACATCGACACACCAACTGTTGCACTTAAACTTCAAGTCAGAACCCCTACATTTAATTCAAATCACTGAACTTAAAACCCTAGTTCTAAAACCCTAACCAAATTGTTCAGTCCAAGAAATTAGAACTCCCACATTGGCTTCTCCAATGCAGTTGGCCCATGGGACATATGTTGGTACGAGTACATCCCGTGCTGGCTCCCCGGCTGCCCATCAGAGTAACTCAATCCAACTCTGTTATCACCATAACTGGACTCACCCAAACTCACACTCCCAACAGGCCCCAACCCCAAGAAGTCCTGAGTCATCCTCACATCCCTCCCCTCAACAATCTCGTCGCAGTTTCTCCCCTGCATTCCCCCTTCCAACACAACCATTGACCCTTGACCCCCCTCACTCATTGGAAGCAGAGGAGCAAATGTGCTCTGCCTGAACTCCGAACCATCTGCATGTCCACTTGATGCCTCACGAGTCGAACCAACTAACCTCGATGTGGTTGAATAGCCTGTGAAGCCTCTGAGAAGTATGGGAGAGATTGAATCATCACTGACTTTTGCTCCCATTTGTGCTGCTTTCTGCAGTAAAGCTGTTGCCGACATATAGGAAGAGCCTATCGGCATCTGAAGGCCGGCATTGGAACCTCCATTAGTCCTCGAAGAGCTAGGATTGAACATCATATCGGAATTGTTTGGCATGAAGGGGTTTAGGGAGAGGGATTTGAGGGGGTTGTTGTTGGACTGAGGTTCGGTGCTTGATGAGTTCATCATTGTGTCCGTAGTCGAGGAGTTGAGGCTCGGCATTGAGTGAGAGAACATGTCTTGTGTCTGGCTCTGTAAGCTTCCAACCATTGCTGCGAGGCCGTGGTTTGCTCTGTAGTTCTCTTCGGCGAGAGCATCACAGAAGGCTCTGTGTGTTATGAAGCTATCCTTCCTGCGGCAGCATAACCGTTTATTTTTAACTTAGTAAGACTAGTTTTTTTAGTAATTATCATGAAATCTTTTAATAATTTCCATGAGTTTATATTCAGTAAAATGGAAAGTTGAGGCCTTTAAGATAAAAGTGATCTTAAATCACCATAATTTTAGAGGTTTGGTTCATTGGAAATACATTACGACAGTATTAGAGCTACCTAGGTCAAATTATTTTCCTCAATATTCCTGGTACATGAAGGCTAAAGGTCTTAATGAAGGCATATTGCTCGATAGGAATGAGTGGAGAAAGTTGATCCATGTGCCCGATCCGGCGTAATTCTCTTTTGGTTCATGTAGTTTACCCCAAATACTTGGGATAAATGGCTTAGTTGTTGTTGTTGTTGTTGTATTCCTGGTACATGAAATTTCTTCTATATTTGTGTACATAAGAATTCTCTTATATATAAGGCCACAATGTTGTTGCATTGTCTACTCTTCCTCTAGTCTAATCCTTATTCATTTCATACAAAAATCTACAACAGTCATGAGTTAGTTATGTGCACCACAAGGTTGAAATTTCAGGCATCGTCAATATGATAAATTTTATAAACCAGTAATCAGAGGTTTAGACATGAATTTGAGTATGGATTTGTCTTTCAGATAAAGAATAGTAACTGATGCCACTATTTGTCCGAGCTTTACAGGAAAATGAAATTCTACCTTGAGAAGATGGTTCCACAATCGCACCGATATTCTTTAGTCCCGCATATCTTCGCATGTGCTTTCCAATCCGATTGAACTGCATACCGTTTGGAGCACTTGTCACACTTCCACTTCTTCTCTCCATGCTTCCTCGAGTAGTGTTTCTTGATTCCTGTCAGGTCACCAAGCGCCCGGCTAGGATCATGGTGAGCGCAGGTCACCTCAGGGCAAACATACACCCGTTTCTTCACCTCTGTAGTGGTCCTCTGCTTTAGTTTCCATGGTAGGTTATGGCCTCTTCGGTGAAGTTGAAGGTTCTGATCCCTCTGGAATCCTTTGTGGCACACTTCACATGTGAATCTGTTTGTCGCCAAGAGGCTTCTTGGGGAGAGAGCTACCACTTCTGCATCTGGGTCTAAAAGACCATACAAAATAATGTTCAGATTTTGTTCTATTGAGTCTAGCTTACACTATTGATCAATGTCTTCTTAATCATATAACAAACTGAATGAACCAGCATTGCTATAATCCTTTGTAAATCCATCAGTGAACTGATTGGTTTTCAGTACTAAGACTTTTTACAAGTTTGGATTAAACCACAATAAAAGGGATATAAACAATTTGGCCTCTTAGGCTAGTTTTGTGGCCGGCAAAATCTGCAAACCTTAACAACACGAAACCAATAGTGAAATCTCTATAAGCTATATAGCATTGGTTCCATATTGATTAACATGTACATATGTGATGAATATAGATCTCTTAGAACATAGATGGAAAGCTACCTGCACTGGATTTTTCCTGCATTAATAGAAATGATTCTGGAAAAAGGATACATAAGTTACTAATCAAATAGTAGGGAAATTCTTGATTGGGTGGTTAAGAGAAATTACTGTCATTAATGGAAGTCCAAGGATCTAAGAAAAATCCAATCTGCATTGGGTTGCTAATTTACTAAATACAATTTGTGTTTCTGATCAGTGGTACCATGAAATAAGTTCAACTATAAATCATTTTCAGAGAAAGAACAGACATACTGCAAACCTACGATTACATTATAAGCTCTTTTATAGTACATAACTCACATATTTGATATGAAACAAAATTTGTGAAACGATATTATGTATGCCGATTCCAGGTCTAACAGAGGAATATAATGCACCTGGATTCCCGGGAAGGCTTCGCCTCTTCTTCACCGGGGGAGCAGCGGTATTGTCACCTTTACTCGGGACATTGATGCACGTGCTCACAAGTGGCTGGAGATGGTAGGTGCTGTGAGATTCTTCTTCTGATGTGTTGGACATGTTTGAAACTGTGAATTCTCTCTTCATGTTGGACAGACGGGAAACTACTACTGATATATATACACACACACACACACAAACAACAACTTAAGGGACGGAGAACCCGCCAGAGAAAAAAAGAACCTGAAATCATGTTGCAGTCCAATATTGGTATAAAATTGGTTAGAATTTGATGGGCTCAGCATAATTTGGACTGCACCATTGTTTATTAGAAAATGTTGATGTTTGATGGATGTGGAGTTGATTGTTTGTTTCTCCATGACTGATGAAGGGACCGATGGTGGTGAAACCGAGGAAAAGACTGACTAAAAACCTAGGATGCAATTTCTGTTATTTGGTTTCATGACTACAAACTACAACTTATGACAGACTGGTCCTTTGGCTATAGTTGTCTTGACTAATTTCAGGTTGATGACATGCCATGAGAATTTAGTTAAGTTTTTTTTCTGTCAGACATTCTAATGTTTGTTCTGAAATAGAAATTAAATTTATGAGAAAAAGATCAGTGAATGAAAATTATTTTGATAGAAAATCTATTGAACTAGATACAAGAGTGATCCAATCTGCCTGTGCCTTGGAACATAAGTAATCTATTGTGGTGTGTCCAAATTAGCCTGATACAGCCATAGTCCCAAATTTCATCCCAAATTCCAAACTCTATCTCTGGCCTCAGAATATTGAGATCATGTCGCCGCAATCTCCTGAGATTACTCATAACAATCAAATCAAATATTTCTGAGCAAACTGAAATATAGGCTATTTGCTACACTAAAGGTTCATTCTTCTCTATTTAATATCTGTCAGGTGTTCAAACAAAAACAGCACCTTGTTGTGCAATTAACCATAATCTTGATTTGCATGCCCTCTGAGATATTTCTGGACTTTGATAGAACTAAGCTACTACTAAGATATTTTTATCTTATTATTTGTTATTAACATCTTTAAACCATCACAAGTAGACATGGGCCAGTATTGAATTTATTAGGAAAATAAAGGAGATAAATAATTGTCACTGTTAAGTTTGACATATTGAATAGATTTAAAAAAGATATTGAGAAATTGAAAACCGATTAATGGGAATAAGAGAGTTAAAGACAACTTATTGGGTACAATATCAGTGTGACAACATGATAGATCCGAATGAAAAGACAATCTTCGCGATCTTTTTTTCTAATGAGTAATTGTTTTGGCCTAACTACTTTCATGTAATGTTTCTTAACTTTAAACAATAATTATTTTGCGGAGGAGAGTACTTCTTGCTATGATAATAGAAAAGCTTGTCAATCTCAATCGTTTTCCAAATTGGAAATTAACCAAAAGATACACGCCGTATGAGTCAAGACAAATGCCAACATTAATGGTTCTAGATGCAAGAAGCATGGAGATGAACTTGTATGAGTCAACATAAGGATCTAATTTGAGAGAAATAATCAAATAGATGTAGGACCTGCTTGTCAAATACTTGGTCATCACTCAACTGTAAAGTAATCTTGTCAATTATTTTTTAATATAAAATAATGTTGTTAATTATGACGCCTGATGTCGATTTCGCAGGCTCTCGCCTGCTGAAACCCTGAAATTTCTTTCCTGAAATATTTAACAGTTTAATCAATTTTCAAATAAACATCCTTTGTGACCAACATTAAGAAAACCCTGCATGGTCAGTTGATCACTGGGTCACAATCGACTAGGTTAGCGACTATTTAATTAGACAGAGGGTTTAACAGTGAAATATATAGTACTAATTGTCCTTAATTATATCTTTCAGACAAAGACTGCAGTCCTGAAAGTCACATAACAGTTGATTAAGGGAAAATGATCTCATACAGATTACAACGGGGCAAGTCAGGTCAAGCTTGTTCAATTGTTTAGTGACCCAAATAGCGTGGTCCTAACGAAACAATGCAAAATTAATATCTAGGGCTGAGAGCCCAGGAGACTTGGTCTCTTGATGCTGAAATACTTATTTTCGCATTTCTTTTGTCGAGATGCAGTTATCTACAGCCATGTGTCCTAAACTGAATGACGATATGAACTTGTATTGCAAACACAAAAGGCTCTAAGAGGATGATGGGTTGGTATCTGGACAAGAGTTGCAGCATTGTCGAAGGTTGAGAATATCACATGATTGTTGAAGCATTCTTTAGCTGCCTTTTTATTCTTGAATTCTCAAAATTCAAAATATTGTTTGATCGATCATTTAAAAAAAAAAATGTACCTATTGAATATAGGATGTCACATATTAAACATATGAGGCAAACAGCAAATACTTTCTTAAGTTTCCTGATGTGAAGTTATTCGATCTGTTTTGTTGGAGGAGAGAGTACATTAGAGGATATGAAGACATGCCAGGTGCTGTTGAAGACTGCCAAGGAGTCTACGACGAAAGGCGAAGGAACAGCGGGCAGGAAAAAGAAGCAGCAGCAGAAAATTGACAGAGGTCGGTCGACCGGACCGGTCGACCGACATGCACGAAGTGCACCAGGTTATCCCGGTCGACCGGACCGGTCGACCGGAGAGGATGTCTGCAGGTTACAGAGCTCTCGGTTGGATTCGGTCGACCGGACCGGTCGACCGGAGAGGGTCTCTGTAAGCAGGTGATGTCTCTGTTGGAGCCCAGTCGACCGGACCGGTCGACTGGAGAGAAAACAGCAATGGACCGGTCGACCGGACCGGTCGACCGGTAGTCGGGTTTTGGGCGAAATCTGCTGTTTCGGGAAATTATGTATTTAAGCCCTGGTTGTAATTTTCTAGGGTTAAGTGCTTTGAGAACTTTGAGAAAGTATAGCTGCTGACTCTCTTGTGTTCATAGAGATCCAGAGCTATTGTAAACCATCTTCCATAAAGAAATCTCTCTCCGTGGATTGCCCCGAGGACGTAGGCAGGTTGGCCGAACCTCGTTAGATCTGGTTTTTGCGTTTGGTTCTTCTTCTAGTTTTTGGTTTCATTGTTTTGGTGATTGAGTTCTGGTTGGATCCTCTAAGGGTTGTTGTCTCCGAGCACAACAAGTGGTATCAGAGCCAGGTTACGCTTGGGATATTCTGAAGATTCGAAGGGCTCCAGATCTGATCAGGTGGAGATCGTGTGTCGATCTCAGGTCAGAGGCATTGGTGTTCAAGGAGATCGTGTGTCGATCTCAGGTGGACGCAGGGAGGGCTCGTTTTGAATCAGTGGTGGAATAGATCTGGTGAGAAACTCAAGCTAGGGTTTCAAGGTGGAGGTAAAAATCACTTTTTTATCTCAGTAATAGATCTATTTTGCAAGTATTTGATCTTCCGCATAGTTAGAGGGTCAAGAAAAGGATCTCAATGGCAGAGGAATCTAAGTCTGTTAAAACAATGAACAACTCCAGGATTGAAGTTGTTAAGTTCAATGGAACTAACAATTTCGGGATGTGGAGGTGTGAGGTCATGGATGCATTGAATGCACAGAACCTCGAGGACACGCTCCTTTTGGAGAAGAAGAAGGAGACTACCACTGATGATGAGTGGGCAAAAATGAACAGGTCGGCATGTGGCCTGATTCGCTCATGTTTGTCACAAGATATCAAGTATTCTGTTCAACATGAGAAGTCAGCAAAGGATATGTGGAAAACCCTCGAGAAGAAGTACCTGACAAAGAGCGTGGAGACTCGGTTGCAGCTTAAGAGCAAGCTGTATTTGTTCAGGATGCAGAGGGGAAGCACAGTGAATGAGCACCTCAACAGGTTTACAAAGCTTATTACGGATTTGCTGAATGTGGATGCCATTATAAGTGAGGAAGACAAGTCAGTCGTTCTCCTGAACTCTCTTCCACCGGAGGAGTATGAGATATTTACAATGACATTCTTAAATGGAAGGCAAACCTTAGACTTTGATGAGATATCGTCAGCACTGATGAGTTATGAGAAAAGGAAGAATGAGAAACATCCTGGGAAATCTAGTTCATCAGCAGAAGCTTTGGAGGTAAGAGGCAGGAGCTCATCAAGGAAAGGCAAGGAGGTGAGAGGAAGATCGAAGTCAAGACCGGGCTTAAGGGATCTTAAGAAAGACCAGTGCATGCATTGCAAAGAGTTTGGGCACTGGAAGGTTGACTGTCCAAAGTACAAGGGGAAGAAGAAGGAATCAAAATCTGAGGCAAATCTGGCAAGAGTGAAAAAGGCTGCTAGCAGTAAATCATAGGCAGAGGATTCAGATTCAGATTCTTCGGTATTCTCGTTTTCAGTTACTACTCCTGTTGTAGGTTACTCGGGGGATAACGAGTGGATTCTTGATACAGGTGCTACATATCATGTATGCCCTAATCGAGATTGGTTTACCAGTCTTGAGAAGTTGGAGGGGTGTTCGGTCGTCATGGGCGATGATCACCCATGCATCATGGAGGGTATGGGCACAATTCCTATCAGGATGTTCGACGGGATGGTAAGGGAACTGAAGGAAGTGAGATATGTCCCTCAGCTGAAGAGGAACTTGATCTCAGTAGGTGCTTTGGAATCATTGGGGCTCTGTGTGTCTATTAAAGAAGGTGTTCTTAAAATGACAAAGGGCTCAATGGTGGTGTTGAAGGCCAACCGCAGGAACAATTTGTATTACTTGAAAGGTAGTACAGTGACAGGGCAGGTGGCAGCTTCGACCAGTCAGAAGGAAGATCAAACCCGGCTATGGCACATGAGGCTGGGACATGCAGGGGAGAAGTCTATGCAAGCTCTTGTGAGGAAAGGGCTGCTGAAGGGTGCAGAGACCTGCAAACTGGATCTGTGTGAACATTGCATCATAGGCAAGAAGACAAAGGTGAAGTTTGGTACAGCTTCACACTGCACCGAAGGCATTCTTGATTATGTTCATACAGACGTATGGGGACCCACAAAGACTGCATCAATAGGGGGAACCCATTACTTTGTGTCGTTTATCGATGATTATTCTAGGCGGTGCTGGGTGTACACCATGCGACACAAGAATGAAGTCCTAGAATTGTTTGTGAAGTGGAAAGCAAATCAGGAAAGGAGTACAGGAAGAAAAGTCAAGGTACTTCGTTCTGATAACGGAGGAGAGTACAAGTCAGACCCTTTCCAGAAGCTATGTCTTGATGAGGGCATAGAGAGGCACTTCACAGTGAGGGAAACTCCGCAACAGAATGGGGTGGCTGAAAGAATGAACCGAACTTTACTAGAGAAGGTTCGGTGCATATTGTCAAATGCAGGATTACCAAAGAAGTTCTGGGCTGAAGCTTTGGGGTATGCATGCCATCTCGTCAATAGGTTGCCGTCATCTGCAATAGGGGGAAGACCCCTCTTGAAGCTTGGTCGGGTAAAGCTGCAGAAGATTATGATGTGCTCCGGATATTTGGATGTCCAGCCTACTACCATGTAAAAGAAGACAAATTGGATCCGAGAGCGAAGAAAGGAGTGTTTGTTGGCTTCAAGAAAGGAACCAAGGGGTTCAAGATCTGGGACCAACAAGACAACAAATTCATAATCAGCAGAGATGTCACTTTTGATGAGGCCTCGATGATGAAGCCTACAGTCTCTAAGCAGGTGGAGACTAAGAAGACCAAGGAGCTATTGCAGCAGGTGGAGAGTGATGCAGATCCACCATCTCTAGAAGACTCAGTATCAGTGAGGATCATCCCTGAGGTGACACAGGGAGGTGATCAAGTTGCAGAAGAAGATGCTGAGGTTGTTGAAGAGGATCAGGAACAGGTTATTGATGCGGTTCAAGATCCCACTGCAGTTGGAAGACCAAGGAGGAATGCTAGGAAACCTGGCTGGCTCACTACAGACATGGTGATTGCACATGCACTTCCAGTTGTTGAAGAAGCCATTCCATCTACTTTCAGGGAAGCTGAAATCAGTTCAGAAGCTGAGTTATGGAAAGGAGCTATGAATGAAGAGATGCAGTCTCTTTATAAGAACAACACATGGGAACTGACCAAGTTGCCCAAGGGGAAGAAAGCAATAGGGTGTAAGTGGGTGTTTGCTAAGAAGCAGGGATCACTCCAAGAAGACAAAGTGCGCTACAAGGCAAGGCTGGTGGCTAAAGGCTACGCACAGAGAGAAGGGATCGACTACAACGAGGTGTTCTCCCCAGTTGTAAAACACTCGTCTATTCGGATCCTATTAGCCTTGGTGGCACAGAATGAGTTGGACCTTGACCAACTCGATGTGAAGACCGCCTTTCTCCACGGCGATCTTGAGGAGGAGATCTACATGACTCAGCCCACAGGTTACAAAACTGCAGGGAAAGAGGAGTTGGTATGCAAGCTGAAGAAATCGCTGTACGGTCTGAAGCAGTCTCCGAGACAGTGGTACAAACGATTTGACAGCTTTATCAGGAAGAAGAAGTACACACGAAGCCACTTCGATCCATGTGTGTACTATAACAAGCTACCATCTGGTGAGTATGTCTATCTACTACTTTACGTAGATGATATGCTAATTGCTTCTAGGTCAAGATCTGCAATTGATTCTCTGAAGAAGACTTTATCGTCTGAGTTCGAGATGAAGGACCTGGGGGAAGCAAGGAAAGTATTGGGTATGGAGATCACAAGGGACAGGAAGGCTGGCAGGATTAGCTTGACTCAGAAGGGCTATCTGGAGAAGGTACTGCAGAGGTTTAATATCGGGAAAGATACGAAGACTGTAAGTACACCAATGGCGCCGCACTTCAAGTTGTCAGCGAAGATGTCTCCAAGGAGTGTTCAGGAGCGTGAGCATATGACTCATGTACCATATGCCAATGCAGTGGGAAGCTTGATGTATGCAATGGTGTGTACAAGGCCGGATCTATCACAGGCAGTTTCCATGGTCAGCAGATATATGCATGATCCAGGTCAGGGCCATTGGGAAGCAGTGAAGTGGATCCTGAGGTACATCAAGGGTACTGTAGATGTAGGCCTCGTATTTGAGAAGGACAACACCGGGAAGCAGGAATGCATAGGGTACGTGGATTCGGACTATGCAGGTGATCTTGACAAACGCCGGTCGACTACTGGGTATGTATTCACATTCTCGCAGGCACCGGTGAGTTGGCGCTCCACACTTCAGTCCACAGTCGCGTTGTCGACTACAGAGGCTGAATATATGGCCTTGACAGAGGCCATGAAGGAGGCAATCTGGCTTCAGGGATTGCTAGACGACTTGGGAGTGGAACAGGAGATCTTGAAGATACACTGTGACAGTATGAGTGCCATTTATTTGGCAAGGAACCAAGTCTACCATGCAAGAACGAAGCACATCGATGTCAGGTATCACTTTGTTCGGGAGATTCTGGAGGAAGATGACATCAACCTGTTGAAGATTCATACTTCAGAGAATCCGGCCGACATGCTTACAAAGGTGGTTACGGGAGTGAAGTTTGCACACTGCAAAGACTTGCTCCAGATCCTTCAGGTGAAATGAGCTTGCTGAAGCTCATGTGGATGAACTACGGATGGCTTGATCCCTTGGGCAAGGGGTACGTAGGCAACCAGATTGGTGCAGCCGCTATCGAGTCGGTGTTCGGCTCAGATTTAACAATCTTCACCGAGGTGGAGAATTGTTGGAGGAGAGAGTACATTAGAGGATATGAAGACATGCCAGGTGCTGTTGAAGACTGCCAAGGAGTCTACGACGAAAGGCGAAGGAACAGCGGGCAGGAAAAAGAAGCAGCAGCAGAAAATTGACAGAGGTCGGTCGACCGGACCGGTCGACCGACATGCACGAAGTGCACCAGGTTATCCCGGTCGACCGGACCGGTCGACCGGAGAGGATGTCTGCAGGTTACAGAGCTCTCGGTTGGATTCCGGTCGACCGGACCGGTCGACCGGAGAGGGTCTCTGTAAGCAGGTGATGTCTCTGTTGGAGCCCAGTCGACCGGACCGGTCGACTGGAGAGAAAACAGCAATGGACCGGTCGACCGGACCGGTCGACCGGTAGTCGGGTTTTGGGCGAAATCTGCTGTTTCGGGAAATTATGTATTTAAGCCCTGGTTGTAATTTTCTAGGGTTAAGTGCTTTGAGAACTTTGAGAAAGTATAGCTGCTGACTCTCTTGTGTTCATAGAGATCCAGAGCTATTGTAAACCATCTTCCATAAAGAAATCTCTCTCCGTGGATTGCCCCGAGGACGTAGGCAGGTTGGCCGAACCTCGTTAGATCTGGTTTTTGCGTTTGGTTCTTCTTCTAGTTTTTGGTTTTATTGTTTTGGTGATTGAGTTCTGGTTGGATCCTCTAAGGGTTGTTGTCTCCGAGCACAACATGTTTCTCCTTTGTCTTTCTGCTAAGAATTTTTAGGCTTCACCGTTGACATTCATCAACATTTGTGCATGGAAGCATCGTTAGCTTCAGGTTAAGACTGGGTTTTAATATGAAGTGCCAGAAAGGTTGAAAAAGGTTCTAGTTTTCTTTTATTTTTGTAAGAAAGTAGGATGGAGTCAACGTGACGAATCCTCCAAAACCTTTCATTAAGAAATTTAGTTAGCAGTTAGTCCGCAGTTTGAAGAGAAGAGAGATGTCAAAAACATCAACTAGAATAAGATTTGAATGTTAATACTTGTTTTCCATATAACAAGAGTTAAATATTTCTCTTACAATACTTCCAGTGTGAGAGGCATGACATATGGCATATACAACCCTTCCTTTCCTGCACTATGTATTGGGTACTACTCTCTCCATACTCTAAATGATGAAGTTAAGGATTCTGACAAGTCTTGTAACTTTAAAAAATATTCTTTCAATCAAATTAACATAGCAAATATGTTTGGTGGACTGATATCAGATATGATAAGCCTTGTCGAATCTTTCTGTCATATAGAAAACAATGCTCTGTTTAGTAGCCCGTCCTTCAAAATAAAGTTTCAATCAACAACATGTTTTGACTTGAGGAAGTCATACACAAATATTGTTTGCCAAAAGATTCCAATATACTCCCTAAACAATAAATCTACGAAAAGCTTTTAATGTAAAGCTAGCCTCTTTATACGCCATCTTTATATCTGGGAAACTAATACAAATATAGAAGTTCATTCAGATGGGTCTTCTTAGGCTATAATTTCATACAACCTTTATGTGTTTTTGTTGTTTGAGCACTAAACTATCATGTAATTCTAAAATTTTAGTAAATTATCATAAAATTTTCCAATATTATTCAAAAACTACATTTCTTTGTTGTCTTTGACCATGTGACCCGTGCATGGTAAAACTTGGACGAAATGCCCTTGAGTATTTTCTCCCTCATCTTTTCCCTCTTCTTCTTCTCCCATATCACTTCCTCAATTTACCCAAGGAAACTGCTCAAACACGCAAAAATCAACACTTCTCAACATAAATCTAGTCTCAATATTCCATAATGATTTCTAGAAGAAACAGATGCTCTTTTTTAGGAACTTGTGCATTAGATCATAATCCAGTTCTTTGAAAGTTATGCTATAGGTTGTTATAGATTTTTTATTTCATTTTGAGGAGGAGAACGAAGAATATAATGATGATTATGGCAAGGAGAATATAAAGAAAAGAAGGGGGAAATGGTGTTATTATTTGGTTACGGTTTGAATAGAAAAAGAAGAAGTAAGAAGAAATCGAAGAAGAAGAACAACAATGACAAGAAGAAGAAGAAGAAGATTATGATGATGGTGGTGATGGTGGTGGTGGTGGTGATGATGGTGGGTAAATATGCTATTTCACAACAATCATTAACACTATCATGGTAATTTTTCTGAAAATGAGAATGTTGATGGTAGTTCAGTGTTATTTTCAAAGTTCATGGTAATTTAGGGTTAAAACCATGAAATTTTCTGAAATTTAGCTTTTTCCTTAGTAACTTACAAAAATGTAGGAACCATTTCTACTCTACATTAAGAATGTTTGGGAGAAGTGATAGTAAATATAAAATTTACAGTTAAGAAAATAAGTAAAAAGTATAAGGGTTTGTTTGGCTTCCAAGTATATATACTCTTACGAAAATTAACTTTGAGGCCTACTCAAAACTCAAAACAAGAATGTATGTCTTTGATATGACAATTTCCCAGATATCACCACGCCATACTAGGGGGTGTCATCAGCATATTGTAGAGAATAAATTCCTCTCATTGTGACAATCTTTACAAATTCCTTCATTTACCCATATTTTCTACACTTGTTAATCATGTTAAAAAGGCCATCTATTACAAGTATGAAGAACAAGGGAGAGATGGTTTCTTTGTTGTAACCCTCTACAAGATGACACCACTACCTTCTCCATTCACCAATACAAGGTATGGTCCATCCGGAGACACTAATGAATCCATTTGATCTATTTTACACAAATCCTTTTCCTCTGAAAGATTTGAAAATAGTATCACATTCAATTAAATCATATACTTTCTCAAAATCAAGTTCGAGCAAAAGTCATCATTAAGAGAATAGCATCTGTAAATACCCTCTAGTACAAGCTATATATGCTCTCAAAGATGTTCCTTCCTTTGACAAACCCAATTTGGTCACTCCAAATAATGAGTCAAATTACTCAATTTAGTTGGTTTGTCTAAAACATTGGTGAATGGTGATTATTTTGACTATATAGTTGAATGGGCCTTAATAAGATGAAGATCTCCCAATTTCATTGTCACCTCCTTGGGAATGTATACTCCTTGAGTAGTTCAGTCTCTCCAACATAAAGTACTCTATATGAAATCATACACGAGGCCATCAGATTTCCTTGATCACATCCCAATATAGCTAGCTGATAGAAGAAAATGAGAAAGTCATCAGGTCTGGGGGTTTTTTCTTTTTTTTCTTTCAAGTAAAAGGTGATCAAATGTCAACTGTTCTATTATAGAAGTTAATGAAAACATGGAATCGTCCCAATTTCTTCTCGCAGAAAACTCTGTAGAGCTACACCAAGAGCCTATCACAAATATGGCACAAATAATAAACAATAGAGGAGAACAGGATATTTAATGAGGTTCGGCAAATTGCCTACATCCTCAGGGCAGAAGGGAGAAGATATTATTCAATATGTCAAAGTTTTTCCCTTAAGGTTAGGGTTAGGATAATAATTGATCTCAAAAGATCCAATATTTATAACTAGAGAAAGAAAACCTAATACCCAGAATTTGGGTCAAAACTAGAATCAGAATTCAAACAGAATCAGATTTTCAAATAGAAACAGAATTCAGTTCAAATTCGCTCAAATTGTCGCAGCTGATGACAACTCCGGGTTCAACTGTTGAAAGCTTCGTCCCGAGAGTTTGGTCTATCTCTGATTTTTGATAGTCTTCTCTGACTTTCGACAGCAGTCCTCCAGCTGTCGACAATGGCATCTCTGCCACATGCTCATCTCTACTGGATAACTCCAAACGAGTTTTGAAAACTCCATTTTTTTATCTCCTCCCCTACAGTTCTTCATCTTAGTAAAGATTTTTAAATCTGAGCCGAACACCTCAAAATACCAATTTCAACTCAACAAACAGGTTGTGTCATGAAGGGTGCCTACGTACCCCCTGCCCAAGGGATCAAGTCACAAGTAGATCATCCAAATGACCTCAAAAGGTCTCAATGCACTTGAGAGATACGAAGTAAGTTCTTGCAGTGATTGAACTTAATCCCTGTAACCACCTTAGTAAGCACATCTGCAGGATTATCTTTCGTGCTGATTTTCTTCAGCTCTATATCGCCCTCGTCGAGAATATCGCACACAAAGTGAGACCTGACAGCAATATGCTTAGTTCGAGCATGATAGACTTGGTTCTTTACCAAATAGATAGCGCTCATGCTATCACAATGGATTTTTAAAAAAATCATGTTTGATCCCCAAGTCATCCAATAGCCCTTGAAATCAAATTGCCTCCTTTATAGCCTCGGTCAATGTCATATACTCGGCTTTCGTTGTAGATAACGTTAGAGTAGACTGTAAAGTAGAGCGCCAATTCACATGTACTTGTGACAACGTGAATACATATCCCATTGTTGACCAGTATTTATCAATCTCTCCTGCGTAGTCGGAGTCAACGTACCCCATACACAATGGCTTTCCTTACCTCTTGTATCCTTCTCAAACACTAATCCAATATCTAGAATACTCCTGATGTACCCTAGTATCCACTCATGGCCTCCCAACGTCCTTTTCAGGATCATGCATGTATCTAGTCACCATGCTAACGGCATGTGTACACACCATTGCGTACATCAAACTACTCACTGCACTAGCACATGGCACGTGAGACATGTACTCACGCTCTTCTACTGACTTTGGAGATATTGTTGCTGCAAGCTTGAAGTGAGGAGTCAAATAGTGTACTGACAGGCTTAGTCTCACTCCAGATATTGAACTTCTGTAGTAACTTTTGCCAATAGCCCTCCTGACTAAAACAAACCTTGTCGTTCTTCCTAACTCTGTCAATCTCCATGCCAAGTACCCTTTTAGCCTCTCCCAAATCCTTCATCTCGAACTCGAATGACAACTGGTTCTTCAACTTGTTGATTGTCTATCTTCTCTTCGAAGCTATGAGCGTATAATCTACATACAATAGTAAGTAGATATATTCTCTATCTAGTAGCCTGCTAAAATAAACACATGGGTCATACAGACTTCGTGTGTACCTTTTATCACGCATAAACTTATCAAATCCCTTGTACCACTATCTTGGTGATTGCTTCAATCCATATAGTGATTTCTTAAGCTTGCAAATTAATTTTTTCTGTCATGCAGCTTTGAACCTCACGGCTGAGTCATATAGATCTCCTCATCAAGATCGCTATAAAAAAAAGCAGTCTTCACATCAAGCTGATCTAGCTCCAAATCATATTGTGCTAACAACGCCAACAAAATCTGAATTGAAGAATGATTCACAATAGATGAGAACACCTTGATGCAATCAATTCTCTCCTTCTGAGCATATCCCTTAGCTACCAATCTAGATTTGTGGCGAACAATTTCACCATCTCGAGGTTCATGTTTCTTTGCAAATACACACTTATAGCAAATGGTCTTCTTCTCTTGGGCAACTTTGACAGTTCCCAAGTATCATTCTTATGAAGAGACTTCATCTCTTTTAATATGACATTCTTTCATATCTTTGACTCTGAGCTGATCTTGGCATCTCTATATGTGGACGGAATACACTCCTCAATGACCAGAAGAGCATAGGTCATAGTCATATCTGAAGTGAGCCATGCGGCCTTACATGATTTATTTTGGTTCTCCCAGCTGCAAATAAATCTTGGACCTGACCCATCTTTAATCCATGATTCTCAATATCTTCAATATTCTTTAGCTACATTCTCCATCATGTGTCACCTTATGTGAGAATTCAAATGATATTGAACTATCTAGAGTATGTGGAGTAGCATGACTCTCTACCCGCTATGATACCTCCTTGGTTTGAACACTCTCCACCCGCTGAAAGCAGATAGGATTCATCATAGAAGCCTTATCGAACATGACATCTGTTGGATATTCTGCTTAACAAGAATCAATCTGACAACTAATCAAGATCACTGAGATATCAACAATCTAATTGGCCAGGTCGGCAAATATCAGGTGGGAGGTTTTCAGTTCAATAGAACGTTCCTTAATTTAAGAACCACCTTTCAATTTCCTTCCTTGGTTTAAGCACCAATTAGACTGAATCCAAGTCAGTCTTGATATACTGTAAAGTATATTTCCTGTATAAAGGACTTAGTCCACTTATACAGTATCACTTAGATTGAATCTAAGTCAATCTCGATATACTGTAGAGTATATCCCCTGTATAAAGGACTTAATCCACTTATACAGTATTTGAAGTGAGGTACGCTTAGAGCGAATCTCCTTAAGACAATTACGTCCCCCGCACCGGTGCTAACGGGATAATGGACGCTGGTCTCCCAAGATACAACACTTCTTCACGGTATTTGGATAGCACTACCAAATCACCGTACGGTCGAACCGTAGTCAACCAGTAGCTACACAGGATTATAAAAGCAGCGGTATAATGACAAATTTCAAATGAATATTTGCATTACTCTTTTTGGAGGAGCACCCACTGTTAAGGATGAAGGAAGGTAGAAGAATATCTTTCTTCAGAAGTACCAGATTCAGACAACAATTCTTATAAAAGAATCTGTTAAATTTTCTGATTCCTCTTTCAGAATAATTTGGCAGAATCTCCTTTTAGGAAGTTGCTTTGGATTCCCACTTCACGCTGGAAGTCGCGGATTCCCACTTCGCTGGAAGTCGCTCTGGAAGTCGTGGATTCCCACTTCGCTGGAGCCCAGTTCAGAACTTAATTCAGAACTGTAGAGATAGAGAGATCTTTCTGTTTGGTGTGTCTGAGAATGAACCTCTGGAGCGCTATTTATAGCGCTCCGGAAGGGTATTCTCGTCCGCCAAAAAGACAACATTGCGACGGTTCGGACAGAACCGTCGCAACCGATCAACCGCCCAACCGCACGGTCGGTTTTCTGACAGCGGTTGGCGAACGGTTCGGATCTGTTCGCGCGGACACCCGTTGGCGGGTGGTTCGAATCCTTTCGCGGGCGGGCTGGAGCGGTTCGGCCCATACCTACGGACCCTGATTCAAAAAGAACCAGGCCAGGTAGGGAACCCGAACTCAGACCCAAGCCCAAGCCCAAGCCCGACCCGGCCCGGCTCCGGCCGCCGCCGCCGCCAGCGGCGGCGCGCGTGCGCGCACGTACGTATGTACGTGCATAGTTCCCTCCTTTTCGCGCGCGAAAACTCCAAGTACCCAAAGGGCACACCCTTTGTTCTCATTTTTCTCTATTTATACCCCATAGGCTTCCATCACACGGCCAATGTGGGACTAAATGCTTGTAGCTAACTTTAGTCCCTTTTGGCTTTGAATTAGGCAATCTTTGGACTTGAATATCTCATTCATTCGAAGTCGGAATTGAACATGTGAATATACCACGTTCATCACAAATGGAAGGAGAACACACTCCAACCATCATCTGGTTGATTCGATCAACGGATCTCGCCATAATTCAACTCGAAGATTCACCTTTATATTCTTCAATTCCAACAATCCCCCACAATAAATGGAGATTCAAGGAAATGACACACAAAGAGACTGACTCTATTGTGAAAGGTACTTGAGAAAAGAAACTGCATAAGGATAGGTGAATTAGGTCTTGAACCTTCCATAGCGAAAGCTTTATCGGACTTACTGGCTAATCAGTGAACTAGGTCTTGAACTGTTAGCCGTTAGTGTAAGCCAAGTCAACAAGCTTCACACAGTGACTTTCCAAATCAACTTTGGTTCTCTGTTGTGTCCGTTTTGGCCCTGGACATTCTTAGTTTCAGAGAGTATCTTTAGGGAATAACAGCCTCCATAGAGATTCCCAAAGAGCCGACCCAACTCTATAATTACATAGGTGATGGACCTATTAAGAGTAGTCTACTCTACTCCACTTGTTTAGTAACAAGATATAGGCATCATTAAAAGCATTTAAGCTTATCCTTAATCCACTTGTAGAAAAGCACTTATGTGCACCTTAGGAATGGATTGGAGTCAAGCTCCCAAGTGCTTACTTGCTGAGTCAATCATAACTAGTTTTTCCTCTTGAACTTAGTCCGTGGGATCTCCAGTCGCTAAGTGAGGTTTCCATTAAGCTGACTCGGTAAGGTTAGGCTTTTAGACCCATTCCCCTCGATGCGCAGTTTATACGCTCTCCACTTAAACCTTTAGTAAGCGGATCCGCTAAATTATCCTTTGACGATACAAAGTCAATAGAGATAATTCCATTTGAGAGCAACTGCTTCACGGTATTATGTCTACGACGAATATGTCTAGACTTACCGTTGTATAAAACATTTTGTGCCCTAGATATAGCTGCTTGATTATCGCAGTGTATACATATAGCGGGCACTGGTTTTTGCCATAATGGTATATCTTCTAAGAATTGTCGAAGCCATTCTGCTTCTTCTCCAGCCTTATCTAAGGCTATGAATTCCGATTCCATAGTGGAACGGGCAATACATGTTTGCTTAGAAGATTTCCATGATACCGCTGCTCCTGCTAGAGTAAATACGTATCCGCTAGTTGATTTTGATTCCTCAGAATCTGCAATCCAATTAGCATCACTGTATCCTTCCAGTACAGGAGGATACTGTCCATATCTCAAGGCATATTTCTTGGTATGTGATACGTAACCCAATACTCGTAGTAGAGCGGTCCAATGTAGATCACTAGGATTGCTAGTGTATCTACTAACTTGCTTACAGCGTAAGCAATATCGGGTCTAATGCAATTCATTAAATACATTAGACTTCCGATAATCTGAGAATACTCCAACTGGCGTATTCCAGTTCCTGTATTCTTATGAAGGTGGACGTGTGGGAGAAAAGGATTTGTATTCTCTTTTATCCCATGATCCTTGAATCTTTCTATCATCTTATCCACGTAGTGAGATTGAGATAGACTGATTCCATCTGGTGTTCTAGTAATTTTAATTCCTAAAATTACATCAGCAACCCCCAGATCCTTCATATCAAAACTGTTGGATAACATTCTTTTAGTGGACTTAATAATCTCAATATTAGTCCCAAGTATCAACATGTCGTCTACATAAAGACAAACAATGATACATGCATCTCCAACTATTTTTGTGTAAACACACTTATCGCATTCATTGATAGTGAATCCATCTTTGATCATGACACTATCAAATTTCTCATGCCATTGTTTTGGAGCGTGTTTTAAACCGTATAAGGATTTTACCAATTTACACACCTTGTGTTCTTGGCCCTTGACTTTAAATCCTTCAGGTTGCTCAATATATATCTCTTCACTTAATTCACCATTTAAGAATGCAGTCTTGACATCCATTTGATGGATATCTAAGTTGTGCAATACTGCAATCGCAATCAACATCTGTATGGACGTTATTCTTGTTACTGGTGAATAAGTATCGAAGTAGTCAAGTCTTTCTTTTTGTCGATAACCCTTGGCTACTAATCTAGCCTTGTACTTATCGATAGATCCATCGGGTTTTAATTTTCGTTTGAAAATCCACTTACACCCAATTGGTTTACTTCCAGGAGGCAAGTTTACCAATTCCCAAGTATGATTACTTAGTATGGATTCTATTTCGCTATTTATAGCTTCTTTCCACATTTGTGCTTCTGGGATTGACATAGCCTCTTTAAATGTTTGAGGCTCGCTCTCAATAGCGTATGCTATGAAATCTGGACCAAAAGATTTTGAGATTCTAGATCTCTGACTTCTTCTTGGTTCAATTTCCGCATTTACAATTGGTTCCTCGGGGCTTTCGTCCCTGAATGCCATCTCGTGTGTTCTTTTCCCAGAAGTCTTATCTGCTTCCCGTTTGTACGGAAAGATGTCTTCAAAGAACACAGCATCTCGAGATTCGATAATCATGTTTACATGAATATCTGGTATTTCTGATTTATGAACCAGAAATCTGTAGGCACTACTATTCAAGGCATAGCCTATGAATACGCAGTCCATAGTTTTTGCTCCCAACTTAGTCTTTTTAGGTAATGGAGCTAGCACTTTTGCAAGGCACCCCCACATTTTGAGGTAATGGTAGGAAGGTGTCCTTCCATGCCATAACTCGAATGGTATAAGACCAAGTTTCTTGTGGGGTACTCTATTTAGAATATAATTTGCAGTTAATAGAGCTTCCCCCCACAAGTTCTGCGGAGCTCCAGAACTTACGAGCATGGAATTAACCATCTCCTTCAAAGTACTGTTCTTCCGTTCAGCAATTCCATTTTGCTGAGGAGTATATGGTGCTGTTGTTTGATGTATTATACCAAAACTAGCACATAACTCACTAAAATCATTTGATTCATATTCTCCGCCTCTATCGGATTTTAGAATCTTGATTTTCTTGTTGAGTTGATTCTCAACTTCGGCTTTATATGTTGTAAACATATTTATTGCCTCATCCTTACTGTTTAAAAGATACACATAACAGTATCTTGTACAGTCATCAATAAAAGTAATAAAATACTTTTTACCGCCTCTAGTTGGCATAAACTTCAAGTCACATAGATCGCTATGAATTAACCCTAAAGGTTCTGTATTTCGATCTATTGAGTGAAATGAATTTTTAGCCAACTTGACCTCAACACAAACCTCACACTTGCGAATTTCTTCCAAGTTGAGTTTAGGAATATATCCCAGATTAGACAAGTTCTTTAAAGACTTGTAATTTACATGCCCTAATCTAGCATGCCACAAATAGGAGACTCAAGCAAATAAATAGAATAATTTCTTTTATTGATTAGCTTTGGGTACAAATACACGGACTTTTTATCAACCACTGTAACATTGGCTTTAAAAAGTCCATCAACAAGATTGCCCTTTCCCACATACATCCCTCCCTTAGTAAGTACAAATTTGTCGGATTCAAATACAATTCTAAATCCTTTCTTACTAAGTATTGATCCGGAGATCAGATTCTTGCGGATGTCTGGAACATGAAGGACATCGTTAAGAGTAAGCTCTTTCCCCGATGTCCACTTCAGGATGACCTTACCCTTTCCTTCAACCTTTGAGGAAGCTGAATTCCCCATGAATAGTTGCTCATCTTGCTCTAGCCTTTGATATTCTGAGAATAGCAATTTCTCTGAGCAGATGTGCCGAGTAGCTCCCGTGTCTACCCACCAATCTTTGTTATTTGTTGTCAGATTCACTTCTGACACCACAGCTGAAAGACTTGGTGATTCATGGTGTTGGCCCAATGGCCTTCTACTCTAGTTTTGATGATGATCAACACTCATGTAGTTATGTTTACTAATATTCTTGTGTTTCTAAGTTTCAGATCATTAACAGGATATTAGTTGGTGATTAGCTTCAACAAGATGATTAGAAGCTAATCATGATGATTCCGGTGCCAAAGCTTAAAGATCATACCTTTGCACTTGGAGAATCACGGAGTTTTGGAGCAAGTCTACTTGAAGATGAAGATCGTCAAGAAGACTTAGGTATCCTAGTTTAGATAGAGTTTTAGATCCATTTGTAAAGCTTAGTTTAGTTGATATGCTCAAGTGCACAAAACACACACGTTTCATGATTTGATTTTGGTTTTCATGAATAATAGATCAAAACAAGTTTACCTTATACCTATGTATATTAGATATGTTCTAGATATACATACATGCTTTAAACTTGCTAGACAAACTTATTTTGACTATCCTACTCATGTTTTGGAAAATTCTAGTTTGATAAAATACAAGTTTTGTTTTTGATAAAATTGGCAAGACACAAAAATGAATTGATATGATTGATATATGTCTTGAAATTTTTATCACAAGTTTAGTTATCAAAGTAAAATGATAAAACAAGTTTTAGAAAAACATATTTTTAGAAAAACAGTTTTTATTGTGATTAAAACTATTTTTAGATTTACTGTGAATTTATGGGATTTTTATTGAGTGAAAAGACCTATTTTCAAATCCCGTATCTGTGCAGAACTGAGGACTGGCTGACAGGCCAAGTCGGTCGACCGGACCAGTCGACCGCACCAAGGGCCGGTCGACCGATGTGCACAGACGTGCACGTCTGTTAGTCACAGACACGGTCGACCGGGACGGTCGACCGATTTGAGAGCTCTGCTCTCGGGTTTCTCGGTCGACCGGGCCGGTCGACCGCAGTTGCCCAACGGTCATAATTCTGACCGTTGGCGGTCGACCGGGCCGGTCGACCGGTGGCCTGTCAGGCTGCCACATCAGCCTAACGGCTAGTTTTGTATAGGGGCTATATAAACCCCATCTCTTTGGGGATTTTGGCCAAGTTTTTTAAGGAGAAAAATTTCTGGTTTCTAGAGGTTTTAAAACAAGTTTTCAAAAGTGTTTGGGGCTTTAATTCTTCAATCTTTATTGTTTTAGATTTTTGGAAAAATCAAAGAAAAGAATATTTGGGAGATTTGTCTTGGTTTTCATTCTATATCTTTTGGAAGGATTTTCCCAAGTGATTTTCTTTGTTGCTAGTTTTCCAAACACCTAGTTTTCCACACTTGAGCTATCTACTATCCTAAACTATTAGGATCTTTGTTTTGTGGAAAAAGAAAGAAAAAGAGAGTTTGTGGTTTTGAACCACTTGTTGTAAACCCTCCTTTATTTGTTGTATCCCTCTTCGGTAGAGGTGATCGGAGTGGTATTGGTTTGCTCCCTCTTCGGTAGAGGTGGAGTTTGGTTGTGAGCCTCTTCGGTAGAGGTGTGTGGATTGGTTGTTGTATTGGCTACGGGCCTAACCCCTCGGTTGTGAGGAGGTTGTTGTTGAGAGAGGAGTTTGGTACTCCTAGAGTTGTAAGAAATCCTCTTCGGTAGAGGTTCCCTCGGTGGGAGTTGAGATAGTGGAAATCCTACACGGTGGTGTAGGCGGGGATGTAGAGCAAGGTGCTCGAACCTCGAAACAAATCTTGGTGTTTGCGATTGCTCCCATTGTCTCTCTAACTCTCTCTCATTTACTTTGTGCAAAGCATCATACTTCATCTCATATCATACTTGCTTGTGTTGAGCATATTTCTTATTGCCTTGCATTAATTCATATTGCTATATCCTTGATTGCTTGGCTTGATTGTGTGTGCACATTGCTCGAATTGCTTGTGTGTTTGTGCATCACCTATACTCATCCAACAAGAGCTTCACATAGCGCCTCAACCCATATCTAGGGGAATCAAGAGGAGTTAGTCCAGAGCCTCGCAAGGGGAATCGGCTACACTTGTTGTATTGTATTAGTTTGTGCATAATTTGCATTAGCTTCCGCATTTAGCGCACTTAGTTTGCATTAAGTTTCTTAGATTAGCACTTACACCTATTCACCCCCCCTCTAGGTGTTTTTTCAATTGGTATCAGAGCAAGGTTCCTGATACTTAGGCTTAACATCCTAGGAGTGATCCATTTGCTTGCTAATCTCATTTGCATTTGTTTGTTTGCACATTCATATATAGTTTACCATGGACTTCATGACCCCTCCTAGCTTTGACCCTTCCAACATTGATGTTTGGAAGTATAGGATGTCCATGTACCTAAAGACCCTAGGTTTGCATGTCTTCCTTGCCGCCACCAAGAGATGTTATCTTGGTGATGGTAATCATATAGGGGCCAATGCACAAGCCCTAGAGGCCATTAGAAGCACATTATCTAAAGAATATCTTTTACGTGTTTCTAACTTTGATTCCGCTTTTGTAGTGTGGAACAAATTGACAACAACCACCACCTCCGAGCTTCAAATGCCAAACCAACCGGAGGAATCTAGTGGAGAATCCGATTCACAATGCTTCATGGTCCAAGGGAATGACTCCCTTGAGGTACAATCGGAACTTCAATTAGATAGTGATGATTGCTCTAGTTCTTCATGTGATAATTTTGATGCCCATGCTTTAAATGAAGAACTTTCTATTGTTTGTGAAAAATTATTGAAAAATACAAGATTTTGAAAAAGAAAAGTCTAGAAATTGAAAAAGAAAATAAGTGTTTGCATTCTAGACTTGATTATGTTTTGCAAGAAAAGGTTGAGGTCTATAATGAAAGGGATTCATTGAGATCTCAATTGGAACTTGCTTTAAAGAAAATAAATTTTTAAAGTCTAAAAATGATTGTGAAATTCTTTTGAAGAAAAATGAAATTTGTCTTCTAAAGTTGATTTTGTTTTAAAAGAGAATGTTGCTTTGAAAAACAAAATAATTTCTATCTCAAATGATTTGGATGCATGTTTAAAGAAAAATGTTTCTTTTCAAAATAAGATTGATTCTCATGTTTGCCATGCTAGTGTAGCCTCTTCATCTAGACTACCTAATGCATGTACCTCTTCTTCTAGGATTAATGATGATATTTGTATGCTAAAGAAGAGAGTAGATTGTTTGGGCTCCACTATGAGCCAATGTGCCATGAACCACTCACGGTTGGAAACCTTGGTTCGAAAGAAACAAGTTCCATCCTTTATGCATGCACACCCTTCACGGCATACACATGCTCCACACGGACACACCCATCACAAGTATGCTCATGTGTACACTTGTACACATTGTGGACGTAGGGGCCACCTTGCTAAATTTTGTTATGATAGATTACATACTCCTAATTTTGCAAAGAATTTTGTTTAGGTTAGAAATGAGACTAACCCCCATGGACCCAACAAGAAGGTATGGGTACCAAAGACCACCCCTCCTATTATTTTTGATGTAGGTGTGGGCTCTCACATGACGTGAGAGTGATGACACCTTGGAGTGGATGCGTTCCGGACTTCATGAAAATCATATGGATGCATCACTTTCAAGGGAAGAGATGGTGGAGAGGACCACCAAGTTTTTGGAGACAAGGAGAGTTGCCTTGAGGTTTTGGTAACGATTCCTAAACTCCCATGCTTTCATATTCATTTGTTATGGCATGTTTTTTATGTCTATGGATTAGTATGTTCATTCCATGTTTATTAGATCCTTGACATACATGTATAGTATTTGAGACACACATGCTTATTTGAATCATACTTAGTGTTCTCACTTTTGTTTAAGCTATAGTGTACATCATGAATCTAATACATGTGAATTTACATAGTAATCATGTTTTAGTTTTATCATGATGATTTTTATATTGTGTTTTGATGCTTCATGTTAAGGTTACTTGTTTAGATGTTAGTTTTCATTAAGACTAGGAATTATACTTGTACATATAGTGGGCCACAAATAAATCTATATATGTATGAGTTTGAACGCTTATTTGAACCCATTAGATGTGCTAGTATAGTCTAGTTTTGATGATTCATACATTTCAAACTTGTATTCCATTTTTGAATTTGTTTTATGAGTTTTCACTTCATGTATATGTGTATTATTGCCAAAAACATTAAGATATACATGTATACCCCTTGAGTCATTTGCCTTTCATGCAAATTTATATATATGGACTCATATGTGTTTAGGGATATGTATGAATACTTATTGTGATTGACAATTTATACATATACCTTGAAATGAAAATTGTTGTTATGAAAATTTAGTTTTTCATGTTTCATGTATTTATGTTTAACTTCATGTATATGTCTATCTAGTTCAAACTAATCTTATACATATACATCTTTTTAAGCCACGTGCCTTCATGAATATACATTTAGTGGACTCGTTGAGTTTTGGATATGTATGTATATTTAACTTGTATTAGACATACATATGCCTTGAAGATTAAATAAGGAGTTTTATATGATTTTTCATGTTTTTGATGGAATTATGTTTTAAGGAATAATTGAGCTTAATGAAATATTTTTCATGATTATAATCTTCACATATTATTTGTACACTCATATCTATTGCTCATGTTTTGTTTCTCATGAGTTATGCTTTATTGGTTAGAGTGATGATTATCATGTGAATTTCAATTTTGTTTTATTCCTTGCTTGAAAGATTTCGTGCTAGTTAACAAGTTTTCCATTTAACTAGTTGCGGTGTTCTTCATTTTGGTAGTGATTTTCAAACAAAACTACATTTTCAAATCTATCTTTGAAAAACCCTACCTTCCAAGGGCGGTAGGATGGGAGATCATGTTCATGTATGCCCTAAATTGAAAATCTTTAAAACTTGAATTATGATTGGGTGGTAGATAATATGATGTATACACTTGAATTTATTGTTATGTCAATTGGTATCATTGAACTCTTTCAATTGGTATCATTTTGACCTTTTGTATACTCATATGTTTATTATGTATGTATGATGCTTTAAATTCCAAGTATATCAATTTCTATGGTATCTATCTTTCATACATATATATGTTTGTATTTATGCTAGTGCTTGAGTTTCAATTTTGTTTAAATTGATTACTTTAAATTGTTATCAAGACTATGCATGTCTTTAGTTTGTTTTTTATAAGGGGGAGAAAATTTGATTTTGTATTTCAATTGGTATTTGTACTCCCACTCTTTATGATTAAAAGTTGTTATTTTGAACATATGATATCAACATCAAATTTGTTTATATATTTTCAAAATGAAATATATTCTTACAATTGGTATCAAAATTTGTGTTTAGACATTCAAAATTTGTTATGTTGTTTTACAATTGGTAATTTGTTATGTTTAATTACAATTGGTATCTCAAAATGTTGTTAAAGAAAATATTCAAAGTTTTGATTTGTATTGCTTATATACAAGGAGAGCTTAACATCTCTCTTACATATAGATTCATGTTGAGTATATTATAAATTGAGGAGCTTGACAACTCTTCTTTATATGATATACGTGTGTAGGGAGAGCTTCACATCTCCTCTTATGCATTACATAATATGTGTTATGTGAATTGCGGCTTGTCATCCCTTCTTCATGTAATGCATATGTGTAGGGAAGCTAACTTAGCGTCTTCCTCTTCATGAATGTATATAGCATATAACATATATTGATCCTTGTTTATTGGTATCAAGATGCTTCATTGACATATTTTCTAATTGATATCATGTTTGTAGTCACCCCTTATTGACTTTGTTTTTGTTTTAGACAAAAAGGGGGAGAACATTGTCTTTTATTGTTTTGTTTGACATAAAGGGGAAGAAAGATTTTTACCCCTCATTTTATCTATGGTTTTGATTGTTTACCCCTTTGTTGATGATTGACAAAAAGGGGGAGAAGTATTTGAGTTTTATATGCATGCTTATATTTTATATGCATATATTATGTTTTAATCTCAAGAATATTAAGTTTAATTGATATATAGAGTTTGCTTTGTAATTGGTATCTAGAGCTTATTTTGTTTTGAATATTCCATTTGATATCTAGAACCATTTATTGTTTATGCATATGCATGTTTCATGTTTAATATTCATTGCATATATTTATTGTTTATCCCTATGCATGAGTTAAGGGGGAGCTTCTTTGAAGCTTAACTTTAATCCATGCATATATAACTCCATGAGTTTTGTCATCATCAAAAAGGGGGAGATTGTTGGCCCAATGGCCTTCCACTCTAGTTTTGATGATGATCAACACTCATGTAGTTATGTTTACTAATATTCTTGTGTTTCTAAGTTTCAGATCATTAACAGGATATTAGTTGGTGATTAGCTTCAACAAGATGATTAGAAGCTAATCATGATGATTCCGGTGCCAAAGCTTAAAGATCATACCTTTGCACTTGGAGAATCACGGAGTTTGGAGCAAGTCTACTTGAAGATGAAGATCGTCAAGAAGACTTAGGTATCCTAGTTTAGATAGAGTTTTAGATCCATTTGTAAAGCTTAGTTTAGTTGATATGCTCAAGTGCACAAAACACACACGTTTCATGATTTGATTTTGTTTTCATGAATAATAGATCAAAACAAGTTTACCTTATACCTATGTATATTAGATATGTTCTAGATATACATACATGCTTTAAACTTGCTAGACAAACTTATTTTGACTATCCTACTCATGTTTTGGAAAATTCTAGTTTGATAAAATACAAGTTTTGTTTTTGATAAAATTGGCAAGACACAAAAATGAATTGATATGATTGATATATGTCTTGAAATTTTTATCACAAGTTTAGTTATCAAAGTAAAATGATAAAACAAGTTTTAGAAAAACATATTTTAGAAAAACAGTTTTTATTGTGATTAAAACTATTTTTTAGATTTACTGTGAATTTATGGGATTTTTATTGAGTGAAAAGACCTATTTTCAAATCCCGTATCTGTGCAGAACTGAGGACTGGCTGACAGGCCAAGTCGGTCGACCGGAGGACGGTCGACCGCACCAAGGGCCGGTCGACCGATGTGCACAGACGTGCACGTCTGTTAGTCACAGACACGGTCGACCGGGACGGTCGACCGATTTGAGAGCTCTGCTCTCGGGTTTTCTCGGTCGACCGGGCCGGTCGACCGCAGTTGCCCAACGGTCATAATTCTGACCGTTGGCGGTCGACCGGGCCGGTCGACCGGTGGCCTGTCAGGCTGCCACATCAGCCTAACGGCTAGTTTTGTATAGGGGCTATATAAACCCCATCTCTTTGGGGATTTTGGCCAAGTTTTTTAAGGAGAAAAATTTCTGGTTTCTAGAGGTTTTAAAACAAGTTTTCAAAAGTGTTTGGGGCTTTAATTCTTCAATCTTTATTGTTTTAGATTTTTGGAAAAATCAAAGAAAAGAATATTTTGGGAGATTTGTCTTGGTTTTCATTCTATATCTTTTGGAAGGATTTTCCCAAGTGATTTTCTTTGTTGCTAGTTTTCCAAACACCTAGTTTTCCACACTTGAGCTATCTACTATCCTAAACTATTAGGATCTTTGTTTTGTGAAAAAGAAAAAGAAAGAAAAAGAGAGTTTGTGGTTTTTGAACCACTTGTTGTAAACCCTCCTTTATTTGTTGTATCCCTCTTCGGTAGAGGTGATCGGAGTGGTATTGGTTTGCTCCCTCTTCGGTAGAGGTGGAGTTTGGTTGTGAGCCTCTTCGGTAGAGGTGTGTGGATTGGTTGTTGTATTGGCTACGGGCCTAACCCCTCGGTTGTGAGGAGGTTGTTGTTGAGAGAGGAGTTTGGTACTCCTAGAGTTGTAAGAAATCCTCTTCGGTAGAGGTTCCCTCAGTGGGAGTTGAGATAGTGGAAATCCTACACGGTGGTGTAGGCGGGGATGTAGAGCAAGGTGCTCGAACCTCGAAACAAATCTTGGTGTTTGCGATTGCTCCCATTGTCTCTCTAACTCTCTCTCATTTACTTTGTGCAAAGCATCATACTTCATCTCATATCATACTTGCTTGTGTTGAGCATATTTCTTATTGCCTTGCATTAATTCATATTGCTATATCCTTGATTGCTTGGCTTGATTGTGTGTGCACATTGCTCGAATTGCTTGTGTGTTTGTGCATCACCTATACTCATCCAACAAGAGCTTCACATAGCGCCTCAACCCATATCTAGGGGAATCAAGAGGAGTTAGTCCAGAGCCTCGCAAGGGGAATTCGGCTACACTTGTTGTATTGTATTAGTTTGTGCATAATTTGCATTAGCTTCCGCATTTAGCGCACTTAGTTTGCATTAAGTTTCTTAGATTAGCACTTACACCTATTCACCCCCCCTCTAGGTTTTTTTTCAATTGGTATCAGAGCAAGGTCCTGATACTTAGGCTTAACATCCTAGGAGTGATCCATTTGCTTGCTAATCTCATTTGCATTTGTTTGTTTGCACATTCATATATAGTTTACCATGGACTTCATGACCCCTCCTAGCTTTGACCCTTCCAACATTGATGTTTGGAAGTATAGGATGTCCATGTACCTAAAGACCCTAGGTTTGCATGTCTTCCTTGCCGCCACCAAGAGATGTTATCTTGGTGATGGTAATCATATAGGGGCCAATGCACAAGCCCTAGAGGCCATTAGAAGCACATTATCTAAAGAATATCTTTTACGTGTTTCTAACTTTGATTCCGCTTTTGTAGTGTGGAACAAATTGACAACAACCACCACCTCCGAGCTTCAAATGCCAAACCAACCGGAGGAATCTAGTGGAGAATCCGATTCACAATGCTTCATGGTCCAAGGGAATGACTCCCTTGAGGTACAATCGGAACTTCAATTAGATAGTGATGATTGCTCTAGTTCTTCATGTGATAATTTTGATGCCCATGCTTTAAATGAAGAACTTTCTATTGTTTGTGAAAAATTAATTGAAAAATACAAGATTTTGAAAAAGAAAAGTCTAGAAATTGAAAAAGAAAATAAGTGTTTGCATTCTAGACTTGATTATGTTTTGCAAGAAAAGGTTGAGGTCTATAATGAAAGGGATTCATTGAGATCTCAATTGGAACTTGCTTTAAAAGAAAATAAATTTTTAAAGTCTAAAAATGATTGTGAAATTCTTTTGAAGAAAAATGAAATTTGTCTTCTAAAGTTGATTTTGTTTTAAAAGAGAATGTTGCTTTGAAAAACAAAATAATTTCTATCTCAAATGATTTGGATGCATGTTTAAAGAAAAATGTTTCTTTTCAAAATAAGATTGATTCTCATGTTTTGCCATGCTAGTGTAGCCTCTTCATCTAGACTACCTAATGCATGTACCTCTTCTTCTAGGATTAATGATGATATTTGTATGCTAAAGAAGAGAGTAGATTGTTTGGGCTCCACTATGAGCCAATGTGCCATGAACCACTCACGGTTGGAAACCTGGTTCGAAAGAAACAAGTTCCATCCTTTATGCATGCACACCCTTCACGGCATACACATGCTCCACACGGACACACCCATCACAAGTATGCTCATGTGTACACTTGTACACATTGTGGACGTAGGGGCCACCTTGCTAAATTTTGTTATGATAGATTACATACTCCTAATTTTGCAAAGAATTTTGTTTAGGTTAGAAATGAGACTAACCCCATGGACCCAACAAGAAGGTATGGGTACCAAAGACCACCCCTCCTATTATTTTTGATGTAGGTGTGGGCTCTCACATGACGTGAGAGTGATGACACCTTGGAGTGGATGCGTTCCGGACTTCATGAAAATCATATGGATGCATCACTTTCAAGGGAAGAGATGGTGGAGAGGACCACCAAGTTTTTGGAGACAAGGAGAGTTGCCTTGAGGTTTTGGTAACGATTCCTAAACTCCCATGCTTTCATATTCATTTGTTTATGGCATGTTTTTTATGTCTATGGATTAGTATGTTCATTCCATGTTTATTAGATCCTTGACATACATGTATAGTATTTGAGACACACATGCTTATTTGAATCATACTTAGTGTTCTCACTTTTGTTTAAGCTATAGTGTACATCATGAATCTAATACATGTGAATTTACATAGTAATCATGTTTTAGTTTTATCATGATGATTTTTATATTGTGTTTTGATGCTTCATGTTAAGGTTACTTGTTTAGATGTTAGTTTTCATTAAGACTAGGATTATACTTGTACATATAGTGGGCCACAAATAAATCTATATATGTATGAGTTTGAACGCTTATTTGAACCCATTAGATGTGCTAGTATAGTCTAGTTTTGATGATTCATACATTTCAAACTTGTATTCCATTTTTGAATTTGTTTTATGAGTTTTTCACTTCATGTATATGTGTATTATTGCCAAAACATTAAGATATACATGTATACCCCTTGAGTCATTTGCCTTTCATGCAAATTTATATATATGGACTCATATGTGTTTAGGGATATGTATGAATACTTATTGTGATTGACAATTTATACATATACCTTGAAATGAAAATTGTTGTTATGAAAATTTAGTTTTTCATGTTTCATGTATTTATGTTTAACTTCATGTATATGTCTATCTAGTTCAAACTAATCTTATACATATACATCTTTTTAAGCCACGTGCCTTCATGAATATACATTTAGTGGACTCGTTGAGTTTTGGATATGTATGTATATTTTAACTTGTATTAGACATACATATGCCTTGAAGATTAAATAAGGAGTTTTATATGATTTTTCATGTTTTTGATGGAATTATGTTTTAAGGAATAATTGAGCTTAATGAAATATTTTTCATGATTATAATCTTCACATATTATTTGTACACTCATATCTATTGCTCATGTTTTGTTTCTCATGAGTTATGCTTTATTGGTTAGAGTGATGATTATCATGTGAATTTCAATTTTGTTTTATTCCTTGCTTGAAAGATTTCGTGCTAGTTAACAAGTTTTCCATTTAACTAGTTGCGGTGTTCTTCATTTTGGTAGTGATTTTCAAACAAAACTACATTTTCAAATCTATCTTTGAAAACCCCTACCTTCCAAGGGCGGTAGGATGGGAGATCATGTTCATGTATGCCCTAAATTGAAAATCTTTAAAACTTGAATTATGATTGGGTGGTAGATAATATGATGTATACACTTGAACTTATTGTTATGTCAATTGGTATCATTGAACTCTTTCAATTGGTATCATTTTGACCTTTTGTATACTCATATGTTTTATTATGTATGTATGATGCTTTAAATTCCAAGTATATCAATTTCTATTGGTATCTATCTTTCATACATATATATGTTTGTATTTATGCTAGTGCTTGAGTTTCAATTTTGTTTAAATTGATTACTTTTAAATTGTTATCAAGACTATGCATGTCTTTAGTTTGTTTTTTATAAAGGGGGAGAAAATTTGATTTTGTATTTCAATTGGTATTTGTACTCCCACTCTTTATGATTAAAAGTTGTTATTTTGAACATATGATATCAACATCAAATTTGTTTATATATTTTCAAAATGAAATATATTCTTACAATTGGTATCAAAATTTGTGTTTAGACATTCAAAATTTGTTATGTTGTTTTACAATTGGTAATTTGTTATGTTTAATTATAATTGGTATCTCAAAATGTTGTTTAAAGAAAATATTCAAAGTTTTGATTTGTATTGCTTATATACAAGGAGAGCTTAACATCTCTCTTACATATAGATTCATGTTGAGTATATTATAATTGAGGAGCTTGACAACTCTTCTTTATATGATATACGTGTGTAGGGGGAGCTTCACATCTCCTCTTATGCATTACATAATATGTGTTATGTGAATTGCGGCTTGTCATCCCTTCTTCATGTAATGCATATGTGTAGGGAAGCTAACTTAGCGTCTTCCTCTTCATGAATGTATATAGCATATAACATATATTGATCCTTGTTTATTGGTATCAAGATGCTTCATTGACATATTTTCTAATTGATATCATGTTTGTAGTCACCCCTTATTGACTTTGTTTTTGTTTTAGACAAAAAGGGGGAGAACATTGTCTTTTATTGTTTTGTTTGACATAAAGGGGAAGAAAGATTTTTACCCCTCATTTTATCTATGGTTTTGATTGTTTACCCCTTTGTTGATGATTGACAAAAAGGGGGAGAAGTATTTGAGTTTTATATGCATGCTTATATTTTATATGCATATATTATGTTTTAATCTCAAGAATATTAAGTTAATTGATATATAGAGTTTGCTTTGTAATTGGTATCTAGAGCTTATTTTGTTTTGAATATTCCATTTGATATCTAGAACCATTTATTGTTTATGCATATGCATGTTTCATGTTTAATATTCATTGCATATATTTATTGTTTATCCCTATGCATGAGTTAAGGGGGAGCTTCTTTGAAGCTTAACTTTAATCCATGCATATATAACTCCATGAGTTTTGTCATCATCAAAAAGGGGAGATTGTTGGCCCAATGGCCTTCCACTCTAGTTTTGATGATGATCAACACTCATGTAGTTATGTTTACTAATATTCTTGTGTTTCTAAGTTTCAGATCATTAACAGGATATTAGTTGGTGATTAGCTTCAACAAGATGATTAGAAGCTAATCATGATGATTCCGGTGCCAAAGCTTAAAGATCATACCTTTGCACTTGGAGAATCACGGAGTTTTGGAGCAAGTCTACTTGAAGATGAAGATCGTCAAGAAGACTTAGGTATCCTAGTTTAGATAGAGTTTTAGATCCATTTGTAAAGCTTAGTTTAGTTGATATGCTCAAGTGCACAAAACACACACGTTTCATGATTTGATTTTTGGTTTTCATGAATAATAGATCAAAACAAGTTTACCTTATACCTATGTATATTAGATATGTTCTAGATATACATACATGCTTTAAACTTGCTAGACAAACTTATTTTGACTATCCTACTCATGTTTTGGAAAATTCTAGTTTGATAAAATACAAGTTTTGTTTTTGATAAATTGGCAAGACACAAAAATGAATTGATATGATTGATATATGTCTTGAAATTTTTATCACAAGTTTGGTTATCAAAGTAAAATGATAAAACAAGTTTTAGAAAAACATATTTTTAGAAAAACAGTTTTTATTGTGATTAAAACTATTTTTTAGATTTACTGTGAATTTATGGGATTTTTATTGAGTGAAAAGACCTATTTTCAAATCCCGTATCTGTGCAGAACTGAGGACTGGCTGACAGCCAAGTCGGTCGACCGGACCGGTCGACCGCACCAAGGGCCGGTCGACCGGGCCGGTCGACCGATGTGCACAGACGTGCACGTCTGTTAGTCACAGACATGGTCGACCAGGACGGTCGACCGATTTGAGAGCTCTGCTCTCGGGTTTTCTCGGTCGACCGGGCCGGTCGACCGCAGTTGCCCAACGTTCATAATTCTGACCGTTGGCGGTCGACCGGGCCGGTCGACCGGTGGCCTGTCAGGCTGCCACATCAGCCTAACGGCTAGTTTTGTATAGGGGCTATATAAACCCCATCTCTTTGGGGATTTTGGCCAAGTTTTTTAAGGAGAAAAATTTCTGATTTCTAGAGGTTTTAAAACAAGTTTTCAAAAGTGTTTGGGGCTTTAATTCTTCAATCTTTATTGTTTTAGGTTTTTGGAAAAATCAAAGAAAAGAATATTTTGGGAGATTTGTCTTGGTTTTCATTCTATATCTTTTGGAAGGATTTTCCCAAGTGATTTTCTTTGTTGCTAGTTTTCCAAACACCTAGTTTTCCACACTTGAGCTATCTACTATCCTAAACTATTAGGATCTTTGTTTTGTGGAAAAAGAAAGAAAAAGAGAGTTTGTGATTTTTGAACCACTTGTTGTAAACCCTCCTTTATTTGTTGTATCCCTCTTCGGTAGAGGTGATCGGAGTGGTATTGGTTTGCTCCCTCTTCGGTAGAGGTGGAGTTTGGTTGTGAGCCTCTTCGGTAGAGGTGTGTGGATTGGTTGTTGTATTGGCTACGGGCCTAACCCCTCGGTTGTGAGGAGGTTGTTGTTGAGAGAGGAGTTTGGTACTCCTAGAGTTGTAAGAAATCCTCTTCGGTAGAGGTTCCCTCGGTGGGAGTTGAGATAGTGGAAATCCTACACGGTGGTGTAGGCGGGGATGTAGAGCAAGGTGCTCGAACCTCGAAACAAATCTTGGTGTTTGCGATTGCTCCCATTGTCTCTCTAACTCTCTCTCATTTACTTTGTGCAAAGCATCATACTTCATCTCATATCATACTTACTTGTGTTGAGCATATTTCTTATTGCCTTGCATTAATTCATATTGCTATATCCTTGATTGCTTGGCTTGATTGTGTGTGCACATTGCTCGAATTGCTTGTGTTTGTGCATCACCTATACTCATCCAACAAGAGCTTCACATAGCGCCTCAACCATATCTAGGGGAATCAAGAGGAGTTAGTCCAGAGCCTCGCAAGGGGAATTCGGCTACACTTGTTGTATTGTATTAGTTTGTGCATAATTTGCATTAGCTTCCGCATTTAGCGCACTTAGTTTGCATTAAGTTTCTTAGATTAGCACTTACACCTATTCACCCCCCCTCTAGGTGTTTTTTCACATGGTTGGTCATATTCGCCTGTGGGTGGCTCTTCTTGTTCTTCTTTAGACGGCTGCGACATTCATTGGCCTTATGCCCTTCTTTGTTGCAGATGTAGCAGGTTCTTTTGAAGCGCATGCTTTTGCCGTCTTGGGCCTTACCTTTGTACCCCCTGGGATGTCTTCTTCCGCTTCAAGCCTTTGGAAGTAGACGCTTTCCCTTTGAGTCCTCGATCACATTTGTTTTTGCTTCGTAGGAGTTCTTGCTGCTCCTTTTCTCGGACTTGCGGTTGTCCTCCTCTATACGAAGCCTCACAATGAGATCCTCCAACTTTAGCTCCTTTCGCTTGTGCTTCAGGTAGTTCTTGAAGTCTCTCCACGCTGGGGGGAGTTTCTCCACGATGGTTGCAACCTGAAAAGTTTCAGGAAGAATCATACCTTCGGCCTCTATCTCGTGCAAGATAAGTTGAAACTCTTGCACCTGACTGATGACAGTCTTGCTATCCACCACTTTGTACTCCAGAAATCGTCCAACGACGAACTTCTTGGTACCAGCATCTTCAGTCTTGTACTTCTTATCAAGACTGGCCCATAACTTCTTTGCCGTAGTGATCGGACTGTAGACATTGTAAAGAGAGTCATCCAGTCCATTAAGAACATAATTTCGGCAAAGGAAGTCACCTTGTGTCCAAGCATCGAATGCAAGGACTGAGTCCCGATCAGTTCCGGGTTCTGGTGGATCCTCCTGCAGGAATTTGGCCAGATGAAGAGTGGTCAAGTAGAAGAGCATCTTCTGTTGCCACCTCTTGAATTCTGTGCCATCAAACTTTCCTGGCTTCTCCGGCTTCGGGTTAGGAAGTGGAGTAGGCATCAAACCTTGGAGCGGTATGTTTGTTGCCTTGCTGGAGGTATCTTGATTTGTCTCAGACATTTTTTTCTGCAAGTTCAAGCAGAACAGAAGTAAGAAACGATAATTGTCTTAAGATTGTTGGATATTCTGCTTAACAAGAATCAATCTGACAACTAATCAAGATCACTGAGATATCAACAATCTAATTGGCCAGGTCGGCAAATATCAGGTGGGGAGGTTTTCAGTTCAATAGAACGTTCCTTAATTTAAGAACCACCTTTCAATTTCCTTCCTTGGTTTAAGCACCAATTAGACTGAATCCAAGTCAGTCTTGATATACTATAAAGTATATTTCCTGTATAAAGGACTTAGTCCACTTATACAGTATCACTTAGATTGAATCTAAGTCAATCTCGATATACTGTAGAGTATATCCCCTGTATAAAGAACTTAATTCACTTATACAGTATTTGAAGTGAGGTACGCTTAGAGCGAATCTCCTTAAGACAATTACGTCCCCCGCACACGTGCTAACGGGATAATGGACGCTGGTCTCCCAAGATACAACACTTCTTCACGGTATTTGGATAGCACTACCAAATCACCGTACGGTCGAACCGTAGTCAACCAGTAGCTACACAGGATTATAAAAGCAGCGGTATAATGACAAATTTCAAATGAATATTTGCATTACTCTTTTGGAGGAGCACCCACTGTTAAGGATGAAGGAAGGTAGAAGAATATCTTTCTTCAGAAGTACCAGATTCAGACAACAATTCTTATAAAAGAATCTGTTGAATTTTCTGATTCCTCTTTCAGAATAATTTGGCAGAATCTCCTTTTAGGAAGTTGCTTTGAATTCCCACTTCATGCTGGAAGTCGCGGATTCCCACTTCGCTGGAAGTCGCTCTGGAAGTCGTGGATTCCCACTTCGCTGGAGCCCAGTTCAGAACTTAATTCAGAACTGTAGAGAGAGAGAGAGAGATCTTTCTGTTTGGTGTGTCTGAGAATGAACCTCTGGAGCGCTATTTATAGCGCTCCGGAAGGGTATTCTCGTCCGCCAAAAAGACAACAGTTGCGACGGTTCGGACAGAACCGTCGCAACCGATCAACCGCCCAACCGCATGGTCGGTTTTCCGACAGCGGTTGGCGAACGGTTTGGATCTGTTCGCGCGGACACCCGTTGGCGGGTGGTTCGAATCCTTTCGTGGGCGGGCTGGAGCGGTTCGGCCCATACCTACGGACCCTGATTCAAAAAGAACCAGGCCAGGTAGGGAACCCAAACTCAGACTCAGACCCAAGCCCGAGCCCGTGCCCGGCCGCCGCCGCCAGCGGCGGCGCGCGCGTGCGCGCACGTACGTATGTACGTGCATAGTTCCCTCCTTTTCGCCCGCGAAAACTCCAAGTACCCAAAGGGCACACCCTTTGTTCTCATTTTTCTCTATTTATACCCCATAGGCTTCCATCACACGGCCAATGTGGAACTAAATGCTTGTAGCTAACTTTAGTCCCTTTTGGCTTTGAATTAGGCAATCTTTGGACTTGAATATCTCATTCATTCGAAGTCGGAATTGAACATGTGAATATACCACGTTCATCACAAATGGAAGGAGAACACACTCCAACCATCATCCGGTTGATTCGATCAACGGATCTCGCCATAATTCAACTCGAAGATTCACCTTTATATTCTTCAATTCCAACAACATCTCTACTCACCACATTCTTCTTGTCTTTGGGGTCCCATAACTTGTAGCCTTTCACACCTCTCTTGAAACCCAAAATCACAGCCTTTTTTTGCTGGAGGATCATATATATATATATATATATTATATATATATATATATATATATATATATATATATATATATATATATATATATATATATTCTATGTAAAATGTGAGAGTTTTGTTGTCCTTATGAATTGGATTTGAAGCTGAGATTGTTTTGAAACTTTATGCGAAAAGATTTATTCTATGTAAAATGTAAATCACTTATGGGGGAAAGGATATTCAATATATTTATATCCAAAATTTTCAATTGCCTCATGAAAATTTTCTTTTTTCTTTTCTTTTTATTTCTAGGTTTTTTTTTGCTCTGGAAAGTTCTTTTGTCTGCTTAATCACATAAGTGCAAATAAATTACATCCTTTGTGCCATGTGAATTCGATTCAGAAATGTTGAAAGTGACTTGAATGCTACCAAAAGCAGCATCTCCTTTCTTTGACTTCTCACCCTATAAAGATTTATAGCACCTCTATGAAGATTGCAGCCACCCTATACTTTGATTTTGTCCAGCCCATGTGTTCATCATGCCACCAATTTGTTTTGGCATTATGCAACCTACACATATAATTTTCTCACCATCATATTAAATGAGTATGGTTGGATGTTGGTTGCATATTTCTTCACGAGACTAACATGAAAGTTGAGAAACATTGCATGGGTCTCTTTCTGGTATAAAAAAAGCATACCGGAGCTTAAACTAGGTGAAGAGAAAGAGAAGCAAAGGTTTTTTTTGTACACGCTCTCTCTCATTGTTCTTCTTCTCTCCCTTTATTAAAAGACTTATTCGTAACTGGATTTTGTGGAGAGATTAGATAGTAATATCTTTGTAATATCCTCTTTTGAAAAATGAATTTCTCTTTTTTTCTTCACTTGTGGACATAAGTCACATCGACTGAATCATATTAAATATTAGTGAATTTTTCCTCTTTAACTCTATTAGCTATATTTGCTATTTGATATCCCAGTTTTACCTATCATTTCGTGCATTAGAAGCCCACTACTACAACAAGAAATTTGCCCGTAGCTTGCTTATAGAAGCTTCAACTTTAAAACTCAATAGTAAATTTATTTGTGAAGCTTTAAGAACAAGCATAGCATTTACAATGTGAAGCATTATCACAAATTTTATTTTCCGAGTTCGCATCTTTTCTCCCAAAAATGTTGCCTAGTATTTGTAATGAGTGTACACATTAAAACATCATAATGTTAGAGCAGATGAACATTATTGGACTAAAGTGGATAATGCTTGAGTAGTGGTGGAGAAAGGTAATTGGTATTGGAATTAAGAGATAAGAAAATTTATTTTTACAAGTAGTTGCAAAAAAAAACTTTGAGAGAGTTCAAGACAAATTATACATTCAAATGATTGGCTAGCTTCTTTTGGCTTATAGAATTTCCTTGCTTTTCTTTTTTGGCTAGTCTATGCATCATGATTCTAACTCAAATTTATAGTAGTTCCACCCACTTAACTAAACCAATCTGAACCTTCCATCCATTGAACCCATTAACTTTCACATGGTTACTTCCACTGTTTAGCAGCAATCCCTTGTTATCATGACAGATACCTCATCTAAGAACTGTTGAAGCAATAAGACATCAAGATCAGAAATAGAGAATGGCAACCCAACTACCACATTGACTCTTCAAGGATGATATAAAGTACAAAATGTAAATATGTAAAAAGACAGACACAGTCATCTAAACATTTCCATTTAGGGTATGCTTTCCCAAAGCTCCAAGAAAACAACAAAATCAAGATACAAATGGCCAGTCCAAGTTAGACACTTTAAATAAAAATATCAAAGTGCTAGCCTAAAAAGATCAACTTACAAGAATGTATATGATGGTTGTCAAGATATTTTGAGACCACTTACAGGAATGTATGTGATGGCTATCAAGATAGAAATAAACATCAAAGTGCTAGCCTAAAAAGATCAACTTACAAGAATGTATATGATGGTTGTCAAGATATTTTGAGACCACTTACAGGAATGTATGTGATGGTTATCAAGATATTTTGAGACCACCACTTGAACCTAAAATGGTAGCATGGCCTACTGGCGTGCAATCATGAATCTGTAAGTGGAAGTTTGACCTTACCTTGCAGCCTTCAGAGAGTGACCATCAAGACAATGCAATTTATACACATCTTCTAACTTCGGAATCAGCAAGATTAGACTTCTTGTCATCAGCTGCTAAACAGGTAGCATAGAACAGTCAAACAGCAGTTTATACGCCTGCAGAACCATAATAAATCATAACAAGTGTCAAATTTATGCATAATCATCATCACTTCAACTTGGAGTCACCAATGGAAGAAATTCACCTCAAGAACACAATAAAAAACTCCGACTCCAAATCTTATCGAATAAGGTCACAGGATTGGCATTTGGGTGCTTCTGATTCCCCTCCTTTTCTCAGTATGCGCCCCCCCCCCCCCCCCCCCCCCCCCCACCCCAACATCAGATTAGAATCCCTCTCTTATGCTGCTTGCAATTGCGAATTCCCGTCACCAGAACTTCAGAATCAACTTGCACCCCTCAAAACCATTGACTTGTAACAATGCTCATGCAATTGCGAATTCCCGTCACCAGAACTTCAGAATCAACTTGCACCCCTCAAAACCATTGACTTGAAACAATGCTCTCACTAGCAGATTTCAAATCATCTAATCAATTTCCAAATGTGTTAAGAATTTAGAGCAATTGTGATTTAAACCATTGTCCTTCCGTACAATGCTATAAAGCCTGGAGATTTGGCCATTCCTTTTTCTTCATCAAACTCTCTGATTTGTTTGGCTTCAGCCCATGTCCCGTCCGAAGCATACAAATTGGGCCATCAGCACATAGTAATCTGGTGCCTCTGGTTTGAACTCCTATAAGGACTCATGACACCATCCCAAAAGACTAGTCTTCTAGATGGAGTAGCCCACCAAATCCTTATATACCCAAGACTATCCTCTGTCTAGCCAATGTGGGACTATTTGTGTGCACAAATCTTAACAACCCCTTCAGACAAAGAGTTCGGACTTTCGTCTTAATCACTGAGATGCGCTGTACTGCACTGTACTTTTTCACTTGCACTTGTGCTTATGCATGTGCATGCACCTGCACCCTTTTTTGATGCACTGCACTGTGTCTTTCACTGCATCTGTGCTTGCGTTTTTTCGCTGCGCTGCACTATGTCTTTCACTGCACTTGTGCTTGCGCCTGTGCCCGGGACTATGCCATCCACTCTTGGAGAATCTTCCACACATGACTAAGTTTGGGACATTGCTCTGATATCATTTGTAAGGATTCGGGCACCATCCCAAAAGACTAGACTTCTAGGTGTGGCCGCCTAAATCCTTATATACCCAAGACCATCCCCTTGAATAGCCAATGTGGAACTATTTGTTTGCACCAATCTTAACAGTTCCATCATCTCTTCACTGCCACTTCTTCAATGTCCAACTTGAATGGAGTCTACACCCATTAAGCAAAGCTCCCTATACACTAACTTCAGCTCGACTGGCATTCCTTTTATAAACTCCAGAGCTTCCTTTCATTTTCCAGCTCTTCCTGATATGTCGACCATACAAACATAGTGCTTCTTGTTAGGATTTGTGATCGGAATACGTCGTGAAGGAGATCAAAGAACGGATGTGCACAAGAAGCTGTGCATATTACCAGTCAACTAATACTGGATATAGTCGACTAATCACATGGATTAGTCGACTAGTACATTGTATAGTCAACTGGGTTAGCCAACAGAGAGTTGGGGTTCTCGAATTTTGTCAGATTAGTCGACTAATACCCTGACTTAGTCAACTAATGGCGGGTCTAGGAGTATTTTTCTGGATCTGTTTCCATATTCAAGTTGGATTCAGGTTTTCTTTATTCTTAGGTGGTGATTGTTCATATTGATGAAGCTTATTTAGGACTAAGAGAGTTCTATAGTCTATAACCCATTAGGGGCGGCCTTCTATGTAATCCAATGAATTTGTAATTCCTAAAGGTGTAATTCATCTAGGTGAGAGATTTGTGAGAGAAGCTTAGTCATAAGGGTTCATTGTTCTTGACGGTCATCGAAGGGCATGTAATCTTCTCAGCGTGAGGTGTAAGTAATTTTTATTGTACTCTTTAAAGTTCTAATAAAGTTTCTCCCCCTTCTCTCGTGGACGTACACACAGTCTGCTTGATTGATGGTACCACATTATATTGTGTATTAGCTTCTATCTACTTTGGAATATCTTCTTCTTCTCTTCTTCTCGTTGCCTTAGTAAACCATGTGGTTTGTTTTCGCTGCACCGCCTCAGTCAATCTGGTCGTGGAGGTGTCTCTGTATACACAACAATTAGTATCAGAGCATACAGATTGTTTCCAACAATTAGTATCAGAGCAAGGTTAATTTGAGGATGTCTGTGATCAAGTTCAATATTCAGAAGTTCTATGGTGTCATCAATTTCAGCAGGTGGCAGATTAGGATGAACGTCGTCCTTACCTAGAGCGGGTTGAAGAAAGCACTACTCGGGAGGGAGAAAAGCCTTAAGACATGAAGGAAGAAACTTGGTAAGAGTTGGATGAGAAAGCTTTGACGGTTATTCAGCTTTGCTTGATGGGTGAAGTGTTGGATGAGTTTTCAACAGAGAAAAATAATATCCTAGTTATGGGAGCGACTTTAGGACCACTACCTGAAGAAGTCATTGGCGAATCGGTTGATTCTGAAGCAGTATCTCTTTCTTCTCTGCATGCATAAAAATATACCTATTAAGTCTTACATTGCAGAATTTTTCTCTACTATCAATGATTTAGATAAGATAGAGGTTAAGATAAAAGGTGAGAATCAAACACTTTTATTACTGTGTTCTTTACCTTTTTCATATAATAGCTATAGGAAAGCTATCATCAAAGTCAACAATCAAGATCAATCAGTCAAGAAGCATCCGCTCAACAAGGATAAAATTGACACCAAGTTGATGAGTGAGTCTCATTATGATGATTCTGGACAAGTTATTATTCAAGAGAGAAGAGTAATAATGGAAGCTCCACGAGTAACTCATGACATAAGAATTTGACATGCAACTATTGTCACAAGAAGGGGCATATAAGAACTAATTATTAGCTTCGAAAGAATAAACAACTAAATACTAATGTCACTGAACTGATTGGAGAAGATGAAAATAAGTGTGACGTTCTATCTATTACAGACAGATTAGTTGGTAATAAAGATAGATGGATTATTGACTCTAAATGTTCGCAGCACATCAGTTCCAATAGAAAGATGTTCTCCTCATATACTTCGATTCAAGGGGAGAAGTCTTCATGGAGAATTCTGCTACAAGAAAGTGATTAACGAAGGAATAATTTAGTTTCGTTCTCATAATGGATACATCACTACTCTTCAAGGCACCCATCATGTTCCTGATTCAAGGTATAATCTTATCTCTCTTGGGACCCTGCAAGGGGAAGGGTTCAGTTTCAGTTCTAAAGGTAATTTTATGAAATCTCCAAAGAGGCTCATGTGAAGTTTAGGCCAAACGTGTCGGCAATGTGTATATGTTGCGAAATTCAGAAGTTACAATTGGTGGATTGCAGTTATCCTCGGCTTTAAAAGTGGTGTCTGTGGAACAATCGGAGACTACGATGGTTTTGAGCTCGAATGTTCAGTTGTACCCCGAAAAGAGATTGAGTCTAAGCACGCAACAAGAAAGTCCAAATTGTTACTCCTATAGTGGAGCAAATTCTCAATCCTGTGTGGATTAAGGAGATCATTGGGTGATAAAGTTCAGGTTGGGCCTGAACTTATTCTGAGGCGGTGATTATTCATATTGATGAACTTTGTTTAGAACTGGAGAGTTCTATAGTCTATAAATAATCCCTTGGGAGTGACCTTCAATATAATCTAATGAATTTGTAATTTCTAAGGGTGTAAGTCATCTAGGTGAGAGATTCGTGAGAGAAGCTTAGCCACAAGAGTTCGTTGTTCTTGGCGATCATCAAAAGGCTTATAATTTTCTCAGCGTGAGTTGTAAGTAATTCTTATTGTACTCTCCTAAAGTTTAAATAAAGTTTCTCCCTTTCTCTCATGGATGTACACACGGTCTGTTTGATCGGTGATTCCACGTTATATTTGCGTTAGCTTTCTGTCTACTTTGAAATTTCTTCTTCTTCTCTTCTTCTCGCTGCCTTTGTAGATCATGTGATTTATTTCCACTGCACCACTCCAGTCGATCCGGTCGTGAGGGTGTCTCCGAATTTACAGCACTCTTGAAGGGGACTATGTTATGTTTCTGAGTCATTCTCTCAAAGTACTTCTGTCCTTCGTCAACCAACCCAACATGACTACAAGCCAATAAAATTGCAATGAAGGTTACATCATTGTGCTTCAGTTACTCCTCCAACATTTTGCTAAAAAGATCGAGAGAAGTCGGATCCCCTTGCATTCCATATCCACCAATCATTGCAGATCATGTTACAGTGTTTCTATTTCTTGTATCATCAAAAACTCTACGAGCTAAAATTGAGTCCCCATATTTATTATATAGGTTCAAAAGAGTAGTACTAACATATACATTAAACAAAAACTTGCGCTTCACTCCATAACCATGAAAGGAACTACCGATACAAAGAGCTCCCAAACAAGCATATGCCGAGAGAGCCCTAACCACAGTGACAGCATCTAGCAAGCAACCATCTGACCTCATTCGGTTAAAGAGTTCCAAAGTTGTATGCCCCAAGTCATTTTGAGCATAGCCTATGTAGAGAGAGGATCAAAACAACAGGGAGATAGAGTTTCTAAACTCTTTGATAGAGGCTCAGTCGACTGATCGGACGACTGATATACACATGAGTTGAAATCGGTCAACTGTTTGGTCGACTGATGTTACACGAGAGAGAAAATACAGTTGGCGATCAACTGAGAGGTCAACCGACCTTAAAGCGATCGACTGGCGGTCGACTGATACACGGATCTGGGTAGCGTCTAGACTTGATCAGTTGCTATTTGGGGGTGTTCCCTTCTCTCTATAAATAGAGGACTTGAACCCATTTCGGGGTTAATCTTGCTGAGTGAGTTCTTGAAAGAACCAATTGTAATCCTCTTGTAATCTTGTGTAAATCATCAATAGATCTCTATCTTCCGCCCCGAGGACGTAGGTATCTTGTTGAACCTCATAAATCTCAGTCTCTCTCTTTATTATATGTTATTTGTGATCTAGGGTTTGTGTTATTTGGCTGGTTTCATCCCTAACAAGTGGTATCAGAGCTCTAGGCAATGCTTGGGCTTCGTTTGGTGGAGTGGATCATGATTGAAAGCTTGGATCTAGTAGATCTGAGAATTTAATGGGATGAAAATCAACCATATTTGGATCTCGTCTTCAATCTTTGGTGGAGAAATCAATTATAAACTCTTCTTAGGGTTTCAATTGAAGGTAAAAACCTGAACTTTATCATTTGAAGTTTCATTCCATAGTAGTTCCGCTTTATTTGGTTGGGAATTGGATAAATAGTTCGAGAAACATCCGATGGGTGTGGTTCTTTTGTAGTAAAGAACATTTAGATTGATCATCACATTAAGATAGATATGGTGAAGTTTGATGGCATAAACAATTTTGTGTTGTGGAGATACGAGGTATTGATGCGCTGAATGCGCAGAATTTAGAGGATACTTTTGAGCTTCAAAAGAGACTGGCATAAGTAGAGGAGAAGATCTAAAAGAAGATGAATAGAACAGCGTGTGGTGTTATTAGGTCATTCTTAACGAAGGATCTAAAGTATAATGTGATGAATGAAACTTCTACAAAGTCGACTTTGGAGACTCTCATGAGTAAGTACTAGACGAAGTGCATTGAGAACCGCTTGTATTTGAAGAGAAGACTTTACCATTTTCAGTTGAAGAGAGAAACCTCCATTAGTGATCACATCAACATCTACACAAAGCTTCTCATGAATTTAGTAAATTTAGGTGTAGTGATCGAGGATGAAGAAAAGGTGTTGATATTATTGAGTTTTCTCCCTAATTAAGGGATATGAGATATGAGACATTTGTGCTTACCTTGATCAATGGAAGAATATCCCTTAGCTACGTGAAGTGACCACTGCTCATGTGAGCCTTGAATTGAGGAGGAAAGACAAGGAGTGCTCTTCTAGTGACACATCAACAGAGGTATTGACTGTGAGAGGAGTAGTCCAAACCAAAGAAGAGGAAACAGGCAGAGATCTAATTGAAAGCGCATGGTTGGTAATCACAAATTTGAAAAAGAATAGTATGCCTTTTGTAAAGAGAAAGGACACTGAAAAAGTGATTGTCCAAGACTCAATAAGTTAAAGAAAGAGTCATGATCCGAGGCCAATGTCGTGAGTCGGATGGAAATGATTCTAACTCTTCTTGTTTTTCACTTTCTATTATACCATCAGGTTGTCATTCAGGTGTGTCTGGGTGAGTATGGGATACAAGCTCTACCTATCATATTTGTCCCAAAAGGGAGTTTCTTGCTAGCTTTGAGGAGCTGGATGACGATTTGATATCCATGAGAGGCAATCACACATGCCGGTTGGTTGGTAAGGAGTTCGCATCAAGATGTATGATGGTACAATGAGAGAGTTAAAGGAGGTGAGATATATTTCTCGTATGACGAAGAACTTGATCTCAATAAGAGCTTTGAAAGTGGAGGGACTTAGAGGGACTCTTGAAGAAGGTGTTTTCGAGATGTCTAGCAGGTCATTGGTTATTGTAAAGGTCATTAGATGCAATAATGTGTACTACTTGATGCGTAGTGTAGTTATTAAATTGGTATTTTAAGAACAGTTGGATGGTGATTCTACCAAATTATGGCATGAAGAGCTCAGACAAGTTGGCTTGAAATCAGATCAAGTATTAGTAGGTGCATCGACTTGTGATTTGGAATCACGTGACAGTTGTGTTCTGGACAAAAAGAAGGTGAAATTCGGCACCATTGCTCACCATTTGCATGGTCTTTTGGATTGCGTTCACATGGATGTTTGGGGTTCTACCAAGACTTACATCACTTGGAGGCTATCAGTACTTTATCTCTATTATAGATAATTATTCTAGGTGTTATTTGGTATACCCTATGAGACAAAGTGTAGAAGTCCTAGGTTGTTGGTGAAGTGGAAGAAATTGATAGGGAATCAGACTGATAGGAAGATCAAGGTGCTCCAGAATGATCAGGTTGAAGAGTACAAGGATTCTTTCCTACAATTTGGTTAGAATAATGGTATCGTTACCCACTTCACAAATAGAAAAGATGGTGTAGCCAATGAATTGAATCGGGCATTGCTGGAGAAGATTCGATATTTGTTGTCTAATGAATAGTTAGACAAACTATTTTGCGCTGAGGCGATTATGTATGCTAGTCATCTCTTAAATAAGCTACAGACGACTACGATTGGAGGTTAGACTCTGTTGGAGAGTTGGTCAGGTGGAGCTGCTTGTGACCATCGTTTGCTTAGAGTATTTGGTTGTCCGGCCTATGTTGATGTCAAGAAAGACATGTTTGACTTTAAAGTAAACAAGTTGGTATTTTTAGGATAAAAGAAGACTTGAAAGGCTACAAGTTATGAGATCTGAATAACAGAGAGTTTGTCTCGAGCACACATGTCACATTGGATGAGGCTTAGATGATGAGCCTACCATCTCCCAGCAGGTGGAGACAATGAAGACCAAATTGGTGTTATCGCAACGAGCAGAGAGTGATGCTACTCCACATCCAATTGGTTCAGTATCGTCTAGGATTTCATTGGTTGTGACACCGGGTGAAGATCGAGTAGCCGATATTGATACTGAATATGTTGAAAGAGTTAGTTCAATTGCAGCCAGAGGAACCAAAGAGCGAAAGTGTGTTGTAAAGAAGCATGAATCTTAGGTTGATGAGGTTCATTTGACTCAGTCTTTTGGGTTCATTGTTGCAAAGAAAAAAGTTGGATGAGCTCGGTAGAGCTCATGTGGATAAACTCTGAGAGGCTTGATCTCTTGGGCAGGAGTACGTAGGCAGTCATAATGCCGCAGCTTGTTTAGTGGTGCAGCCTGTATGAAGCTATTAAGGTTCTCGAGAATTGGCAACAGTAAGCTACAATTTGGACTTCACGTAGAAGTGAAGAGTTGTGATCTTAATGAACATTTAATTTTCCGGTGAGAAGATAGTTGACCTTACATAAGGCAGTGTGCATCCAGTTGTTGAGATGAAGTTAGTTATTTGGTGTGCTCTACTCATATTTAGTTAGATCGTCTTAAAGACATTTGGATTAGTGTTCCAGTCAGTGGGTGAGTCATTGTTGGCTCATATTGGGTTCTTCTTGAGGTCATTTGAAATGATTTTTCATTCAGTTATTGAGTTATAGACACGTTCATTGGTTGACTCATATGGTGTTGTTTCTTTTCGGTGAAGTGTTAAGAAGGCATGTATGGTGCATTTTGTTTGGTTTATCTGAGCTGAGAATTTTGGTATCGTTACAATTGATTTTGGAATTTAGAGAGAGTTACCTGAGAGGATAACAAACTCAATTTGGATTGATTTCAGATCAATCATTTGGATCCGTTGTGATCGTTTGACATCAATTGTAACTTGGAGCGCACTTAGAGCGATCGACCAGCCGGTCAACCGATACATGGATCTGGGCAGAGTCTGGACCCGACCTGCTATTGTTTGGGGGTGTTTTCTTCTCTCTATAAATGGAGGACTTGAATCCATTTTGGGTTAATCTTTTTGAGTGAGTTCTTGAGAGAACCGATTGTAATCATCTTGTAATCTTATGTAAATCATCTTATCAATAGATCTCCCGCTTTTGCTCCAGGGATGTAGGCATCTTGCCGAACCTCGTAAATCTCGGTCTCTTTCTATTGTGTGCTATTTGTGATTTAGGATTTGTGTTCTTTGGCTGGTTTCGGCCCCAACAGCCTGAAATCATTGCATTCCAGTTATGACATCTTTGTGCACTATCATTTAAAATACATAATTTGCTTCTGAAATGGCACTACATTTTACGTGTATATCAACAAGAGAGTTTCTTACAGCTTCAACCTCTTCAAGGCATAATTTAATCGGTAACACGTGAATTGATCTACCCAAATCCAATATGCCCAACTTGCTAGAAGCGGAGAGAGCATTTGCTATGGTAACTAAATTAAGAACTAATCAGGCCCATTTCTCATCACAAATAGCTTCAATGCCTCAGCAGGCATCCTTTCTGATTGTAGCTAACAATCATTGCAGTCCACGAAATAAGGTCGACATTGTCAAGCTCATCAAAGAAGGACCGAGCATGAGTAACTTCCCACACTTGACATACATATCTAACAACGAAGTAGCTACAAAAGCACTCATACACATTCCAGTCTTCAACACAAGACCATGAATCCACTTTCCTTGATTCAAAGACACTACCATCGAACATGAAGTGAGGAAGCAACACATGGTATGCTCCCTAAGCTCAACATTAATTGCTCAATCTAATTTGATTAAAATGTTAGGATTATGATGTGAATACATCATGAAGGTAGTCAATTAATGTCGGGTTTGGCAGTTTTCTTTTCTGGATCTGTTTTGAGTCTGAGTTGGATTCAAGTTTTATTTATTCTGATTGAAGATGTTTTGAGTCCGAGTTGAATTCAAGTTTTCTTTATTCTGATTGAAGGAGTCTGTTTAGAACTAGGAGAGTTCTACTGTGTATAAATAACCTCTTAAGAGTGGCCTTCAATATATTTTAAGAGAATCCTATGAATTTGTAATTTCTAAGGGTGTAATTCATTTAGGTGAGAAATTCGTGGGAGAAGCTTAGCCTCAAAAGTTCGCTGTTCTTGGCGGCCATCAAGGGCGTGTAACTTCTCAGCGTGAGGTGTAAGTAATTCTTATTATACTCCCCTAAAATTTTAATAAAGTTTCTCTCCCTTCTCCCATGGACGTACACACAATCTGTTTGATCGGTGGACCACGTTATATTGTGTGTTTGCTTTCTATCTATTTTGCAATATCTCCTTCTTCTCTTTTTTAAGTTGTCATAATAGATCTTGTGGTTCGTATCCGCTGTGCCGTCCCAGTCGATCTGGTCATGGGGGCGTCCTATCCTGAAATCACAACAATTGGTATCAGAGCATACAAATTATTTCCCAACAATTTGTATCAGAGTAAGGTAACTTGAAGATGTCCGCGATCAAGTTCGATATTCAGAAGTTCGATAGTGTCATCAATTTTAGCATGTGGCAGATTAGGATGAACGTCACCCTTACCCAAAACGGTTTGAAGAAATCACTACTCTGAAAGGAGAAAAGTCTCAAAAACATGAAGGAAGAAACTTGGCATGAGTTGGATGAGAAAACCTTGACAGTTATTCAGCTTTTCTTGGCAGACAAAGTGTTGGATGAGCTTTCTACAGAGAAAACAGCATCCTCGCTGTGGGAGCGACGTCAGGACCACTATCTGAAGAAGTCATTAGTGAATTGACTGATTTTGAAGCAGCATCTCTTTCTTCTCTGCATGCATGAAGGTACACCTATCAAGTCTCACATTGCAAAAATTTTCTCTATTATCAATAATCTAGATAAGGTAGAGGTTGAGATAGAAGATGTTGATCAAGCACTTCTATTACTGTATTCTTTACCTTTTTCATATAAGAGCTTTAGGGAAGCTATCATTTATGGAGGCAAGTCAACAATCAAGGTCAATGAGGTCAAGGAGCATCTACTCAATAAGGACAAAATTGACACCCAATTGACAGGTGAGTCTCATCATGATAATTCCGAGCAAGTTCATTATTCAAGGGAGAAGAGTAATAATAGAAGTTCCACGAGTAACTTAAAATATAAGAATTTGACGTGTAACTATTGTTATAAGAAGGGGCACATTAGATCTGAGTGTTGGCTGCAAAAGAAGAAACAAACAGATGCTAATGTCACTGAACTGGTTGAAGGAGATGAAGAATAGTGCGATGCTATATCTGTTACAGACCGTCTTGTTGGTAAATATCAGTTCCAATAGGAAGATGTTCTCTTCATACATTTCGATTCAAGGGGGAGAAGTCTTCATGGGGAAATCTGCTACAAGTAAGGTGATTGGCGAAGGAACAATCCAGTTTCGATCTCATGATGGAAAAATCACTACTCTTTAAGGCATTCGTCATGTTCCCGAATCAAGATACAATCTCATCTCTCTTAGAGCCCTACATAGAGAAGGGTTATGTTTTAGTTTGAAAGGTGATCTTATGAAAGTTTATAAAGAGGCCCATGTCATGTTTCAAGCTGAACGTGTCAGCGATGTGTATATGTTGCAGAATTCGAAGGTTACAGTTTGTGGATTGTAGTCATCCTCTGCTTCGGAAGCGGCGGTTGTGGAATAATCAGAGACTACGATGGTTTCGAGCTCGAATGTTCAGTTATACCCCGAAGAGAGATTGGGACTAGGCACGCAACAAGGTAGTCTAGATCGTTACTCCTATGGTGGAGCAAATTCTCATAGATCTTGTGTAGATCAAGGAGACCATTGGGTAATAAAGTTCAGGTTGGGCCTGAACTTATTCTACCTAATCAAGATGTGATCCCTATGAGGGGGTTGTGGAGAAGAGGGAGTGAGATAGAGATTAAGTCAAATTTGTTCAATTGTGTGTTGATGCGAGCACATGGAACATGGTGGCTATTTTCAAACTTAGACGTATTAAAGTCAAGGGGGAGATTGTTAGGATTATGATGTGAATACGTCATGAAAGCAGTCAATTAACGCCGGATTTGGTAATTTCTTTCTCTGGATCTGTTTTGAGTCCGAGTTGGATTCAAGTTTCCTTTATTCTGATTTGAGTCCGAGTTGGATTCAAGTTTTCTTTATTCTGATTGAAGAAGTTTGTTTAGGACTAGGAGAGCTCTAAGGTCTATAAATAACCCCTTAGGGATGGCCTTCAATATATTCTAAGAGAATCCTATGAATTTATAATTCCTAAAAGTGTAATTCATCTAGGTGAGAAATTTGTGAGGGAAGCTTAACCACAAGAGTTCCTTGTTTTTGGCCGCCATCAAGGGCTTGTAACTTCTCAATATGAGGTGTAACTAATTCTTATTGTACTCCCCCAAGTTTTAATAAAGTTTCTGCCCTTTCTCTCATAGACGTACATACAATCTCTTTGATCGGTGGAACCACGTTATATTGTGTGTTGGTTTTCTATCTACTTTGGAATATCTTCTTCTTCTCTTTTTCACGTTGCCATCACGTGGACCGTATCCGTTGCGCCGCTGATTGGAGTTCATTTTTGTATCATTTTCCACTACCATATTATGCTTTATATAAAGAAAAATGAGATTTTTATTATTTTTTTTCTCTCTTTTTTCAGGTCCACCATTAATGGAGATGAAGGCCCATCAACAATAATTTTTCAAGGGAATTAAAGGATTAATTAAAGAGCCAAAGAAAAAGCCCAAAGGAGAAGCCCATGTCTGGATTCATCCACGGATATTCCCTACTTTCTAGAAGGTCCAGCAAGGCACCTGGAGGATAACAGAATGTCAGAAGAAATCGCTGGCGCAACGGCCTAGATTCTGCCGCGGAAACGCGGCTTAGGCCGCGGATCCGCGGCAATGATCTGGCCGTTGAGCCAGCGTTTAATCCCACGGCTGTGATTTGAAGGCCTCACTCCCTGGAGCCTATAAATAGACCCCTAGGGCCTCTGTAATCAAGGAGGAGAGAAGAGCTTTGTATTTTTGAGGGAATTGTTGGGATTTTCTCTAGTTTTTCTTTAGTTGCTCTTGTAATTTTCTTTCTCCTTCTAGAATTCAGCAAAGAGAGAGAGATAGTGAGAAATCTTGTATTTAGAGAGGTGACAACTCAATGCAAGAATTGATCCTTCTTTCTTCGCATCTTTTCTCATTCTAGTGCATTATTTTCTTCAAGTTTTTACCACTATTGCATTTCCTTCTACAATGAATTGTTGTTTAATTTTTACTTCAATGTCTAGCTAACTTTCTAACATGACTATCTAACCTCTAACTTTACTAACTACTAACTCTTGGGTGATTGCTAATTCATGTGATTCATTGGATGTTTTATTGTAGTCTTGCAAATTTCAAGTCTCTATTATCCCCAATGAAGATGAGTTACTTTAATTCTTAGCAAATGCTTGTTCCCATTCCATATGATTCATGTGAGCCTCATTTAGAGCCTTGTCTTTAGAACAAGTGTCTTGATAGAACATGAAGATGGAGCACCTAACTAGGCTATTGATTAGTAGTACAACTTTCTTACTTCAATGCTAGCTTGAGTATAGCTTTGATGGACTAATGAAACTTGTATTTTCTTTCTTAGCATATCCTTGAGTGACTATCCTTGATTCCATCACTGAAAATCTATCTCGGGAGCCAATGAATCAATGAGGCGACAAGTCAAGCCGAGAAGATAACTTATCCTCTACATGGGACAATATTTTGACCAAACAAGTAAGACAATTTGTTGTCGATGAATCAATATGAGGCATGCATCACTCTATGAGATTAGTAAGTTATTAAATTAGAGAGTTAGCTAGTCATGGTTTCTCTCCCTATAGTCTTTCAAAGTTTCCTTTCTTAAAAAGTTCTCTTTTCAAGCTACATCCAAGTTCATTTCACCTTCCTTTTCATCCTTTTCCTCTTTCTTCAACAAAACCAACAAAGAATTTTTCATCCACTTTCTATGTCATTTTGTTTTTCTTAAAGCATAGAAGAACCTTCATTTTCCATCTTAAAACAAATTCAATATCAAAACCGTGAATGCTTCTATCGTAAACTCTCCCTGTGGAATCGACCCTAATAGCTTGTGCTACGACGGTGATTCGGAAGGAGTATAGTAAACCGATAAATACATTTGGAGCCTTTTGAACATCAACACATGAACGTCAAAGGTTTACTCTAAACCCTTTCTCTGAATACTAGTAAAACTCCAATTTCGAACAAATTTTTGGCGCCGTTGCCGGGGAGAGTAACGGTTTTTATTTGAGTTTTTAGAACTAAACGAATTTTTCTTCTCTGTTGCAGGTTACAGGTTAGAGAAACAGGAAACAAAGCATTGAAGTAATACATAAGTGGTCTTGGGCCTTTGCTAAAGAAAGCAGAGACCAAGTACCCTCTGATTTGCCGCGTTTTCTCGGCCAAAGCCGTGGATCCGCGGCAAAGAGAAGTTGACTACTAACAGGTTTTGTGCAGGGCTGTTTGCTTTGCAAAAACATAGCTTGCTACAAATTTTATTTCTTGTATGCTATCACCAGGAGCCTGCTAATAACTCAACAGTAAAACATTTATTGAAAATTGTAAAAATTGATTAGACGTTTGATTTTAGGCACGTGTCTTTTCAATTCATTTATTTTACTGTTGAAGAGTGCTGGAGCAAGGTACGTTCGCAATGCATTTAGAATAGGACTCACCTCTTGGTTGATTTACATCGTTTTGAGTGAATCTTGTTTGCATATATTGTACACTTGCACAAATTGATCTTAAGGGCACCACCCAATAAACAAGATAAGGTGGGGATTTCATCACCCTTTCCTTGGCCCAAAAATCATAATCCAAGCACTCACAATCTCAAGCTCCTTAATAAAAATTGATAGACGTTGGCCCCTAGGGACATCCGGACTCATTAGGAGATCAGCTGAAGTTGAAAATTGTTTTTGATTCATACTCCAGTCAAATCAGTGTCTAAGGTTGGGGATTAAGAGGTTAAGACTCGAAAATACCGTGGTTTGGCGTAATTAAGGCCCGTTGCTTACGCACGGATACCTCCCACCGTATTTTGCCCCTACCTGGCTGATTAACTATGGTCTGACTCGAGCAATAACCTTCTTTGGTTCATCGAACAGTTAGGAGTCGTCTAAGTCCAGGTATCCTAGATATCTTGTGATTGCTTTTTCTTTTCTTGTTTATTATTTCCTTTTTCTTCGCTTGCTTGATCGGTGAACGTTGTCTGTGATTGTGCATGCAAGAGTGGTACCGGGATCCAAATTCTGCAAGACTTATTAGGATTTCTACACTTGCACAAACACCACCTCCTGACACAATCCCAATTATGGCCAACAATACTTCTCTCCATGACAAGTTCTACCCCATTCGCACTTCACTTCCTTCATGCATTCTTTTACCTGAGACAAACGGAAACAACTTTGAGCTTAAATCACAATTCATAAATACACTCTCGAGGTTTCATGGCTTAGAGTCCGAGGATACATATTTCTTCATTCGTGAGTTTGAAGAAGTATATTTGATGATGAAAATTTCCCAATTAACGGAGGACGCTATTAGATTAAGGTTCATACCCTTCGCGCTTAAGGATATAGCTAAGAAATGGCTATATAATCTGCCCGCCAGTTCTGTCTCTTCATGGGATGATTTTGTCAAAGTCTTTCTTAAGAAGTTCTATTCCATTCATAAGACAGCCCTCATGAGAAAAAACATAATGCAGTTCAAGCAGGAATCTAATGAACCATTTTGGAAGTATTTCGAACGATTTAAAGATTTACTAGCCCTATGTCCTCATCACGGCATAGAGAAGTGGCGGCAGTGCCAAATTCTCTATGACGGACTTGACAACCAAACCAAGACACTCCTTGAAACCATGTGCTAAGGAGAATTTTTAAAAAAAGATGAGAACCAGGGTTGGAACCTCTTTGAAGCTTTAGCAGAAAAAACCATCCAGTGGGAGTCATGCCAAAGAAACCCAATCCCACCACTTCCAGAACTGGTATGCATTCGATTGAATCCTCCATAGCTGCCGAGGCGAAAATAACACAATTAATAAAAAGGATAGAACTACTCGAAGCTAGGGAACCTACTGTTGTGAATCAGGTCAACCCATTACCTGTAATCAACCCGGGTTGTACCTACTGCCATGATCTTAACCACCTGTTTGAAGAGTGTCCTGTCTACCGGTCTCAAATGTACCCTGAAAATATGAATGCAGACACCAGACCCAACTACGATCCATACTTCAAAACATACAACCCGGGATGGCGAAACCATCCAAATTTCTCATGGAGTCAGTCTGGTCATGAGCAACCAAGGCAACCATTCTCACATCAATATCCTGCTCAGTCTCATCAATCCAGTTTCCACCAGAGTCCACCAAATTTCCAATCATATCAGAATCCACCACATTTTCAAGCAAACTTCCAGGCCACATATCAGCAACAACAAACACAAAATCATCCAGATAAAAGATTGTCAGATTTAAAAAAATGATTGAAACCTTATCCAAAACCCAGGCCTCAATGATGACCACCTACCATCAGGATATGAACAAGATACAGGTTCAGATAGGTTAATTGGCTAACTCTTTGAATGAAAGACAAAAAGGAATGCTACCAAATCAGCCATTGCCCAATCCAAAAAAACCCCTTCCCTCTGCATGAAGTTGAAGACATGGGACCAAGTCAATGCAACACTGTTCATATTCGAGATCTGGGAAGCGGATAGACAATAAGGTTTCCAATCAACCCAACAAATCAGTGTCAATATCAACATCTCCTGTTCTGGTACAACCAACTCAAGACAATCCATCTTCAAGTTCACAACCATCAACTTCCAAATCCAATGACAAAGACAAGACAAATGAGCAACCATACAAGCCTATTGTACCATTTCCTAATAGGCTAGCAAACCAAAAGCTGAATGCTCATATGGAGAAGATTAGGAAAATGTTTAATCAGGTCCAGATCAATGTACCCCTTCTTGATGCCATACAACAAGTCCCATCATATGCCAAGTTTTTAAAAGAAATGTGCACCAAGAAAAGGAAAGCAAATGTCCCAAAGAAGGTCTTCCTAGCTTCAAACATAAGTGAGTTGCTCACTGGGCTAATTCCTGTGAAATATAAGGACCCAGGGAGTCTAACCATTTCTTGTATTATAGGACAGACCACGATCAACAGGGCGTTACTTGATCTAGGTGCCAGCATCAATCTTCTTCCCTTCTTTGTGTATCAGCAACTTGGGTTAGGCGACCTCCGTCCAACCAAAGTTACTATACAACTGGCTGATAGATCTGTAAAGATTTCCAAAGGGGAAATTACAGATGTTCTAATATGGGTCGGGGAATTCATTTACTCCGTAGACTTTATTGTTCTAGAGACGCAACCCGTACACAATTTCAGAGCTCAGACACCTGTCATTCTAGGACGACCTTTCCTAGCCACTGCAAACGCAATCATCAACTGTAGGAATGACTCAATGCGTCTAACTTTTGGAGATATGACAAAAGAGGTGAATGTTTTCCACCTGGGAAAACAACCTCGAGATTTGGATAATGAGTCATTTGAAGTGAACTTAATCGAGGGATTAACAAGTGAACATGACATGGAGATTGAATATGAGTCCGATGAAGAATTTGAGTTGGAGTCAGATGACTTCAATCTTGATCAAATCATTGAGTCAACTGTGGAATGGGCCACTAATACCACCCCTATCCTTCCCTTGCACAAAGAACAATCATTAATAGATCCTGTCCCTTCTTCCGAGCTTAAGGTTCTTCCCAACCATCTCAAGTACCAATACTTGGATGAGAAAGAAGCTTTTCCCGTGATCATTGCGTCCCATCTCACGAAACAACAAGAAGAGGATCTTCTTACAGTGTTAAGAGAAAATCGAGAAGCCATTGATTGGACCATGGCTGACATAAAGGGGATTAGTCCTTCCATAGTACAACACCGAATTCATTTGACGGAGGATGCTAAACCAAAACGTGACCGACAACGTAGACTGAACCCAATCATGCAGGAGGCTGTTAGAGCTGAAATTTTGAAGCTGTTAGACAATGGGATTATCTATCCCATATCCGATAGCCAATGGGTAAGTCCAGTCCACGCTGTGCCAAAGAAAGCAGGGTTTACCGTGGTAGAAAACGATAAGAAAGAATTGGTGCAAACTCAACTTCCTACGAAGATTCGAGTCTGTATTGATTACCGAAAATTGAACACTGCCACGTGTAAAGATCACTTTTCCCTTCCGTTCATAGACCAAATGCTCGAGAGACTAGCTGGACATGAGTATTACTGTTTCCTGGATGGATATTCAGGATATAATCAAATCCCTATCGCTCCCGAGGATCAAGACAAAACCACCTTCACATGTCCCTTTGGAACATTTGCATACCGAAGAATGCCCTTCGGCCTATGCAATGCTCCCGCAACGTTTCAACGTTGCATGCTTAGCCTTTTTTCAGACATGGTGGAGAGATTTTTGGAGATTTTCATGGATGATTTCTCGATTTATAGCGATTCCTTTGAACAATGCTTGTACCATCTTAAGCTTGTTTTACAACGATGCATGGAGAAAAACTTGACATTCAACTGGGAGAAGTGTCACTTTATGGTCAAGCATGGAATCATTCTTGGGCACGAAGTTTCAAACAAAGGAATTGAGGTTGATAAATCTAAAGTGGAAGTAATAACAAAGCTCCCTGAGCCAAAATGCTTAAAAGACATTAGATCATTTCTAGGGCACGCCAGTTTCTATAGACGATTCATTCAAGGGTTTAGCAAAATTGCGAGACCTTTGACAAATCTCTTAGGAAAAAAATGTACCCTTCAAATTTAATGAAGAATGTTTACAAGCTTGGGAGGAGCTTAAACACAGACTTGTCTCAGCGCCGATAATTTCTGCACCTGATTGGACTAGGCCATTCGAGATCATGTGTGATGCCTCCGATTATGCTATAGGCGCTGTTCTAGGACAGCGTGTTGATAATAGGCAACACGTGATCTACTATGCTAGTAGGACGCTTAATGAAGCCCAACTAAATTACACAACTACTGAAAAAAAAATTTTAGTTGTTGTGTTTGCGTTGGAAAAATTTCGTTAATACCTACTAGGGTCCAGGACAACGATTTTCACTGATCACTCCGCCCTTAAATACTTAATACAAAAGAAGGACGCAAAGGCTAGACTTATTCGATGGATACTTCTTTTGCAAGAGTTTGCTTTGGAAATCAAGGACAAAAAGGGTGTTGAGAATGTGGTAGCAGATCACCTTTCACGAATTCCCAATGCACCAAAGGAGACAATCCCAATAAATGACAATTTTCCTGACAAACGCATTTTTACAATGTGTAAAGAGCCCTGGTATGCTGATATAGCAAATTACCTTGCAACCGGGCGAACACCTTCCGATTGGTCAGGTCAGGACAAACACCGCTTTATGAGTCAAATACGGTTTTTCTTTTAGGATGAACCGTATTTATTCAAATATTGTCCTGACCAGATAATAAGAAGGTGTCTTCCTAAGGATGAGCATCAGAGTCTTTTGACATTCTGTCACAAGTTAGCTTGCGGTGGACATTTTGGTCCACGAAAAACTGCTGAGAAAGTACTTCAGAGTAGATTCTACTGGCCCACTCTCTTTAAAGACGCGTATACTTTCTGCAAGCTCTGTGCCAGATGTCAAATGACGGGTCGAATCACGCGGAGAGACATGATGCCCCTTACACCTATCTTGGAGGTCGAAATTTTTGATTTGTGGGGTATTGACTTCATTGGACCCTTCCCTCTGTCCTATGGCAACCAATACATTTTAGTGGCTGTAGACTATGTTTCCAAATGGGCTGAAGCTATTCCAACTAGGACAATGACAACCAAGTTGTCATCAAGTTCTTACGGGAAAATATCATTTCACGCTTCGGAGCCCCCCGTGCGATAATTAGTGATAACGGGAGTCATTTCTGCAATCGGGCTTTTGAAGCCCTAATGCGAAAATACTCTATTTCTCATAAATTATCCACGGCCTATCATCCTCAGACGAACGGGCAAGTGGAAGTCACCAACAGACAAATTAAACTCATATTGGAGAAAACCGTTGGATAAAATCGTAAGGACTGGTCCATCAAACTCATTGATGCCCTATGGGCCTATAGGACCGCCTACAAGACTGTCCTCGGTATGTCTCCATATCGAGTTATATTTGAAAAACCCTGCCACTTGCCTGTGGAGTTAGAACACCGAGCTATGTGGGCATTGAAACAGCTGAGCTTGGACTTGGACAAAGCCGGTGCTTTGAGAAAATTGCAAATATCCGAACTAGAAGAACTGAGAAACGATGCATATGATAACGCTCGGATTGCAAAACACAGAACTAAGCTCTTCCACGATAAATCAATTCATAGGAAAATTTTTGTCTCAGGACAGAAAGTTCTGTTGTATAACTCAAGACTCCACCTCTTTCCTGGTAAATTGAAAACCAGGTGGTCAGGACCATACATCGTTTAAAAAGTCTTCCCTCATGATGCCATTGAAGTTTTTGATCCAAAAAATGGCAATACTTTCACAGTCAACGGTCAACGCCTAAAGCCGTTTTTTACCACAGAGTTCGAGTCACACGATGTTCATGAACTGGGTCTTTGTGACCCAGTCTACATGTGACCACATCACTTGTAAAAATTTCCCAGTACGCCCCTGCATATCATTTTGGGACCTCTCTTGTAAATAATAAATAAAAGAAAAAATATATATATAAATAAAATACAAAAAAAAGACACATATAGAAATAACTACAAATAAGAGGACTTAGGTGCTAAATAGCACCTAGAACTTTCCTCTCTCCTTGAATTCCTTTAAATTACCTAGGGTTGTAAATTCCTACTTCCAACTAGGGTAATTTAAGGAATTTATCTCTCTCAGCTATCTATAAATATCCTCTACCCCGTGTCTTCTCCCTTACCCTAGCTCTCAACCCAGATCTGAAAACACACAAAGCCAGCGCCGCCCTCCAATTTTTCTCCTCCTTTGCCTCCTCAACTCTGCTGCATTTTCTTGGCAGAAGTCGCACATCCGCGGCTTTCTGTGGATCTCTGGAGCGCCACCAAAGTTTGCTGCAGTCGCGGCCCTCTGCACTCTTCAGATCCAGAGCCTGATCATCTGTTTCCACATCCGAGTGCTCTCCGCAATCGAATTTTTGTTTCCCCCCACGTAGTCCGGGGGTGGTTTGCGTTCTATTCTCTGAAATCTTCTTGTTGCTCTATATTCGTTATCATGGCACCGTCAATATTTGCAGAAAAAGATTTTTCTCAAATTCTTAGCGATATTCACGGATATGGGCATATTTTTCTAGATCGAATTCGTGCTTGGGATTGGTATGCTTTAATATATGATAATTTAGATAGAGAAGCGTATTATTGTCCTGAGTTAGTCAAATTATTCTACACTTCTATAGACAATGCTTCTGTGAATTTTGACACTTACCAACTCACGGTACATATGCCCACGGGTGACATCATTATCACGCTTCCTCTACTAGAGGAACTCACACATGTCCCATGTTACCCACATCATAGCGACCCCCTTCCTCTCATTGATTACATGTCTATCATGGGGGCTCGCTGTACAGAGCAGGACAGGGGGCTCCAGGACAGTACCACGTTTAGAAATGTGCATTGCGTTGGTCGATGGATTCAACGCAATATTTTAGGACTGGACCACACAACCTCCTTCAACAGGCCGGTGCTGCAACTCATACATGACCTCATGACTCGGCAGCACACGATCTGCATTAATAAAACAATCTTTCATTGTATAATTGCCAATTCCTCACGCACACGTGGTGCTAAGTATTCACACCCAGTTTTGATAACTCGTCTGTGTAGGACTTTCCTACCAGATGATGTTTTTGACGCATACGAGAGGGTATTCATAGCACCCGAGAGGGCCACTAGTGCCTATAATAGTTGTCTTCATGCGGTCTGGACCCCTAGTGTCCAGTTCGAAGATGCACCAGTAGAGTCCTCTTTAGAGGAAATTTTAGAGGAAGAGGATGAACCTGCCTTTTGGCAACAGGACCCCCCTGCTGATTCACGTACCTTCATGTCTACCATTTGGCGAGGCATGAAGAAGATATTCCGGGGAGAAATTCGATTGCGCAAACAAGTTGAGGAGCAGACGTCTCGTTTAGATCGAATTGAGGAAGGTCTGCGGCGTTCACAGTCAGCTGGACCTAGCACCACCGCTGGTCCAAAACGACGGAGAGGGTGACACTGTTTCTTTACCTGTTTCATGCATACATTATCTTGCATACATTGAGGACAATGCATGAGATAGGTATGGGGGGTAGATACTAACATAGGATTTTTCATTTTCTTTTTGGGATTTTTCATTTTCTTTTTAGATTTTTCATTTTCTTTTAGGATAACCTTAAAAAAAAAATATTTTTTGATCCATTTTTAAAGAATCAAACTTGATCTTAGGAATTACGGATATTCTAAACTATGATTTCTTAATATAAGTTGAAATAAGTAGTTTTGTTGGATCTTTAGGTTAAGAAAAAAAAAGAATAAGAAAGATAGCTAGATTTTAATTCTTTCTTTAGCATTATATACATTACATATTGAGGGGTTAATCAAAGACTTAGTGATTCTATTTACACATATATATATATATTAAAATAATAATAATAATAATAAATAAAATAATTACTTAACCACTAATTAAGCTGGTTAGTTGTGCCTTAAGAAGCATGGCCAGTCACGCCTAAAGGTAGTTAAGTCCTTAGCATTCGTGGCCTAGTTTACTCGAGTCCTTGAACCTTAGGGATGTATCTTCATCTGGTGCCCTAAGACCGACTGGTTTGGGAGTCATCGGTAAAAGGCTCGCTACATGGGTAAATTAGAGAGCCTAAGGAAGCTAAGGAGATGTAAATATATAATAAAAAAAAAAAAGTATATAAAAAATAAATAAATAAATAAAATATATAATATAGATATGTATACATAAGTAAATAAATGAACTCTAGTCTAAGAAAAATTCCTCATATATATAGATGTATATATGTTAGGCTTGATGCAAAATCCGGTTTTCTCTCTATTCCTTAAAAACTTAACCTAAGTTGAAGACAAAACTTTAAATAGAAACATATAAAGAGAAAGACAAGTTTAGGGTAACCCGAAACCGATAAATCAAGGAAATTCTTGAAAAATATGGATCATAAATTTTTTCACTAACATTTTTCTTTCTTGGATTTTGTGGGTGCAATCCGCTGAAAACCCTCAGGAGACAACACTCCTCCTCTAGGGTAACCTAGAGGTTTAACGGCTTGTTGCACGAGCTCAGTGCAATCGTGTCACCTACGAAAGTGGTTTAATAATTTAGCTAGGATTTTTTCTCTTTTTCTTTTTGCTCGGGGACGAGCAAAAGCTAGCTATGGGGGTGTGATTGGAGTTCATTTTTGTATCATTTTCCACTACCATATTATGTTTTATATAAAGAAAAATGAGATTTTTATTGCTTTTTCTCTCTTTTTTCTCAGGTCCACCATTAATGGAGATGAAGGCCCATCAACAATGATTTTTCAAGGGAAGTAAGGGATTAATTAAAGAGCCCAAAGAAAAAGCCCAAAGGAGAAGCCCATGTCTGGATTCATTCACGGATATTCCCTACTTTCTAGAAGGTCCAGCAAGGCACCTGGAGGATAACAGAATGTCAGAAGAAATCGCTGGCGCAACGGCCTAGATTCTGCCGCGGAAACGCGGCTTTGGCCGCGGATCCGCGGCAATGATCTGGCCGTTAAGCCAGCGTTTAATCCCATGGCTGTGATTAGAAGGCCTCACTCCCTGGAGCCTATAAATAGACCCCTAGGGCCTCTGTAATCAAGGAGGAGAGAAGAGCTTTGTATTTTTGAGGGAATTGTTGGGATTTTCTCTAGTTTTTCTTTAGTTGCTCTTGTAATTTTCTTTCTCCTTCTAGAATTCAGCAAAGAAAGAGAGATAGTGAGAAATCTTGTAATTAGAGAGGTGACAACTCAATGCAAGAATTGATCCTTCTTTCTTCACATCTTTTCTCATTCTAGTGCATTATTTTCTTCAAGCTTTTACCACTATTGCATTTCCTTCTACAATGAATTGTTGTTTAATTTTTACTTCAATGTCTAGCTAACTTTCTAACATGACTAGCTAACCTCTAACTTTACTAACTACTAACTCTTGGGTGATTGCTAATTCATGTGATTCATTGGATGCTTTATTGTAGTCTTGCAAATTTCAAGTCTCTATTATCCCCAATGAAGATAAGTTACTTTAATTCTTAGCAAATGCTTGTTCCCTCCATATGATTCATGTGAGCCTCATTTAGAGCCTTGTCTTTAGAACAAGTGCCTTGATAGAACATGAAGATGGAGCACCTAACTATGCTATTGATTAGTAATACAACTTTCTTACTTCAATGCTAGCTTGAGTATAGCTTTGATGGACTAATGAATCTTGTATTTTCTTTCTTAGCATATCCTTGAGTGACTATCCTTGATTCCGTCACTGAAAATCTATCTCGGGAGCCAATGAATCAATGAGGCGACAAGTCAAGCCGAGAAGATAACTTATCCTCTACATGGGACAATATTTTGACCAAACAAGTAAGACAATTCGTTGCCGATGAATCAATATGAGGCATACATCACTCTATGAGATTAGTAAGTTAGTAAATTAGAGAGTTAGCTAGTCATGGTTTCTCTCCCTATAGTCTTTCAAAGTTTCCTTTCTTAAAAAGTTCTCTTTTCAAGCTACATCCAAGTTCATTTCACCTTCCTTTCCATCCTTTTCCTCTTTCTTCAACAAAACCAACAAAGAATTTTTCATCCACTTTCTATGTCATTTTGTTTTCTTAAAGCATAGAAGAACCTTCGTTTTCCTTCTTAAAACAAACTCAATATCAAAACCGTGAATGCTTCTATCGTAAACTCTCCCTGTGGAATCAACCCGTAATAGCTTGTGCTACGACGGTGATTCAGAAGGAGTATAGTAAACCGATAAATACATTTGGAGCCTTTTGAATATCAACACACGAACGTCAAAGGTTTACTCTAAACCCTTTCTCTGAATACTAGTAAAACTCCAAATTCTGAACAGCCGCCCCAGTCGATCCGATTGTGGGGGCGCCCTCTCCTGAAATCACAACAATTAATATCAGAGCATACAGATTGTTTCCCAACAATAAAAGAACCAACACATCTTCTGGGCGATCATTCTGATTGCAATGCGTTATAACCAAAGTCCACGAAACTACATTCGCCTCTGGAATTTGGCCAAAGGCAAGGGGCTATTTTTCTTTTTGGGTGCTGGACGTTGGCTGGAAAATGAAGGAGAAGAAGAGAAAATAAAAGAGAGAGAAGATGGGAATGTATATATATATATATATAAAGAAGTTGATTATTACAACAATGCCCTTGCCAATCCTTCCAAAAGAGACTTGCATCTCCACTTAAAATGGGTTGCGTCTCCTTCATGAAATCCGCGTCTGGCAACTAAAGCTGGACGCGGAGATTAATGCTGATTTGATCTGGGTTGATTTTCTTGAGGGACATAACATTAAATACGAGATGGAGAGAGTCTCCGCATTAAATGTTGAACTCAGATTTGGTGGGTCTCACATCAGGCAAGGAGAGAGAAAAATAGAATATCCGGATAGAATTCCGGTATCTGGGAAAACACCAGAAACTCAGGAAAAGCCCGAAAAATGAAGTATCTTGAAAAGTTTCCCAAAAATTTTCAAAAATAATAAATATTATTTAAAGATTTTTGGTGAAATCGGTTTTTAGAAATTCGATCTCATTTTCAAGATAAAAATCCTGAAGTCAACCGTTGACACCGGTCTACACCGGGTCGGCCGGATTTTTTGATAAAATCTGAAAAATCTCAGAAAATGCATGAAAGAAGAAAATATAATTTAAAGGAGAAATATGAAAGCAGAATCTAAAAATTTGATTCCAATTATAAACTAAAATTCCTGGAATCAACCAGTGATACTGGCCGACACCAAATCCAGGGGAATTTTGATAAATTTTAAAAATACTCAAAAATTTTATTTAGATAAAAAATATTATTTTAAGAAATAATGTGAAAGCCGTTTTTAGATTTTCAACTCCATTTGTGAATTAAAAATTCGAGAGTCGATCAGCGACACTGGTCAACACCGGTTTTGAAGATTTACAATTTAATTCAGAAAAATTCCAAAAAATCATGAAAAATTTAGAATATTAAAATATAATATTTGAAACTAAAATCAATCAAATCTGAATACCACAAAGGTCAAATCATGCAGTACTGCTATATGAGTAAGAATTTAAATAACAGAAAATAAAAAATACGCTCCAAAAATCAGGACACATAGCTGTGTACGTGTTCAGAGGATGGGGTGTTACATTTATATAGGTTACGATATTTGTGATAGAGTATACATGTTGAATAATGTGTGAGGTTTAATCTGGTTGGGGAAAATTTTTGCCCATTTTTTGGTTGGTCCAGGGTTGGCAACCCCGGACCAACCACACGGGCAAGATATTGTGAAAGTGTGGTTGCTCGAGTTTGCCAACACCGGACCAACCAAAAAACAAAAAAAAAAAAAAACTTGGATGGTCCGGGGTTGTCAACCCCAGGACCAACAACACTTGGGCAACTTCTTGTCAAGTGTGGTCGGTCTGGGGTTGGCAACCCCAGACTAGCCAAAAATTAAAAAAATAAACTTGTTGATCCGGGATTGGCAACCTCATACCAACAAAAAAATTTAGGTTGGTCCAGGGTTGCCGACCCTGGACCGACCACAGCAACCCTGGACCAACCACATGGACAATTTCTTTGCCAAGTGTGGTTGGTCATGGTTTGGCAAACCCTGGACCAACCAAAAATAACCAAAAAAACATGGCTTGTCTGGGGTTGCCAACCCTGAACGAGTTTAAGAAATAGAGAAATTAGCTCGTCCTAGGTTGTCAACCCCAGACGAGCCAACACACAGAAAAAATTTGGTTTGTCTGGGTTGGCAACCCCTGACGAACTAAAAAATGGCGTGACATCATGCAACGCCACGCGGGTTGGGTGAACCGCCTCACCGTCAACCACGACCACTACCACCCAATCGGCAATCAACGTCGTCGATTGCCACTATCGACCACCAGTCATCATTACCGTGCATCACCGTCACACTTATTTGTCACTAACCTCTCATTACAAGTAGGGGTGTCAAGTGGGCCTGCACAGGCACGACCTGGCCCAGGTGGTACCCAAACCAAGCCCGACCCGGTCCAAATGTTACCCGGGCCAGACCCGACCCGGGTCCGGCTCCCCCTAGACCGGCCCGGGTCCGGTTATGGCGGCCCACGGCCTGAGCAGGCAGTGCTAGGCCCGTGACCGGGCCTGGCACGTGCCGCCTTGGCCAACCCGCCCTCTACCGTCCCTCTGCCCCCCTTAGCCGCCCCCACCTCTTCCCTCCGTCGGTCAGGCCAAAGAAATAAAATGTAAATTTTTTTTGTAAATCTCCAGGTTCGAACTCGTGACCTCAAACTAGCTATACAAACATGATGACCACTATCCCACATCACATTTGTGTGGAAAGAAGGAGACAATTATATTTAATAGTTATTAAAATAATTTTTTTTATTTTTTTAAAATTTACGGGCTCCGGCCCGAGTCAGGATCACCCGGCTCACGGCTAGGACCCAGGTTCCTTAAATGGAACCCGAGCTCGGGTCGGGCTGGGCTGCCATGTTTTGACCGGCAGTGTGTGGGCCATGCCCGGCCCGGCACTACCCAGTTGACACCCCTAACTGTTGGCCCAAAGGCCTTCCACTCTAGTTTTGATGATGATTAACTCATGTAGTTATAGTTTACTAATAATCTTGTGATATTTAGTTTCAGATATTTAATCAAGATATTAGTAGGTGATTAGCTTCAACAAAGGTATTTTGGAGCTTTCACATGGTGATTCAAGAGCTCAAGCTTCAAGTTCATATCTAACACTCGGTTGGAGTCAAGCTCGTTGGATCGCGTTTGGATCGAGTCGGCTTGGAGATGGCGTTCTACAAGAAGGCTTCGGTTTGTTTAGTTAAGATTTTGTTTAGATCCATTGTAAAGATTAGATAGTGTGATATGCTCAAGTTCACAACACACACGTTTCATGTTTTGGTTTTGGTTTTCGGTTTAACCGATCTTGATTTTCATGAATAGATAGAATCAAAATAAGTTTGCATGGTTTAATGTATATTAGATTTGATCTATATACATCTATGCTTCATATACTTAGAAAAACTTATTTTGATACGCTATTCATGTGTTTGGAGTTTTGTATTTAGACAAAACTTATTTTTGGATTTAATGTCAAACATAGATATAATACCTTTCATATATATTGGATTCTATACATATACTATATGCTTCAAAGTTGTTTAAATATCATGTTTTTGTATTTACATGAGTTTTGGAAAAATCGGATTTCCATTTCAAAAATTCTATTTTTGGAAAATACAGAATTTGGTTTAAGGCAAATTTTCCAAGTCACAAAAATGGTTCAAAAAGTTTGAAATATGTGTTGAATTTTTGTCACACATGTTTGTATTTCAAAGATATAACATGAACTGATTTTTGTGAAATTTATGTATTTTTATTGGATTTAATTGATAATAAAAACCCAAGTTTTTAAGACCTGATTAAGCTGGACTGGCTGACTGCCGGTCGACCGGGCCGGTCGACCGTAGCAGTGGGCGGTCGACCAGGCCGGTCGACTGACGTGCACAGAACGTGCACGCAGCCAGGCTGATGGGCCGGTCGACCGGAACAGTCGACCGCCAGAGAGCCTCTGCTCTCTGGAAATGGCCCCAGTCGATCGACCCGATCGACCGGCAGAGAGCTCTGCTCTCTGTATCAGCTCGATCAACCAGGCGGTCGACCGGCGGAGAGCCATTGCTCTCTGGATCCAGTCCCGGTCGACCGGTAGGCGCAATGGTCAAAAAATTGACCGTTAACCGGTCGACCGGCCGGTCGATCGGAAGGGCAAACTGGCCCTTTTCAGCTGCCAACGGGCAGATTTCCAAATAGGTTATAAATACCCCATTTGAAGTTGGTTTTCAAAAAGAATTTTCAAGAGCAAAATTTTCATCTTCTCAAGTGTTTTAACACTAGTTTTCAAAAGAGTTTTTAAGCCAAAAGATTTCATCTTTATTTTGTTTTAAAGGGTTGGAAAATTCAAAGAAAAAAAAGTATTTGGGATTGTTTTTGATCTTCACTTTATATTCATTCTAGAAATTTTCTCAAGAGTTTTTCTTTGAGTTTTTGATTTCCAAACTCTTTATTTCTCACACTTGAGCTTATCATTCTATCCTATCTATAGGATCTTTATTTTAGTGAGAAAAGAATTGGTTTGTGGTTGTTAGACCACCAAGTTGTAAACCTTCCATTGATTGTGATATCCCTCTAATGAGAGGTGATTGAGTTGTTATCCCTCAAGTGTGAGGTGATAGTGGAAGTGGTATTTGGCTCCCTCTAGTGAGAGGTGGAGATTGTGTTGGAATCCCTCAAGTGTGAGGTGATTGATTTGTTGTTTGGCTAAGTGCCTATCCCTCTAAGTGTAGAGGTGATTTGAGTTGTGTCTTGCCTCTAAGTGTAGAGGTTGTATTGGTTGAGAGAGGAGTTGTGTACTCCCAATTGTACTTGCCCCAAATCCTCAGTGGAGGTTCCCTATGTGGGAAGTCCTGTGTGGACGAGTTAGTGGAAATCCTTCTGTGTGAAGGCGGAGACGTAGAGTTGTGTGCTCGAACCTCGAAACATATCTTGGTGTTTGAGATTGATCCACTTTCTCTAACTCTCTCTTTTACATTTGTGCATTGCATCATATTACCATATCATATACATGCTTGTGTTGTTGTGTGTACCCATACTTGTGTTTAACCAAGAGAGCTTTACATAGCACCTCAACTCTTATTTAGAGGAATTCAGAGGAGTTAGTCCAGAGCCCTTCACCGAGAATTTGGCTACACTCGTTGGTTACACTAAGTGTGTTGCATTAAGTTTTTAATTCCGCATTATTGTACATTAGATTAGCCTTACACCTATTCACCCCCTCTAGATGTATTTTCACTAACTACAAGGTTAGTTTGGAAAAAATATATTCAGAAATATCATATTCTAAAAAATATTTTTAAGAGTTAATTGTATGTGCACACCCTTGTAATATAAACACTGGAGCACTAATGACCCCCAAACTCGTTTATTAGCAGTTAGACCCCCTGTCTCCAAAACGCTGTTAGACTTCACTCAAAAATACTGTTAGTACATGTGCACGTGGTACCCCAAAAAACTTTAATTCCCAAAATATCCTTTATTAATATCAGTCTTTTTAGCTGAACTTCCCTCTCCCTTCTCCAACTTTAAGCCATTAGAGGTGGTTGTGGTGAACCCTAGATGAGTTCTTGCTCTTTCTTCAACTGAACTCATCGACTGTATAATGTCTAGCTTGCGTTTTCCACTAAGGTGATCTATCTGTCACTGACTCATTTTCTCCTCGCAGGTTAGCAGAGAGTGGTAGAGTTGGAAATTGATCACATCTAGTTCTCGAGAATCAAGATCTATGGCATGCTCAAGAAGCCATCTTGGTGCAAATTTGGAACGACAAATTCCATCTTACTCTCCATAATGCAAATGCGGATTTGGTGCAAAACTGAGAACTTCATGGACATACAAAAATCCAGGACAATCCTTCTTCAATTGTTGCTTGAATATATGTGATTATTGGAGGTGGATTGATGGGGAATTGCCTGTTGAAGCTAGAGATATTGTGAATTTATTGCTTGATAAAAACACTCAACTAGTAGTAAGTTGAGAATATTAAGAGCAAGGAACAATAAATTGGAAGGCCTCACTGAAATCGAGGAGATTCAGCTGAAAGAGAAACAAATTGATGTTAGAGAAAAATTTGTTCTTTGAAGTTGTCCTTGATTTTTGTTTGGCATTTGTTCTTGTTATCATTTCTAAGTGAATTTGAATTGAAACAAATTAGTGTAAGTTTCAATTTGACTAGCATTTGAAGGCTTGAGAGGTAATACTAGCAATTTGAAGTCTTATAATACTAGCTTTTCTTTAACACAGTTGTAGCGAAGACCCCCTATTCTTATAGGTCTGAAGCATAAAAACCCTATACTTATAGAACTGAAGCACAATGACTCCCTATATTTATAGAACTGAAGCAGAAAGACCCTTATACTTATAAAACTGAAGCAGAAAGACCCTCTACACAAATTAAAAAATGCGAAATGATCCATGTTTTATCATTAGAGGCTAATATTACAATTGTTTACCATCCGTATCAACCATATAACATCAATTATCCATATTAGATTGCAAAACATCAACCATCCATATCAGACAAATTATCAACCATATAACATCAAATATTTATATCAGACTGCAAAATATCAATCATATAACATTAAACATTAATACAGTCATCCCACGTTTACATAAAAGAAATACATAGTTTACATTAGAAGCTAGTATTACAACTATTTACCACAAGTCTAACACATCTAACTCTTTCCAAAATACACAGTTTACCCCAAGTCTAATACAAGTAACACTTCCAACTGTTTATCTCATCCAACTGTTTTTCATTAATCCCAAGATCACCTGCTTACAACTCTTCTTCTCCTTTTCCTCGCTTCTATATAACACATAAAAATGAATGAAATGAGATGTTGTAATAATACATATTGGGATGAGACTGAAATGAGATGTTATTATAAAACATTCAGAAGAAAGAAGACTCACATGCTGGATGAATATCTCTTGTTCATTGGTTATTTCACCAGCTCTACCACTCCTTGCTAGGATAATAATTGGAAAGTAGCCCAACTCCCTTCCAGAACTTGATAGGAATCTAACTCTCCTCTGCCTCTCCCCTCCTCAATATTTGTCTTTCTTATGTCCCTATACTTTACTGCATTTGTTATATCTGACACGGTCCTTGTCTTCCTCTCATCACTTTCTATAATACCTCTCCCTCCTATAGAACCACTTCCACCTCCCGGGTGATGACACCTTTTGGAGTAGTTAAGGTCTCAGCCTCTTTTATAGGTTTCTTGGCACGGCCTCCCTTGAAGTATCTAAGCTCTCATCATGTTCCTTTTTTAATATCTTTTTTGACATTGGAATCCTTCACAGTTGTAGTTGAAGTGCCCTCATCACCTCCTTGTGCTTTCTTTTTAGTACATGTCCTGCTTAAGCAAATAGAAAAAGTTAACCAACTTGTGTATTTGAAAAGTTTGTAATATATGTAAGAGATAAACATGTGAGTTTATTGTGTCACCTCCTTGTTTCCTAGTAGTTCTCTTAATTTCTTTCTTTTTCTTCTCTTCAGCATCAGTGTCATAACCCCAATCAATGCCTGAGCAAAAATCACCCTCTTTGGTTTTTGCACTTATGGTCCCTCTACTTGTCTCTCTAGCTCTTCTTTAGCATTAGGAGTGGTCTTTTCGCATCCTCTTGTATTACATCACAACTGCTTGCATCTTTCACATTTCAACTTGTTGTACTTTCTTCTAAAATTCCCCTTCCTTTTTCTCTCCTTCTCATATGCCCCTTTCTTCTTTGCTTTCTTGGGCCTACTTGGTTGTTTCCTACATAGTTGTGGCAATACTTTCTCTGCTCTTTAATGTCTGGTCATTGCCTGAAATCTAGAATTGAGTATATTATAGAGCTATATGCCTTCAAATAGGTATCCTTGTAGAACGTAGGGTCTACATAGTCTTCAATATTGTTTCTATGGTTATAATAGCTGCTATTGCATGTACACTTGGTATTCCACTAATTTGTCACTGATTACAACCACATTCTCTATTGATAATATCCACAGCCCAACTCCCGCATCTATAATCTATCTCTTATATTCCATTGCCTGCTGACTCATTTCACAATCTGCTTTCTTGTTCCAATAACTTTAATCTCTCCATAATTTTAGGGTTGGCTTTACATTTTCATTTGTCCGTGACTTCTTTCTTAACTTGTATTCTCTCATGACCATTCTCCTTATCATTTCAAGCATTGTCAAAATAGGTTTATCCCTTACTTCCATGATATACTTATTCTAGGACTCACATGGGTTATTAGTCAGCATATCACACTTGACCCTTAGTGAAAATTTTCTTTAGTCCATGTTGCTGGATCCAAGTTATCCAACCAGTGGTAAGCTTCTATATTTTCCTTCTCAGTCTCTTTCATTGCCTTTGTGAAATCTCTGTCATTATAGATACAAGCTGCCTTTCACAATTTATCTTTAAGGGACTTGCGACCTACATGAAATTTTAGTCAATAACATGTTATAAAAAATAGATCAATTGCATGATAGAATATATCTTTAAAATAGATCACTCCTTTATCTTTGAACTTATCCTTAAAATTAGCATACGTATGCTGATCTACATGAGGCAACATGGTATCAAAAACCTGCACAAGCCCCTGTACAGGAAGATAAAAAAATGTTTAGCAACAAAGTCAAAATATCAAAGATAAATGTCCAGTCAAAAACAAAACAATAGTAGTTGTACCTTTTGTCTATCAGATATAAATGTGCACCAATAAAATTCTAATGGGCCTATTGCTTCAATGAGATAGTGCAAGAACCAGGCCCAAAATAATTTGCATTCTGATTCTACAACTGTCCAAGTAATAAGAAACTACTGGCTGTTCCTATAACAGAGTAAGATTCCTCCACACTCATGTTTGATGTGGCAGCCATCCAGACCAATAATGCATCTGCATGTTAGTTAATGCCTTAAAACTTACAAATATTCTCTCAAAAAAAAAGTTACCTATCAGGATACATTCTGTCCACCATACACTTACAAATACTTCAACTATTAATTTCCAAAATCTTCCTTCAATATTGTTTAATTACAAGATACTACTCTCCAAATTCAACATGAGTTTCTCCAAAGCCTCTCTCTTAGTCCTCTATGCTCTGCACTTGGTAATGTTGAAACCAATCTCTCTTTTCACTGTACTAATCAATGTTTTTATTTCATAAATGGGTCATCTCTAATTGTTTTTCCAAATATTTTCTAGCAAGAAAAGCTGAACTAACATGATGAGTATCCAAGACTCCTTTGCATTTGTGTTCAAGATTGTAAAAGTTTACTTCTAAAGCAGTTTTATCTCTATCCCATGAGGCATGTATTCTCCATGTACAATGTTCAGTAACACAAATAAAATAACCCTAGCTTTTTCATTCTTTATGGTCTTATAATCATCTCTTTCTCTAAAGAGTCATACCTGAGAGCCTCCCTGAACTGAATTTAATCTATAAACTCCAAGCCCACTCTAAACTCAGGGTTTTGCAAAGTCCTTGCTCTCATCAAATTGTGAATATTTGGCATCTCTTACGCTAACACCATCTGAATAAGAAGATTGTGACATGCTTCTTAACACCTGACTATCAGAATACTCGCTTTCATCTTCAGGTAACCTCTCATCACACTGTTGCATGTTTCTCCTCTAAGACAGTTCCATCTAAAATCAATAAAACACAAAAACATAAAATTTAAACAAAGTTAGAGAAGCGACATGTAACCTCCAAGCATTAGACAAGACGCTCACAAATAAAGGTAAGTAGTAATATGAAAATTACCACTTAAGGTTAGATTACCTGAGCCTCCACCAACTTTCTCATTCTCACATGTGGTTGCCTCTGAGTTTACATCTTGATTCTTCTTGTGTACTTTCAATTTGTATTTTTTTTCTATTTTCAAACATCTGAGCAACGGTGGGATCAACATAATCATCTCCATCTGAGAAGTTTTCCTCATCAGTCTCTACAAACCCACTAATTACCATCATCATTATCATCACTGTCATCACTGTCTTCTTTTTCTGGTTCCCAATGACCACCAGAATCACCCCCAATACCTTCTATAACATGTCTAGCCGCTGCTTCTTCAGACTTATCCTCACTCTCTTCTTTTCTTCATTATCACTGTCATTTACTTCCTCTTTAACTGGCTGGTCAACTGCTTCAGAATTGGCCTTCTCAGCATCTTCGGTTGCATCCACATTCTCTTTTCCAATTGGGCCTGCATCACATGCAGTCTGATCGTTTCTTCTATAATTGAACATGCTTCAGAAGTGGCCTTCTCAGCATCTACATTTTCTATCAAAACATCTGATTCATCTAATAAATGCTCTATATAAACATGTGCCTCTTCTCTTTTTCTGCAGTTATCAACTATCAATTTGACGCCACTGTCATCTTGTACCAAATCAGCCCATTCTCCAAATCCATCTCGAAAACCCTATTTAAAAAAAAAAAATCTTCAATCCCCCATCACACCCTAGCTTCCTGACAGCATCCTCCAGATCAAATCACCCAAAAAAATCAGATTCGATATAAGCTAGAACATTCACTATTTCACCTGTGTACCTCATTCTGAGATCAAACTTAAATACACCACCATGATGGATTTCTATATCAAAGATAACCTCAACCATCTTAACCTGCACTGAGATGAAACATTATTAAAGTACTAATACAATTAGTACTTTAACCAGAGTTTCACATGTAATAAACTATTAGAAACGTAATTAAGGTACTAATAGAATTTAAAAAAATAAATTTACTCTAAAAGAGGTTACTTGTCAAAAATAGTGGTCCAATACAGTATGAATTCCACAAAAATTATAACCGTTCATATAATAATAAATGGTTATGACCAAGCAACGGCAACAATAAGATAACACAATTAAAGTGTAAGTAGTATCATAACGATTTAGCTCCTAATAACAAAGAGAAGATCCATATAATAATATACCTCATGAGATTCAAGGAGCTGGTGAGACTCAACTTCATGGATGGCAAACACAACAAGAGAAGAGAAGCAAGCAAAATCTTTGATGAAGCCATAATATTCTCAAATAAAAACCTTGAATTCTACTGTGGTTATGAGCACAGGTTAACTGAGGTGTATATGCAATTAACCCTAAATTAACTACGAGCTGTGAGACTTGGAGAATCATGAATAGGTTAAAGTTGCCATTTGCACTATTACATCATTGTCGGCCATGAGAACTGAGGGAAAACTTATGCTTTGATACCAACTGATATGGTGGAAACAATATTTGACAATTACTGACCTACTAGGTAATGACGACAAACCTAAAATGCTAGGTAAGGAGAGAAAATTTTTTATGAAATTTTAGTACAGTTAAAAACAAATCTACTATAAATTATTCATAATGAGGCCTTGTATAGACTCTTTCCAATGAAGAGATTAGGGGATTATTGGTGGTCTCTAATTAAAAAGGGGAAAAAAAAAAGAAAGAAAAAAAGATAAGGAAAAAAAAAACTGAAGACAATGTTGAACTTGACTAGGGCTGTTTGGTTACAAGGAAGTGGGCGGAAGTAAGGAAATAGGGAAGTATAATTGCTCACTTTCCTATCTATCCTAACACCGGAAAAGAAAAATAAAAAACCCCTTTTCCTTTTCACTTTTCTCTTTTACACAATTATTTTCTTACTTTCAGAGTGCTACAGTTAATTTTGTGGTAATGTAAATCTCATTTATAATAAGTTGTAGCACAAAACAGTTAATTTTTTGATCATGTAAATCGCACTTCATTCTAATTACAGTCCATTTTTTATTTTCTTAATTAATTTTTATTTTAATATTATTTTATGGTCAAATTTGTGGTCAATTCCACTTTCACATTACCGTCCAAACACCGAAAAAGACATAACATTTTTCAAACCACACTTCTCAACAACATTCAAACACCAGAAAACTTACTAACCAATTCTCAAGTTCTAAAAGGTATTATTACCACTTCTTCAATTCCTCACTTCCTCACTTCCACCCTTAACCAAACAGGGAATTGAGTTCAGACTGCTTGTGGCCCTGCCCCGCGTCACACATGGACTCACAGCGTTCTGTACCATCACTGCTTGGGTTCGATTTATGTGTGTGAGTCGCACATATATTATAAGAAGATCAATCCCGCGTTGATATGTATGAGAGAGTGACTTTCTTATGACTCATATAAACAGATGTCTTCCTCTTTCTTTCTCTCGCCCTTCCTCTTCTTCCTGGCCGATTGCTTGATTTTTCATTGACAGTGACGGTATACTAATATTCCAAGAGACTCAAAAATTTTAAAACTTTCCGGTCCTGAAATCTAACATCTTACCTATTTGTCAACACACGAGATTCACGTGAGCCGAATCCTCCCCTTCCTGTCTCTCTCTTCTCCCTTCTCGCTCTTTCTCCACAATTTAAAACAACGAAAACAAAAATCCAACCCCCAAAATCTCTCTCTCACACACAATTTGTACTGAAAATCTCAGCTCCAATGACTTCTACAGTTTCTTTCTCCCCCTTCTTCTCATCTGCAACTCCTGCTTCGTCACATGACCTCCTTCGTTCCAGAGCCCCGCCCTCTCTGCCCTCTGGGTTCCTCCATCTCTCGGCCAAGTTCTCGACTGGGTTTCACAGTTCTCTCTTCTTGAATCGTGGGTCCTTCAAAATTCCTGGTTTTGTGTTGAAGAACGAGAGAAGGGCAGGCGTTGCCTATGCAACTGCTGCCACTGAGAAGAGTCTCTACGATTTCTCTGTTAAGGTTAAAAAAAAAAAATTGTTATTCTTGTCTCCTTCAGTTATGATTTAGGTGAATGATTGTTTAGGTCTCTGTCGGGTGGGAAAGATTTGATTTTTACTCTGGAAGCTGCAAAATTTGAATGCTATGTTAGCTTAGAGTTGAAAATTTTGATGATAATTGATTCTTTAATAGATTTGAAATGGAAAAAATGTGCATTGTTATTCTTTATTTATCTATTGGCTTGTCGAGACGGGAAAGATTTGATTTTTAAATCTACAAAGATTTAGAATGTGAAGTCGTTGGAATTTTTGATATATTATGTTAGAAGGACAAGTTTATTCCTTTGAAGCAGAGAAGATAACCGCAGTGCAGTTTGTTGAGGGAAAATTAGGTTGTGTTGTTGTAAACCTGAAATTAGGCCAACAGTGGTAGCGGTTTTGGTGATAGTAATTCTCTGTAGTAATATTTGAGTATGTGATGCAGGATATTGATGGTAAGGATGTCCCTCTCAACAAATTCAAGGGGAAGGTTCTGTTAATTGTCAATGTTGCTTCTAGATGGTAAGTTTCTCTGTGTCTTCCATTTTGCAACTCTATTATCTTAAGGTTATGGTCAAGTAGTTGCAGGCTGATTAGTCTGTGATACTCATGCACTGTTCTTAATTCGGTGACTTGGTTTTGAACGACAGTGGTCTGACAACATCAAATTATACAGAACTCTCTCACATATATGAGAAATATAAGACACAAGGTAACTTTTAACTGTTTTCTGGGAAGTTCTTAGTTTTCCCTTTCCCCTCTATGCAGTACGCTTTGAATAATTTCGTTTGTTGCATAAATTGAATCACTATACAAGTCGGAACGTTAGCAATTTGGTGGAGTAGTGTATTTCATTTGAGTTTTGTGCTCGGTTGTGTTTTCAATGGTGGAAGTGCTCTGTTAGAGCATTTTCCTTGAAAAGATAAAAATTAAATAGTAAACATATAACAATACATCATTTTTCTTCTTTTGAAGACATCGTAATAATTTAGGTTTTTTCTAATGATGATCTAACTGCACTGAATAAAATATTCTTTTTTAAAATACTTTTATTACCCATTTCACAGTTTTCCCCATCTGATCTAATTAGTATCAGTATTATGAGCCGTCCAATACAATACTAAATGATAGAAAATAAAACATCCAACATGCTAACACATTGCTTGTATGAAGCAATAGGTTTACCTTTTCATAATGTTTATTATAAATGTGACATGTCTTGTTCTTAGTGAGTTTTTACTTAACAATTAGACTATAAAATCTTATCCATTGCTTGTATTGTCTTACATCCAAAGTGCTTTGTACATTAAATTTTTACCCAGATGCATGTATGGAGCTCTTGCTGAAACAATGTATGGTCTAAGATTTGAGCCTTCAGGCTGCCTCCTCTACCTCAAGAAACAATTGCTTCTTGTCTTCCATCCTTTTCTCATTTTAAGAAGTTCTCATTTTGTTGCTTATCCTTCCCCCTCTCAACTTCTTTTTTTGTGTCATCCATGTTAAACTATATGTATGAAATGTGGGAAATTTCTAAATTATTGGGCTTAGTTGAAATAAGCCCATATGTCCTATATTATATTAGGATTTAGGAAATTTAGTCCCACATGGAAAAGAGTGATAAAAGGAAAGTTGTATATATTGAAATATCGTTACAAGTTTAATGCAGTTATCTTGGATTGTCTAGGAGGTATGGTTGAGGGTGACGGCTAGGGACCTCTCCCCTCTCTATATCCACCAAGCACCAAGCAAGGCAGGAATAAGGAAACCTAAAAGTGTGTAACACATATGCATTTGTGTTTCAGTATCAATATAATTTATTCACCTTTAAAAAAAAAAAAAAAAACTTTATTGTTTAGGTTAAAAAGTGGCATGGGCTTAGATGTGGTGCAACAACACACCACCACATAGCACACGCGTTTGGCGTGGGCGCATTTTGACGCGTTATTAGGCACACTTAGAACTTTGCATGATTGCATCGTTGCAAGTTGCAATGGTGCTACACTTTTTTGCTGCCCCATATTGTTCTAGGATTTGAACTAATTCAAATTTAAACAAATTTAAATTTGAAAGGATCTGCAGATGGAAACAAACTTTAATTTAGAAGGATATTCAACGGTGATAACTAATCAAAATGGTAACTGTCAGAAATCGAAAGGTTGTTCAAAAGCTATAAATAGCCTCCCCTTCTTTCCAAACAAACACAACAAATTCCATATTCTTTCTCTCCTCTGAGTTGGATGTCGTTCTGGGTGAGACTTGGACTGCTACCAACGTTCTTCAACACAGTATATTCTGGGCCTGAATTATCTCGGAGGCAGATTTGCTGGCACAGGGACTCTGTCTTAAGGAAAGAGGAAAATCCAAATTCCTTGATTCAGGAGTTACTATTTTCATTCCCCACCAAACTCAGTTTTTCTAACATGGGAATCATAGGCAAGAATGGTATATTAAGGAAAGTGAGGTTCTGTAACATTAGAGATTTAAAAAACAGGTGGTCAAGTGCAGAAGAATATCTAGATTGCTAGAACTTAAACATAAAAGGGCTAAAGTGAAGAATCTATGTGTAACACTATCTTATAAGATTCTTTATCCTTAGCCTGAACTGGTAATTTTCACAAGTAAATAAACTTTGCTTATTTGTTTCGATTATGCGGAGTAATTCTTTTCCGAAGAATTCCTTTCTGGGTTCCTGTAGTCCTGTGACGCAATATTGTGATTTATGGTCTCGAAGTTGAATATTATTCCAAGTAGCACATACTGAACACAACACACAACATTAGTCCAACAGAATTAGAATCTGAAGCTTCAAGATCTTAGCTCATATTTATTGTATAAATCATATGAGACAAGAGATATCAGGACAGCCTCACCTCCCCAGTTCCATACTTTTCCTTTTCAAGTTAAAACCATTGTAAAAAACCCACCAGAACTGGCTGCTGCAGCAGGCACAGGCAGTGCATTTACTTTGGAGGTATACCAAGAGAACCTCCCTCACCTGGACCACCACCACTGCCAAGACCTAACCTCCCTTCCCCTTCATCTCTTCCCCAAGTATAAAGCATGTCTGTAATGAAAAATGCCGTGCATTGTTGTATATCAATAAGTCATTTTTAGAAAGACACCTAAATGGAAAAAATAAAATCAATCAATCAGACAGTGTGGAAAAGTATCTTTTACAATAATATCACCTACTCTAGAAACTAATCAGTACTCAATCAATCCCTGCAGGAGCACTATTAATAAATATATCAATAAATAATATGACTTGATAAATAGCAAGTATCTCCCATGAAAATGCATTAAAATTATTACTAGAGGCTCATTGGTAGTGAGCGCTGACATTTGAATTTTTAGAACTCCCAATCTTAAAAATACTTACAACATTCCATGAGATAAAAATGCAGACAGCCCTCTTGGTAAATGTGTGTCAACATGATGGATACCGTTGAAGTTAAGACAAGCATCACAGTAAATTTGATACTACAGGAATGCCTTAGATTAAATAAGCATAAGACCTAATAAACCTGCAAGCTTGATTTGAAATACAATCTGCACCAAAACCAGATTCGAAAGCAGGGTAAGAGACTATCCTTTGTGATTTTATATGAAATAATTATCAGGAGTCTCGACATGGTGAAGCATCACAATCATTTATAAGAGAAATAATATACCGGTAGGTAATCTAGGAAATCAATAACCAAGGAAGAAAAGAGGGGCCTTCAAGGATTCGCATCCTGGTGTCCTCTTTGATGTGGCTTCCTCTTTAAAACTGCAGCATGTCCCTGTATCCTTCCCTCCTTTTTACTACAAATAATATACAATTTGCATCGGTTACAGATAAAAGAAGGGTGGGTAAATTAGGAGGAGACAAGCTCACAGAAAGAAAGAACCCCCCCCCCCCCCCCCCCCTCCCTTTTTTTTTTTTTTTTTCAGAAATCAGTGCATTTTTTTTGCCCCCCCCCCCCCCCCCCCCCCATGATTCAAACGCTGCTCCAGTAAGGTTTCCCCTTTACAACAATACGCAGTTACAATCATATGCCTTTGATGGGGACATTAATGTCCAATTCTTTTATTTAGTTTAGTGTGTGCATGTGTTGTGCGCTAATCTTTTATTAGTTATTTTAATATTCATTTATTTTTTTTATTAGTCTTTTAGTTTCTTTTATTAGTTTTTCTTTTCTTTTATTAGTTTTTCTTTATTTAAGGCACAAGTAATGCATGTGGTCTTTATCTATATATACTTTTGTAGAATTTATTTTGAAGGCAATAAATGGATGAGTTATTGAGAGAATTAAATGCCTTACTAGCTTCACATAGTTAATAAGTCAATATTAAAACTTTATCTTTGAAGTAATGTGTCCCTATGAACAATTTATCACCATAGTTTTTATCATTTTAGCCGATCTGTCATAATAACATGATTTAATAGAGGTTGCTTTTGTTACTACGCATAATGAATTTTGTGATGCATATACTATGAATGAATGAACTCAGAGATATTAAATCTCACGAAGCATAACATTTAGCACTTTAGATCAATTAATCTCTTGTCCAAATAATTGACAGCGGAAAGTTTTTTGGTCTAAATACATTTTGTGAATAGAGTAATGCTTTCGCCAAACTTGTGAGACCTGTACAACATCGCCACCAAAAGTAGTATTCTTTCTTAAGGTGCAAAGAATGTACTAACGATACTTTTTATGACGTTCTCAGTCTTTATTTACTTTCCAGCGTGAAAAACAGTTTTTTGCAGCCTCGCTTTAGTTTCCCTCATGCACTTTTAACCATAGGTAATACGAGCCAAATGAAGTAGGAATGCCATAATTTGACCCTTTTTCCCCCACTGTTCGTGAACCTATGTTTATTTTGTACCGGGTACGTGATATGGGAATAACATGATAAAGGGTCTTCAGATATGAAAAATCTAAAAATTCAGGATACATGTATGTCATGGACATGTAAATAATACAGTTATATACATCAGTTAATGTTTTATCTATAACATGAATTTGTGAGATGATAACAGTTAAAAGAAATATATTAAGTTATTAACTCAGATATTAGAATATTATTTTCAAGTTATATACATCAATATTTACTTGAACAATCAAAATTCTATACTAAGAACATGGAAAAATCGTATAAATCCATCAACAAATAAAATGAAATTGTTAAATAAGCATAATTTATTCGGTAATTTTAATTTCCTAGTCGTGGATACATCTCTCATATGTCTAGATCACTTTATAAATTTTAGGATGCATTAAAAAGAGGCATCAAAGTATCCATCAAGTATTAGAAACATATTCGATAGGGATAAGGCTCCTTAATCGAAATATTGGTGTTACATAGATGTGAAGATATGCATCTCTTTTTACTGAAATAAGAGGAAGAAATCCGGAGATACAAGTGAGCTGGCCAGAAGTATGTCCAATCTATATTGTCTCTTTGTACTTTTGAATTTAGTGTCAGATTAATGTGCTTTCAGTATCAGATGTCCTGATATATTGTGGAGTGACATTGTTCACAGTTCTAATGTAAGACATATAACTATAAGATCATCTTTCATTTTATTTTCTTTTTGGTGGGAAGTTTCCATGGAAATTTTTGGCATCTCTGTTTGCGAATGAACTTATAGCCGTCAGTAGAACATTTAGCCAACAGGTCTGCTTCTGCTTGGTCAGCCTGTATCCAGGATCCAGATGTGCTTCATGCTTCTAGAAATAATTTAATAAAGTCTTGCATTTGATCTGATCATAACATGCTTAGAATTCCCCCTTTTGGTCTGTTATTGGTTTATGCACCAGATCTACTGTGAGAATCTAATTAGCCTACCAATGAACTATTTAACCTTCCAGTGCGCCAAAACATTGGCAAGATTTTATGGACAGCCCATTACAACACAAGGCCTCTAGTTGTAGTTTGAGGTTACAGTTGCAGTTTCCAGGTTCCTGCTTTCAGGCACAAAGTATCCAATCTGTGTAGCTCCCGACTTCTTACTACTACCTGTCCTTTCATTAGTTTGTGTGCCTTATTGAAGCTTAACTTTAACTCCATGAGCTAAGGACTCCCAATTGGGGCAAATCTCACTACAAGCTCGTGTGAAGTCTAATATGAATGTCTTCAAGGTCTCCAAATATGATGGAGAAGAAAGAGACGCTGCTTCAGAATCAACCGATTCACCAACGATTTCTTCAGATACTGGTCATGAAATCACTTTCACAACGAGAACACTATTTTATTTGAAGAATACTCATCCCACATTTTGTCCGCCAAGTAGAGCTGAATAGCCGTCAAGGTTTTCTCATCCAACTCCTGCCAAGTTTCTTCCTTCATGTCATGAGGTCTTTTCTCCCTCATGAGTAGTGTTTTTTTCAACCCGCTCTGGGTAAGGATGGCGTTCATCCTAATATGCTATTTACTGAAATTGATGACACATTGAACTCTGAATATCAAACTTGATCGCAGACATCTTCAAGTTGATCTTGCTCGATACCATTTGTAAGGACTTGGGGCACCATCCTAAAAGACTAGCCTTCTAGGTGGAGTAGCTCAAATTCTTATACACCCAAGATCATCCATTTGTCTAGCCAATGTGGCACAAACAAGCCCAAATTCTTATATACCCATGACCATACCTTTGTCTAGCCAATGTGAGACTATTTGTTTGCACAAATCTTAACAATTGTGAAATAGGAGACACCCCCACGACCAGATCAACTGGGGCGGCGCAGTGGAAACAAACCACATGATCTACTAAGGCAACAAGAAGAATAGAAGAAGATATTTCAAAGTAGATAGAAAGCCACAATATAACGTAGTTCAACCGATCAAGCAGATCGTGTGTACGTCCACGAGAGAAGGGAAGAAACTTTATTAAAACTTTGGGGGTGTACAGTAAGAATTACTTATACCTTACGCTGGGAAGATTACAAACCCTTGATGGCCGCCAAGAACAACGAACCGTTATGGCTAAGCTTCTCTCAAGAATCTCTCACCTAGATCCTTTAGGAATTACAAATTCATTGGACTGCATTGAAGGTCACCCCAAGAGGTTATTTATAGACCACAGAACTCCTAGGCCTAAACAAACTTCATCAATACGACTAGTCACCGCCTCAGAATAAAAGAAACCCGAATCTAATTTGAATCTGGAAACAGATCCAGAAAAACTGCCAGACCCGCCGTTAGTCGACTAGGCTAGGGTATTAGTCGACTAATACCATGTAGTAGTCGACTAGGCCTAAATACTAATCGACTACTCTGACAAAATTCGATAACCCTAACTCTCTATTGGCCAACTTAGTCGACTATACAATGTATTAATCTAATCCATGCGATTAGTCGACTGGTAATGTGCATAGCTCCTTTTGCACTTCCGTTTTTTGATCTCTGAAGTTTCGTCTACTTTTACGATGTATTCCAGTTACAAATCCTAAAAACACGACCCGATCCCGACCGCTTCCACTGCACCACTTCAGACCTGTCCAACTAAGTCAACAGCAAGCTAACCCACTGAGTCGGCTCAGCAAGTCACAACAGCCAGCTCAGTCCATAACAGAACAACATCAGTACAGTGATTGTCCGGAGTTCATTTCAGGCCCGTTTCGAGTCCGATTCGAGTTTCGTCTGAGGCGTTGGATCCATAGCTAAGTCTCAGAGTTGCTAGAAAGATTTCACAGCTTTTGAGCAGCAGATTAGATCTCCAGGAGCTCCTGTTTGATACTGGTACAGTTCATGCAGCAGTCCAATAACGTTTTAGGACCCATTCAGAGTCCGATTCGAGTTCTGTTTGAAGCGTTAGGTTAGTAAGTCGTAACTGAGCCCCAGAGCCGACATGACAGAGAATCTCGACCGCATGCTAAAGAAACTTGTCCTCATCCTTAGAGTTAAGCTTTAACCATCCTGTGCAGGAGACTTCCAAATGGTAGTCGGGATTGAAGTTGAGGGGAGGGTCAACCACTAGGATGAATCCTACACCGACAGGTAATTAGTTTCAACTCTTAACGCTCTCCATCACCTCAAACTCTCAGCAATAAACTTGCATGTAATGGTTGCACCTGCCTCCTGAGTATTTTAAAGACAACACAATTTTTGTTCTTTCATAACTACCAAATGCTTACGCAACCACCCACATGAATAGACTGGAATAACTCTACTCTGACGCTTTAGGCACCTCAAGTTTCACAATAGTTATGAAAAGCAATACATCCCCCGGCAAAGGAGTTTAACTATCTTAGCGTTACACAGGCGAGCACATACACCCTATTCATGATTCAAAGTCGCAGTCTCGGCCGCTAACTCGGAGGGCACCGTTCCACATCGGTCTCGACATCGCGGAACGAATTCGGGCGATACGCGCAAAACACTACATAGAGAGCTAAAAAAATTCTGAAAAAATCACGACAAATCCTAAAAAAATGCAAACATCAAAATTCATGGATCACATGTTCAAAACAAATTTGTTTTGAGGGGGTAATTGGTGTGTAACATCCCGTTTCCAGAATACGTTCTCGGAATATGTATCACATGTCCAAAATCACAACTTGAATTTGGCTAGTTTTGGCTTTAAAAGTTATTTTTTAATATTTTAGATTTTTCACAATTTTTTGAAATTTTTTTGATTTAGTTTGCAAGTTTCTTAAAATCGGTAGCGACTGGTACTGCGATCGATTTCAGAATTTTTAATTTGTAAACGGAATTGAATTCTTGAATCTGACTTCACATTATTCCTAAGGATGATATTTTCTACTTTTGAAGATTTTTCTGAATTAGTTTAAATTTGCGAAATATACTATATTTTATTATTTTTTCAATCTCTTTCTTTCTCCTTTTTCCGGGTTGAGTCCACTGCTCCCCTCCACTAAAATATCTCTCCCACTCTCTTCCTTCATTTCCTTTATCTCTCTCTCTTCATATTTCTCTCTCTCCACACACTCTCTCTCTCCCTCTCCTGATCTCTCTGTCTCTTCCCCCTCTTTCCCGCGTCTCTCTCTCTCCTCCCTCTCTCTGTCTCTCCCTCTCCCTCTCCCGATCTCTCTCTCAGATCGAGATCAGAGAGATCGGGAGAGGGAGGGGGGGAGAGAGGTGGGAGAGGGAGGGGGAGACAGAGAGAGGTGGGAGAGGGAGAGACAGAGACAGAGGGAGGCGGGAGAGGGAGGAGCAGGCAACGAGTAGGCGGCGAGGCGACGACGAGGAGGAGACAACGGCGAGGGAGGGACAGCAGCGAGGGAGACGATGGCGAGCAGCTCAGATAAGTTTTTTTTTTAAAACTTTCGTCATGAGTTTCGACTCGGAAAAAAAATCCGAGTCGGCGAGCAGCTCAGGTAAGTTTTTTTTAAAACTTTCGTCACTAGTTTCGACTTGAAAAAAAATCCGAGTCCACTCGGCCAGTTCGGCCGAGTCAACCGATTCCATGGTTGACTAGTCAACTCGGATTTTTTCCTCCGAATCATGAAGAATTGGTGAAAAATGTTGGATCGGAAAACGGTTTCGTCTCGGTCGACGCCGTTCCATTCCGACTCGGCCGAGTCAGAATCGGAACGGCCTAGACTTTGAACCCTTACCCTATCTCTCCAAAATCTATCTGCACCTTAGATTTTTAATATTTTTTCTATTAACATACCTGTATCATGGTGTATCTGTATCCGTATCCGATATTGATGTAGCTTTTTTCTCCGAGCTGTCTGCAATTTGATGGAGTAGGTTTGATTGACTAATTACAATTCATTTTACAAGATTTGTCACGAGAGCTGCATTGTGTGACATCTGTTTCAATACATGTTAGTCTCAGGTGCAAACTTGGACTATTTATTTTATTTTAGTTTGAGGTTTTCTGACACATGATTAAACTAGGAGTTAGCTTGTTATTCAACTATTCTGTTTTCTTAATGTAGGATTTGAGATCTTGGCTTTCCCCTGCAATCAGTTCGGAGGACAAGAACCTGGATCTAATTCAGATATAAAGCAGTTTGCTTGCACGAGGTTCAAAGCTGAATTTCCAATATTTGACAAGGTACTCCACCTATTTGATCTTTTTGCTCACAAATGTCCACACCCATTCATCCAAACCCTTGAGAGAAGGTTCCATTGGCCATTCTCAATCATGGAATTAGGTTTTAGCCAAGCCATATCTTTAGCTCAGAGCCGAACTGAAGCTAGGATTAAACATTGGCCCTGGACATTTCCTGCCAATTAGCCACGAAAATGCCCCTACCTTCTACAAGAAAATGAACAATTAAACTCTTAAGGGAAATTGAAACCCAATATCTCTTCCATAAAAGAAAAACTTTGGGCAAAACTAAAGGAAGGGGTAGGGACTAGGGAGGAAGATGACTGAAGAGCTCTTCACTCTTGTCTCAGTGAGCAACACTGCTCTCAGTTCTGGTGAATGAGAGTCCAAGAAGTTGGGTTGAAATGATGGAGGTACAGTTTTTGGAATCCTATGTAGATTGTTATAAAATCTGTATATTATTATGTTAAATAGGTCAGATTTTTTAACTTGGACATGAATAATGTCCAACTCATCTGTGTGAAGTTTTACAGTTGACCACCCAAACAATTACAAATTTATAGAAGTCTTCAGAAGGCTACGAGTACATCTTGTGAAGACTGAAGACTTATAAATAACCTCTAGTAAAGAAAGATTATTCATATTTTCAGTAATTCAAAAGTCTAAAAGTTAAGCTAATTGGCAGTCAATTCCTCAATAAGAAAGCACCTACATGTTATTTAATCAATAAAGCTTACTGATTATTTACAAATATTACCCGCATTTGAAATTGGATGTAGGACATAAGCACGGCCATACTTGTTATTTAACCAATAAAATTTATTGAATATTTACATATATCAGCTAAGGAGACATAACTGGACATGAGATACACTATACTGATGGTTTCAAATATCGGCCAGTTCTAATATTTATCGGCAATATCGTATCAGGTAAAGGTATTCGATACGGTATTAACCCTTTAATATTAGCTATCGAGGCTGATAAGTTGATATGGTTGGTACTGCCAATATTGATAACCAATACTGAAGATATTGATACTAAAATTGTCTAATAGCAATACCGATTTCAAGATTTTAAACCATGATTATACATGTTTTTACTATTAAAGGAAATAATATAATATAAGCCGAAACACATATAATACATGCTACTCTTAAGAGCTTAATATCTAATATTTGTGCATATTAATATTTTTTACGCTACACACACATACATATAAAGTAGCCAAAGTATCCCTTAGACAACTAAAGAATCAAGGCTTCAGCAAGCCAATATAATAAAATACAATCATCCAGGTAACCAACTAATCCTACTAACAAAAGAAGAAAGAGAAACAACATTCAGATCAAAGAGCAGCCTCTTCCAAATCTTGAGCACCAGAACTGACCAATGCAAGTTCATCACCATCTCCAACAAGATAATCTGAAACAGCAGAGGCAACTAAGGCTAGCATGGAAGCACCAGGTCGCATAGATGCGCCACCACTATCAACGTTCCTCAGCTTCTTTCTAGCACAAGTAAGGATTGAAGCATCAACTTTCCCCTTCTTTGGTAAATCAATGTTCCCTTCCCAAAAAGACACAAAATGAAGTGTAGAAATGAAGTAAAATGATAGAAGAAGATTTATGCCTAAAAATCCTATTATTTCTCTCATTCCACAAAACCCATATTGTAGCCATCATATACATATCCCAAATCATCCTATATCTCCTTCTAACTCTCTTGATTCTCCAAACTAGTCCACCATGATCTAAGAGAGCTAGGTGTACGTTTAATAGAGAAACAATCCTCACCAAAATGCCAAATAATACTAATAGCTAGACAATGAACAAAGAGATGAAACACATACTCTCTCTCTCTCTCTCTCTCTCTCTCACAAAAAACACAATTATTCCTAACTCTAATGTTCCTCTTACTAAATCAACAGTTAGCAATTTGTTTTGAATAACTAACCACATTAATATTCCAACTTTCATTGGTGCAATATTTTGCCACATAGCTTTGCTCCAAGCCACTTTAATGCCACCATTATTCAAAAAATTTTATTAAGAACTGACACAAATTTCCATTAGATTTCCATCTCCAAGAGATGGCATCTTTATCTGATAGGAATTGAGAAAACATATTAATCAACAAAACTGGGAATAAGAGAAATATCAAGAGCTCTGACAAAAGCAATGTTTGAATTTCCAACACCATCAATAATATTGTATAGAGAGAAAACAGAAGCTTTCTTATTGACTGCCAAATCAAATAAAGAAGGATAAGTAGCACCTAAAGATATATTGCCAATCCAAATATCTAACCAAAAACCCAACATTCTTACCAGAACCACAATTGAAAATCACATCACTTGAAACTTTCACTGCATTCCAGATACCTTTCCAAAAATTGGGAAAGCCTATATTTTTACGCTATATATTTACCTTCTAAAACTAAAGTTTTTTTATTTTTTGTAAGAAAAAATCCCTAATCAAATAACCGAAAGCAGCCCAAAGCTTGCTGAAGCTTACTTTCTCGAATTGTTTTCAAGCCAAACCAACTGAAGGCATGCTTGCTGGGCCTTGTTGGTTTGAGATTTTCATAAAATGGATTGAGCTAAAAAGAAACATTGATGGGTCTCTATCAGCTAGTTCTGCTGGACCAACCTGAATTCAATATGAGGTCGTACCTATCTCAGTTCACTTGAGTTTCATCTAGCGATGATGATATCTACTTTTGTATCTGCAGGTTGATGTTAATGGACCAAACACCGCCCCTGTATATCAGTTTCTAAAGTCAAGTGCCGGAGGATTTTTAGGTGATCTTATTAAATGGAACTTCGAGAAGTTCTTGGTGGATAAGAACGGAAAGGTTGTGGCAAGGTATCCACCGACAACTTCACCTTTCCAGATTGAGGTATGTAGTGTGATCTAAGATGATCATCACGGTCCATTACTATTGATTAACACATTTAAATCAATGCAAGCCACCAAAACAAAGTTCTCATGATCCATATGCTTTCCTCTTGTTTTTTTTTTTTTTGTATTGCAGAAGGATATCAAAAAGCTTCTAGCGGCATAATACCTCAGCTCCCTTTCCAATGTATATTCCAGCAGCCTACGACGCTTGCTATTATCATAAAATATGCGGCCACATTATATGGATATATTATATGCATGGATGATTTTGTAGTGTCATCAGTTGTATTGTTAGAAAATATATATTTCACAATTTCTCCTTTTTTTAGGGAACATTCATTAATTATATTTAAGGGTCGAGTGAGTTCTTATATCTGGATTTGCTGCATAGTTTGCCGATTTTGTATGTCGATGCGGTATCAGCACTTGTTAGGTTATTCTGCTGCACTTGGTGCATGTTTCTCTGTGTGTGGAGTTTACCATCAGGCACGTGCACGTGCACACATTGACAGTTGGATATATATATTTCAGTTCAATTAACTGTTAAACTCCATAAGATTCAATTCTCTTACATGTTACTGAAATTTATGGAGTCAACTGGTGAGATCATTTCCAAATTCATGTTGTTGGTTAATTTTTTTTCCCCATCAAAGTTAGCTTGAATGTTTCTGAAAAAGGTGGAAGAGAGATGAAGATAGAATCAAGAGGGAATGTAAGAGGAAGAGTTGGACTCTCTTCCTTGTTTTTTGTTCAAATCTGAAGAAGGAAGAGTATGTTCCTTCTTGATTAAAAAAATGGGATTTCTTGATTAAAAAAATAAATGCACTGGAAAAGTATGTTCCTTCTTCTAGGGTTTATTTGTTCAAATTTGGGGCATGTTTGTTTGGGTAAAGAAGAGGAATAACCCATGAAGATGTTTTGTTTTGTAAGGAAGAAACTCATTCCTGATTCTGGGGCCTATTTGGTTTTCAGAAGAGGTTTCTTCTTCACTGTGAGTAGCCTAATGATTTTTGTCCTTTTTCTTATGAAGAAGAGAAACTCCGTGAGTGCACCGTTCACTACCCGTTTCAAGTAAAGGGAGAGGGTTGTGGGAGGCATGTGACATCCAATGTAAAATATTATCACATGCTATGAATATAAATCAAGAACTAAATTTCGTTGGGCCGTTCCTAACTGAGCGACGCGTTACATCTGAGCCCGGGTCTAGTGAAAAGGGCAAGGGTTTCTAGGTCGACGTCCAGAGGCGACGTGCCACATCAGCCTAAAGGTCTTAATGAAGGCATGTTGCTCGATAGGAATGAGTGGAGAACGCTGATATATGTGCCTGACCCGGCGTAATTCTCTTTTGGTTCATGTAGCCTACCCAAAATACCTGAAATAAATGGCTTAGTTGTTGTTGATGTTCTCATGAAGAAGAGAAAGAACCCATTGAGGAGCAATCATGTGATCTGTGGTTCGTATCAATTATTCACATACTTTGATATTGTTCTTCAGAGAAAAATCATTCATGCCAATGTGAGAACAATAATCTAATAATTTATTACAAGTAAATTTCTTCAAATAAATGACCAGTCTATAATCAAAGCACATCTACCAATTGGTGATGTGAAAGGTAAAAAATTTACAGTTCTATCTCAATCAAATATATTATTTTAGAAAAATAAAATAATAGAAGCGACAGCTTGAGAGAGACCTCCACCGAAAATTATCTCAAGGATTGAATCAGGCAAAAAAACCATCACAAAAATCTCTCAACCGATTCAATAGAGTAGTGAGATACGCTGCATGAAATCGGCCCTCTGATCTTGAACAATAAAATTTTATCCTTAATTTCAATTGGGTCTTTTAATAAGAGTATAATATGTATTTGTGAGCTTAAATTTTTACCCCAATTTTTTTGTGAGCCTTATTTCATAATTTCCTAGGGCAGTCTCCATGAAAAGAATGTGATCTTTGATTTTTTTTACTTGTCTTTTGGAAGGCTATAGTGCAAAAAGCTACTATGTACTTTCAAATTTTGCAGAAAATTATCGAGAACTTTCTTTTGATTTTTCAAGAAACTATCATGACATTAGGTTAGTCGTCACGTGCATATCATGTGATCATTTATATTCTTATTTCTGAAATAAAAAAGTTCATGATAATTTTTCATTTTTGAAAGTTCACGATAGCTTTTTTGAGTAAAGAGTGAAGTTGATATTCTTATTTTAGCCTCTTTTGTATACTGAAAGCCTAAATGGAAGGTCCATTAACTCCAATTCTATGGGCCGACCTATGCGGCCCAACTTAGATCTCAATCCCAATTCAAATTACCTTAACAAACCCTGCTCTGCTCATACTCAGTGCTGATTAGGGTTTGTGTAATGGACCGTGTCGTGTCGTAAAAATATCAGGCTCGGGCACGACCCATAGTACTGTATGGGCCTAGATGTAGAAGCCCATGTACCAATCTATTGGATATTGGGCTTCTAGGTTTTTGCCTTGTTGGTTGGGGGGAGCAGGATTATGAGATTATGGTGTGAGAGTGGGAGAGGGAGATGGGAAGGAGAGGGAGATGGGAAAGATAGGGGAGTGGGTGATCAGTAGTAGGTTGAGTAGTGATGATAGTTTAGGTAGCTACTAAGATTGGAGGACCTGGTCTAATATCTATGTGTTAAGGTTCTTGAGAAAAGCCATGTTTTATTTTGGATCAAAAAACTTTTAACCCAATTATTCATGTGTTTTCCTCTTGTCCTCACAAAAAAATAATACGAGATACGAAGTATTTTCGTAATCTCTGTATTGTCTTTTTGAGTTGGGCAGAATGGTTGACGCAAGTCATGTGATGCACATTATATTGCTGTCAGACGTGAAAAAAAAAGTGGACAAATTTGCGTCTAACATGTGAAAAAAATGGACAAATTTGATGCTAAAAACTGTCCACTGTAATTGTAATTGTATTATAGAATTTTCTTTAAATAAAGCTTGAATAATGCGAGCTTTGTGAGATTTTAAGTTTTAATAGCATTTAATAATTGTGTTACTGGGCTTAGATATTTAGTATACTTATTTTCGAGAAATTGTCTATTTTTTCTTGTATAATAATGAATTAGCAAAATAAAAATAAAAAATTATTTAGTCTTTTCTTGTAAATGCATTAGACAATATTTTTTATTCTCTTATGTTATTGTTTTTTCTTATAAATTTAATTTTTTCAATTTCTATATTACAACAATATTCTTAAAAAGTGTTCTGACTAATGTGAGAATAATAAATATATTGAACTTATTGAACTAAAAGGTGGGTAATTTTTTATGAAGTGTAGACATACTAAATAAAAACTAGACAATTTTATATGAAAATAGAAGTAAATTTATCTACTTTTTATATACTGACAATAATGTGGACAATTTTAGACATAAATGAACAACTTAATGAGGTGGATAATTTCACTAAGTAACAATTTGACCTCTAAGTGGACATATTGAAAATAATGTGCACAAATTCAGATATTAGTAGACAACTAAATTGTGGTAGACAATTTCAGTAACAAGTGGTTGACTAATGTGGACAGACAGACAATAATATGGACAAGTTGATCTGTAAATGGATAAATTAAGCCTAAGTATAAACCTGGCTATTAAAAGTAGATAATTTAGTTTATTTTTTGTATAAACTATCCATTTTTATTTAATATGTCAACATTTTATATAAAATTATTCACCTTTTAGTTCAATATATTTATCATTCTCAAATTAGTGAGAAAACTTATTGGGAACATTGTTGTAAAAAAAGAATTCAGAAAATTAAATTTATATCAAAAATAATAGCTTAAGCAAAGAAAAACAATAGCCTGATGTGTTTACAAGAAAAAAAACACAAAATAGAAATTTTATTATTTTTATTTTGCTAATTAACTATTATATAAGAAGAAAAATAAAAAATTTCTCAAAAATAAGCATATTAAATATCTATTAAAACTTAAAATCTCATGAATCTCACATTAGTCGAGGCTTTATTTTAAAAAAAAAAAATCCTATAACACTGTTACAGTGGGACAAATTTGAGTCAGAGGTAGTTTATTTCACCTGTATCATCGAATTTGTCCATCTTTTTCTGAACATAAGATAAAGACATTTCTTGTAGTATACAAATATAATATAAAAAGTTATGTTTTAGACGGCGGAGAGGGGAAAGTATGCAAAAATAAATGTTAGGGGGGTTTTTAGGATTAAATAGCACTGATTAGGATTGGGGGGTTACTTGAGTTCAATGTTAGTGCTTTTAGGTTACTTATTTGAGATCAAAAATCTCTCACTCAGCAACCACTATGGGGCTGTTTGGTTGCAAGGAAGTGGACGGAAGTAAGGAAATAGGGAAGTATAATTGCTCACTTCTCTATCTATCCAAACATCAGAAAAGGAAAATAAGAAAACCCCTTTTCCTTTTCTCTTCTCTTTTACACAATCATTTCCTCACTTCCAGAGTGCTACAGTTAATTTTGTGCTCATGTAAATCTCATTTATAATAAGTTGTAGCACAAAACAGTTAATTTTTTGATCATGTAAATCTCACTTGCATTCTAATTACAGTCCATTTTTTATTTTTCTTAATTAATTTTTATTTTAATATTATTTTACGGTCAATTTTGTGGTCAACTTTTCCACTTCCAATTTCACATTACCATCCAAACACCCGGAAAAGACAAAATATTTTCCAAATCACACTTCCCAACAACATTCAAACACCGAAAAACTTACTAACCAATTCCCAAGTTCCAAAGGAAATTATTACCACTTCCTCAATTCCTCACTTCCTCACTTCCACCCTTAAAATCATACATATTAAACTTGAAATCAGCAACTCTTTCTTTCTTTGTACATTTGAATAATAAACTATTAGTACACTTGTATATATAAAAATGAAACCATGAATTGTTACCCTAAAATATTTAAGCATCAACAAATTAAGGAAAAATGAATGAAAAGCATTTTTCTCTAAAGTAACTCAAGATTAAATGGAAGTACTTAGATAATTGCATTCTATTAACTTAAATTGATAAAGTGTTAGCTTAATTTTGATTATGGTAGCTTTCAGACCAGTACCCATTTCCATCTGACAAAACAAAATACAAGCGTGGAAATAAATTTGTGATTGCTTTCGTGCTTGACACATCTAAGGACATAAATGCATTCATATTTCCAACCAAAAATACAAGCCAATCAAAAGTGAGAGAGAATTGATTAAGGGACCATCTTGCCCTAGCAACTCAATTTCTTACTATTTGCAACAAATGTTGCAGTCCTCAACCAAATATTAGATTTGTTGGAATTTTGAGATCAAAATTAATAAAAATGTTTTATTTAGGTTTATTCATTTTATGGAGTCTAATGAGACTAAGTCCCACGAGATCCGTTCGGATGAGAAAATCTCTCAACCACTCGACTTTGTGATCGTGAGTATCTCTTGTGGTTTCAGCCATTGGGGTCTAAAGCCTATAAATCGACTCCTCCCTTTAGCAGTAAGAGATATACTACAATACAACCTTCTTCTCTTCTCCTTGTCTCATTCTATGACATCTGGAAAGCCATTCTTTCTCTCTTAAAATTTTTCACTATTTTACAAATGATTTCATGGGACAACTAATCTTCATCTAAGCAGAAGCTTGCTCTTTCGTTCAAGAGCAGTGCTGCTGATGATTCCGGAAGAGCTTTTACCCCTATATGACGCCAGCCATCTCTACGCCCAGATAAGAGAGCTGGCTATTGTCTCCTAGGGTAACGGTATCGCAACTGTATTCTTCATGCCAGTTTTTTCCTTCATAATATTTTCTGATAGTGACATGTTAAGATTGTTATAAGTTTGTTTAAATCTATGGCAATATTTTATATGTTAATTTTATGAATTGCATGTTTCAAATTAATAGAAAATATTGCTAGAAACTTTTATGCAACACGATTAACCTTGGATTCGGAGATCATGTATCTCCAGCTGCGCCTCTCTCTCCCCAAACTGTTAGGATTTTATTTTGTTTTTCAAGAGGAGATGATGGTCCAAGAAAATCCAATTGAGTTGGAGAAGACGATGACTTGAAGCAGAAGAAGCAAATCAAGGTGAAATAGTTTTTTATTTTCAGGCGACTACGAGTTTCCTTTTCAGGAGGAGTATGAATAAGATTCAATTCTTATTCAATGAAGATTTATTTCTAAAGATTAAAATGTTTAGAATTCCTTTAGATCAAGGAGATCAACTACTAATAGAATTGATCAAGATTCTTCAAACATTCAATGTCAAGATCATCTCATAGTCCAAATAGGAGTTGTACTGTAAAATTCTATAAATAAGGGTTGTAACCTAGAATTTAGGTGGAGCAGAGGAGTAGAAAAAAGTTATAGTAAATAACAATGTAAGGCCCTAAAAAGCCAAGAAGGCCCTAAAAAGTAAGGTGAAGGTGCATAGAGAGAAGGTATACTCTTGTAATCTATGCGTAAATTCAAGGGGAAAATGAATGCTCTTGTGTCATCAAGAAGAAGGTTAGATCTCTTTGTATCAACTTTATTAATAAACCCCACTCAAGTTCTCTCCTTGTGAACGTAAGCTAAGTTTGGACCAAATCATGTTAAATTGTGTATTTTTTTTTCCTTATATCTTTTAATATTCATCTTGTTTGCTCGAGATAATCGATCTCGTGGCGTGCTTAAGTTCATCGTGTGAATCTCCGTATCTTCCAACTATTGATATCATAGTAAGTATAGTATCTCGAATTATACACGTAACAATTGGTAACAAACTATATCATTTCATCACAACACAAACAGCATAAAAGATTGGATTCATGCAGCAAGCGTCACGATTCCATCACAACTGAACACCCCAACATCTTGAGGGAAGAACATCCGCTCCATAGCAAAACTGACAATTTATGCTCGTCCCAAATCTGTGTAAACTTATTGCATTATCCACCATATTCTGAGTTTCCAGTTCTAACTCAATGATTTCTAAGAACGAACTTGCACTATATATCATTTTCATCTCAGCACAGCTCATATGCGTACACATGAATACAATTGCCAAGGCAGACTCATGTATAAAATTATATATAACAATCAAATCAAAAGACACAGATCATACAATGGAGTTCACAAACTATTTGCAAAGTAGCTCAAAATAGATATAGATTTTTGGACCATATTTTGATCATTAATTTACTACAATGTATTCTTCATCCAAATACATGGCATGAATGAAATGGAGCACCAAACTGTCACAAAATACCTTTGCTAAATACATTCATGAGTTTTACAATTCCATTAGAACTCTGTAAAGGTGTACATCCATCATATGAGTTCCAGGTTCCACAGAATCTTGGTCATTCAATTTGTATAAGCAGATTCTAAGAACACAATCAACGGCGACAATGGATTTCTCTCCCATATCAATCTCAGGTCTCCCAGTGGAAGGAAGTCTGATGCTCCAATGAAAATCCTCAACAGAAAGCACTAGGAAGAATCGTAACTATCTTGTTAGGATGCTGTTACCTATGATGTGTGAGGTTAGTAACCAAATGATGCAACCAACTTCTTGAACATTGAAGGATGCAGTATTCCTTCAACAGGATTCCTGCATAATTTTGATCAGCATATTCAGTGGTGGCTATACAAATAAAACATTAACAAAAATGGGAAGCAAGTCGCATTACTAACCTCTCACTTCAGATCAAGCATATGGTCCAGCTGTTAGAAAAGTTATATTTCAATAGTTTTTTGAGACCTCGGTACACCTAGTCTGAGGAGTTCTTCAGTCAGTCCACCAATTAAGATGCCAACTTGTCGTCTTCCTTTTCCCCCCGGTACCAGTTCTGTTGGGACATTCTGGTGTGGATGGTAGGCAGGCCCATGAGAAGCGATGTGCTATATTCTGCTTCTGATAAAGGCCAGTGGTTGGAAGGTGTTTAAAATGAATTTTGTGTAGTTGTTCCTGAGGACGCACTAGTACTTCACGAGAGCAGGCAATGAAGCATAGAGGTGTGCTAAGCATTGGAAAATCCAGTTAAGAAGTTGCTCCTTGGTAGCTCCAACAGAAGCTCGGCCTGTGAATTGGGGCAAAAGAGACAGACAGGTGACACTCCATTTTTCCACAACCATGCCCGAACAATGTACACAACATGCTGAAGAATAGGATTTTTAAGGTGGGAATGGTAGAAATGACAAATTTCCCAGCCTAAGTGTGATAATCTACTAATACAATGAGAATAATTCACACTTCCTCTAAAGATAAACAGTCAAACATCTCCAATAATTGGGGAAATAATTTGTTTTATAGTAATAACAAAGAAAGAGTTTCAATAAAGAATAGCTATAGGGGAGAGAAAAATAAAACACCCCCCCCCCCCCCCCCCCCCCCCCCCCCCCCAAAAAAAAAAAAAAAAAAAACCAACCAAAACAAAAACAAAAACAAAAACAAAAAAATCACCATCACGACCACCACACCAAAAATAAAAAAAAATAAAACACGCACACAAAATCACAGAAACACCCTCAACCCCTCATGCCGGGGAAAAAAAAAATTAAGCCCCACAACAAAACATTTCCCCCAACCTCAACACACGCCTACATGCAAAGTGAGGAATAGGATGCACATTCGAGAAAATAACATTTACCCAGAATAATTAGACGAGAGGGATAGGATGCGCACAAAAGAACAAGAGATGCAAGAAAATAACATACACCCATTTAACACAGACACAAACACGCGCGCGCGCGCACACAGAGAACATGTTGCCACTTATATAACAAAGCAGTAGAGTTCGATGCAGACATTGATACCAACATCAAGGCAATGTAAATTGAGGGGTAGTTTCTTATTTTGTCTCGTCTCTATTTAAAGAACCAAAGTTTAGATGTGTGATTATAAATTAAGAGCCTATGCTTTTAATATCATACATAGTCGGTAGGCATGAAATTAATCTCTCTCCCCCCTTCAGAGTGAGACCCACACTGCCTATGGTACCCTAGACCTTTGCTACACACTTATGAAACAATAACTTAATTGCTTTTGTAACAAATGTTTAATTGATAATGGTGATTACTAACATATAGTTTGTTTAAGAATCAAGAAGATTTTAACACTATTTGATCAATATCCATTTCGTTTCCAGTTTTGTGCAAAAAGACAAAGTTAGGGGACTTATGTACATATATTCCAAGCTATGTGAGCATATTAAATTGTAAAAGTAGGTCAATGAGTTATATGTTATGTTAGTTGTAGTGTTTAGTCTAATAGTAGTATTTCTCGAAATCACTCTATAAGTTGACGAAGCAAATGAATAGCCTCTGTCATCGATCGCCCCGGCATGAACCCAAACTGGTTCTTTGATATTTTAAAATTCTGCCTTAACCTGTGATCAATTACCCTTTCCCAAAGCTTCATGGTGTGACACATGAGTTTGATTCCACGATAGTTTGAATAACTCTGGATATCACCCTTATTCTTATAGAGAGATGCTAGGGTACTCTTTCTCCACTCATTTAGCACCTTTTAATTAGCCAGATCTTGTTAAATAAGTTTGCTAGCCATCTCACGCGCACCTCTCTTAAGCATATCCATACCTCAATAGGAATTCCATCCGGGCCAACAGCTTTCCTTGATTTCATCCTCTTCAAGGCCTCTTTAACTTCAAATTCGTGAATTCTGCGCATATAATTACGATTCATATCTTGGTAACCGAATGGTAAGGTCATCCAAATCTTGAGTAGAACTACCATTGAACAATTTGTCAAAATACTCTCTTTGATTTCTTCATCTCAAACTAAAACCTTCTGATCCTCATTTTTGAACACCTCACAGTATATAGTCTCTAGTCTCTCTCTCCCTTATTCGAACAATTCTATATATACATTTTCAACTTCTTTGGTGTCCAACTTCTTATACACTTTTTTGTGCACTTAACTCTTGCATTCTTAACAGCTTTCTTAGCCTCCTTAGCTAGCTTATACCTCTCAAAACTCACTCCATCACAATATTTCTTCAAATCTCTGTAAAAGTTTTGTTTGATCTTAATGGCAGATTTCACCTCTTCACTCCACCATGATGTATCCTAACATTATGGAGCACCACCCCGTGACTCACTAAGTACATCTTTACCTACTTTTTTAATGCAGCTAACAATTTTATTCCATATTGTATTGAGATCGTCTTGCGCTTTCCAATCTGCTTCATGTACTACTCGATCTACAAAAACTCCTTTGTTACCTTCTTTTAACCGCCACCACTAATCTTAGGATCTAACTTACGTTTAATCTTTCTAAATCTCCTAATCTGGATATCTAAAATTAAGAGTATGTTGGGTCACTACACTCTCACCCGGTACTATCTTACAATCCATACAACAACCTCTATCTACTTTCCTAATTAAAAAGAAATCTATTTGGCTCGCACTTGATCCACTTCTAAAAGTAATCAAGTGAGACTCTCTTCCTAAACCAAGTATTCGCTAAGATCAAATCATATGACAAAGCAAAATCTAGAATCGAGTACCTGGTTCATTTCTTTCCCCAATACCAAATCCTACATGTACACTATCAAACCCATAACGACTAGTTCCTACATGCACATTGAGGTCACCGCCTATGAAAATCTTCTCTAATGGGTATGTTTTGCACTATCTCATCTAAATCCTCCCAAAATTGACGCTTACTAGACTCATCAATTCCTACTTGTGGTGCATAGACACTAATAACATTAAAAATCTCCCTACCTAAAATAAGTTTAACTAGTAAAATTCTATCACCCTTTCTCCTAACCTCCACTATATTCTTAAGCAATTGTTTATCTATGATCACACCCAACCCATTATGATTTCTATCTCTATCAGTAAACCAAGGTTTATAACCTCAAGGCTCTATAATTCTAACTTTTTTACCTACCCACTTAGTTTCCTACACACACAAAATACTAACATTCCGTCTAATCATAGCATCAACTCTGCTAATTTTCTTGTAAGAGAACCTATGTTTCATGATGCTAACCTAATCTTATATTCATGAGCTAACTTCTTTACCCTCACCCGCTCATAAAAGTTTGGGAACCCTTACTCATTTGACACCACATCCAGGCGCCAATGTAGCGCGTCATTTCTAAATGACGACCTAGCAACCCTTACCCACTTTTTACTACACCCGGGCCGATGCAGCGCGTCGCTCAGTAGGGGGAACGCCCCAATAAAATTTAGTTCTTGGTTCATGAATCATAGCCAATACAAGAGATTTAACGTGAAAAACTGAAAAAGAAAAATCACGGAGAAGAGAGATGTTCTACTTTAATTCTGTTAAGTTATTAATATTTGGGTTACCATATACCCTCCTTGCTCTCTCTCTCTCTCTATGTGTGTGTGTGTGTGTGTAAACTCTCCATCATATACAATCTACTTCTAGGGTTTTGTTTCCTAACATGGTATCAGAGCAACAAAATCCCTAGCCGTCATCTTCCTCCCCTTTTTCTCTTAAATTTCTGCCCTGCCCTAGCCGTCATCTGCGTAGATCTGCACTGCCGTCCCTGCTGTGTACTGCATTGCCTGCTCTGCATTGCTTTGCTCTGTCGGTCCCAATCTGGACCGCACAGATTTGCTCTGATCTAATCTGCACATATCTGCACTGCCCTACCCCGATCTGCCCGACTCTGCACTGATCTGGCCTAATGCACCTGGTCCGCCCTGATCTGCCCTGCACCTCTCTGATCTGCTCTGCACTGATCTGCACAGATCTGCACTACCCTACTCTGCACTGCTTTGCTCTGCCTGGCCTGATCTGCACTGATCTGGATTTTTTTCAGATTCTACAAGTCTTATCTGGTGAGATCTGATCTTTTTCCTACTCAAAAACAGATTTTTACCTCTGTTCTGGTTATTTACACGATTTACAAGGCTTCTTTGATGAGATCTGCACTGTCTACTGCTTAAAAATCAGCTTTTTAGATTTGATGACTCTTGTTTTTTTAGGCTGTCTATACTACTATCTGGTAACTAAGCTTCTTTGGTCGACATGAGTGGCTTATTTCTTCCTTGCTGGTTGTTTACTGGTACTATTGGCTATCTTTTTTGGTGATTTCTCTGATTGGATATTATGTCTGAGAGTACGAGTTAATCCTCCACTATGACCTCCTCTCTGATGGTTAAAACTTCTGTCCTCAAGACAATATTGGAGACTACTGTGAAGTTGAATGGCTCCAACTACCTGTTATGGGCACAGGCGTTCCGCATATTCATTGGTGCTCAGAACAAATTGGCTCATCTCTTACAGCTTCCCCCTGCTGATATGGATCCCACGTATGTGACTTGGCTTACTGAAAATTATTCTGTGATGACATGGCTTCTTAACAGTCTAGAGAAGAAGATTAGTTGTAGTGTCATATTCTTGCCTACTCTTAAGGACATGTGGGATACACTGAAGGTCATGTATAGAAATGAGAAGAATCCGTCGAGGGTGTTTGAGATCTATAAGCGCCTGTTTGAGCTCAAACAGAGAAACAGATCTGTGTCTGAGTTCTATGGTGAAGTCAAAGGTCTGATTGATGAATTAGAGATGCATCAGCCCTATGTTGGCTGATGCGGCAACTCTGAGGGGGTATCGTCAGAATCTCGCAGTGTCAAAGTTTTTATCTGGCTTGAGCCCCACTTTACGATCCCAAGTGCGAGGTCAGATTCTGAGAGGAAATAGTATTTTCACATTGACTGCCACTTTCTTGAGAGTTATGTGAGTATCTACTGGGGCTGATGTTTCCTCTACACCTTTAATTGAGCAGTCTGTCATGGTTTCTGGACGTGGCTGTGGTCATAATCGTGGCCGCGATTTTGAAGGACGAGGACGTGGATTTATTGGAGGTGGACGTGCTCGTATGGAGGCAGACAAAGTGCCTCTGAGAAAGGCTTTCGGCAATGCAGGCACTATGACCGCAGTAATCACATCTCCAAGAAGTGCTGGAAGAAATTCGATCGACCTGAAAGGGCACAACTATCTGAGTCAGACTCTTCTGCTCCGCGTAGCACTCCTCGGGACTATTCATCCACATCCTCTACTATTCCTGGATTTTCCACAGTTGTACTGACACGGGATAAGTATGATCGATTTCGACAGCTAGAATTCTCTCAGACCAATCTTTCAGTAACTCATGCATTCTGCTTTAGGTATGCACACCTATACTGTCTCTCCTCAAAAGCCCTGAATATTAGACTCTGGAGCCTCATCTCACATGACAGGTATTACACAAAAATTTGTTTCCCTAAAAATGTCCATTGCCCATCCCTTTGTTAAAATTACTGATGGTACTCATTCACATGTACTAGACAATGGGGTAGTTCAAGCTACTCCGTCATTGATCCTTACTAATGTCCTTTATGTTCCATGTTTTCCTGTTAGTCTCTTGTCTATCAGTCAGCTTACTAAACAAAATAACTGCAAAATAACATTTATCCCTTCTCATTATGTTTTTCAGGACCTGTCGACTGAGAAAGGGATTGGTTCGTGGCATGAGCGAGGAGACACATACTATTTGGACGAACGAGTGACCCCTACAAGCTTGATTGCAAGTCAGCCTGATCCAGTTTTACTGTGGCACTAGAGTTTTACTGTGGCACTAGCGCTTGGGTCATCCTTTCTTACAAAAGTTTCAGTCTATTATTCTTGTTGATCCCTCTATCTCTTCTTTAGGTTGTGAGTCTTGTGAGTTAGGTAAGCATCATCATGCTACCTTTCCAAATCGAGTCAATAGTCGTAGTAGTTTTCCTTTTGAGTTTCCACTCTGATATTTAGGGTCTTAGTCGTATACCCTCTATTAAGGGTTTTAGATATTTTTTGCACTTTGTTGATGATTTCTCTCACATAACATGACTGTATCTCCTAAAAGAAAGGTCAGAAGTGTCCAGTATAATTGAGTCTTTTTTTAATGAAATAAAAAATCAGTTTTCTACTTCTATTCGTGTGCTTCGTACTGACAATACTCTAGAATATGTAAAAGAGGATGTATTTAATTTTTGTTCCAAAAATGACATTATTCATCAGAGCTCTTGTTCTCATATATCCCAACAAAATGGAGAAGCTGAAAGAAAGCATAGACATATTCTGAATGTTGCTAGAATCTTAATGACCCATATGAGTGTTTCGAAATATTTATGGTCTGATGCTGTGTTAAGTGCTTGCTATCTAATTAATAGGATGTCTTCTTCTGTTCTTAATAAAAGATCTCTATTTTCTTGTCTCTATGCTAACAAAACCCATTCTCCATGACTCGTGTTTTTAGATGCACTTGTTTTGTTCAAGACATGTCTCCTGGGCTAGATAAGTTATCTTCTAGATCTAAAGTGTGCATTCGTTGGGTATTATAGAACTCAAAAAGGATATCGGTGCTATAATCTCTACACCAGGAATATTTGGTGTCTGATAATGTCACATTCTTTGAGTTTTTTTCATATTTCTCTACACAGGTTCATGTCACTGCATCTGAGATTGTTCCTCCTTCACTGTCTGTGCCATTATCTACACCTGCTTCTACTGTTCTTCGACAATCCGCCAGTAGAAACTAAAGATCCAGCTGCATCAAAGTCGATTTGGGATTTCAGATGTATCTACACTCATCGCTCAAAAGTTCCTGCTCCGTCCGGCTATTTCCTCTCTGGGAGACAGCCCTCCTCCTCCACCACATCAGCTTCTCCATCTGATCTTGATGTATCTATTACCATTCGGAAAGGTAAACGATCTTGCATTGATCACCTATTTCTAATTATCTCTTATGATAATCTAAATCTTACTTTTCACCAGTTTGCTCTCTTTGTCTTCTGAGTTTATACCCAGATTTTATACAGAGGCTTTATTGGAACCTGCCTGGAAATAGGCTATGGATGAGGAGATGAAAGCTCTTGATTCTAGAGGAACTTGGGAGTTAGTTTCAGCACCAACAGATGCAGTGATTGTTGGTTCTTGCTGGGTCTTTACTCTAAAATACCGCCCAGATGGATCTGTGGATAGATATAAGGCTACACTCGTGGCCAAAGGGTATACCCAGACATATGGCATCAACTATTTTGAGACATTCTCGCCAGTTGTCAGGATGAATTCGATCAGGATTCTGTTCTTTATTGTTGTTACCTTGACATGATCATTGTTCCAGCTAGATGTCAAGAACGCCTTCTTATATAGGAATCTTTAGGAGGAAGTGTATATGTAGCAACCTTCAGGTTATGTTGCTCAGGAAGACTAAAGTCTGTCGTCTAAGAAGACTATATATGGACTCAAGCAAAGTCTGTGGTTTGACAAATTCAGTCTTACCATTTCTGGTATTAGCTTTCGCTGATGTCATTCAGATCATTCTGTCTTCGTTCGCCGCTCAAGATCTGACATTGTAGCTCTGGTCGTCTATGTTGATGACATTCTGTTGACTGGGAGTGATTCGGCTAGGATAGTAGAGACTAAGATGTATCTCAAGCATCATTTTGTGACCAAGGACATAGGACGTCCGAAATACTTTCTGAGAATTGAAGTTGCACATCAGAAATACAGTGTACTTTTTTCGCGAAAGTATGCTCTGGACCTTCTAGAGGAAATAAGTCTTTTGGGATGCAAGTTTGCTAATACACCAATGGAAGCCAATGTGAATTTATAATTTAATGACAGACATACACTAAATGATCCAGGAAGATATAGGAGATTGATTGGGAAACTAATCTTACAGTGACTAGACCAGTAAATTCTGAGTAGAAATTCTGAGTAGATTCTACCTTACATCAAGAGTTATCCAAGAAAAAGGTTGGTGTATAGGAAACATGGACATTGGCACATTTTTGGATACTCTAATTTAGGCTATAGTGCGTGGGGATAGGAAGTCTACTACTGGCTATTGCACTTTTGTTGGAGAAAATCTAGTGACCCGGAAGAGCAAGAAATAAGATATTGTGACTCGCTCAAGTGCTAAAGCTGAGTTTTAGAGCTATGACTCATACGGCAAGTGAGATGGTGTGGTTACAAAATTTACTGATGGAGCTTGATTTCAGACAGCCTGAACCCATGCCTATGCAATGTGATAATCAGTTTGCCATTTATATTGCCCAGAACCCAGTGTTTCATGAAAGGACCAAACACATTGAGGTCGATTGTCACTTTGTCAGAGATGCTTGGACCAAGAAGGTGGTTATATTCCAGTT
>JAVJIF010006365.1:0-162981 GCA_038442645.1 Agave tequilana | reverse complement strand
CGCGCGGCATTTACTAAATTTTTTTTTATTGTGGACTCTTAACTAATGCACTGCTTGTAGCATATATGCTGTGTAGGATTGCCCATCACATGGAAATGGGATTTGGCATTTCCTTGTACATTTACGGTTACAGAGGGCTGGCTGTTCCACCACACAGAAGCAAGCACTGAGATTATTTTGCATTGCTGGTGTCAATGTCCAGCACAACCCTCTTGACTGTAGTGGTGGAAATTGAAGCTCGGCTTGAGTCGATATAAATATTTGAGCTGTTATGTTCTTTTCTTTTATTTTTGGCCTGAGTGAGGAGCTGATGTTAATTGATGAACCAAATGGTCTAGCAGACTTGTTAGCAAGTTAAAAATACCGGCAACTTAAGTTTACTCATCATGTATAATATTCTTGTCAGCTTATTTGATGAACCATAAATCTAGCTTTCTTGCTTCACCTTCAAATCCTGAGGATTGCCAAGCTTACTCTCACCCAAGATCATTCTTCTGCAGATGACATGAAGAGGGTGGGATTCTACTAGTGCTCATCTTTGTCGGCGTACTTTTGAGTGTGAAGCAATATCTTTTCAACAGTATCACCAGATTGGAAGCCTGGAAACCAGCTTGACACCCATTTAAAGAGTATACCTTCCACAATACTGGGTGCAGACTTCCAGAAAGAGAGCAATGCCATTAAGATATCCCATAGGACAAGTGGTTTGTCTCCATTGTTATAATGCTTCAGAGACTGTAAAATGGTGGATTTCCAGAAAACCAAGTACCCCCTCAGATAAACTAGGACTTGCCCCTTTATCACCTTCAAAATGCTTGTCTGATGTATTTCCATGGAATCAAACCTCAAGAGGAATGTAACAGCATGTTTAAAATGAATTACTCAGAATACCATTTTGCAGTCTTCATGAGATAATGTATACAGAGAGGTTATCACCTGGCCTGATACATTTGATTCAGAACTTCAGGATCAAAGCTGCGGACCTGTAATAGAATGTATACATTTGACAGTGAGAAAATGACATTATAGATGTGCATGCAGTCAATTCTAATTAACAGATCATGTTCAGCATCATAATTGAAGAAAACCAAACCTCAGACATCGTCCACATACCATAAAACTAGGGCTAGCAGCATGTCACGGAAAGAACGCCAGCAATCTGCTACCAGATCAAAAGTTCTGGCGCACGCACGCTCGCTCACACTGAACAATCAAAGCGCCAGATAAAATCATACATGGACTAAAACAGTAATAGGTTTTTAAATATCCCCCATCAAATGGCCCCCCATCCCCGGCCTGTTCAGCCGGAACTGGTCGAAGAGGCCGTATCTATTTGGCCAGAACTGGCTGAACATATCTGGTCAACAGACCCGCGGGGGGGGGGGGGGGGGGGGGGGGGGGGGGGGGGGGGGGTGGGGGGGGTGGGTGGGGGGGGGGTGGGTGGGGCCGGAGGGGGAGGAGTAGGGGGGTGGGGAGATGCCGGAGGCGGCCAGGGTGCGGGTTTCGCCGGAGGGAATGGAAGGGAAGGGAGAGGGGGAGGTGAAGAAAAAGAGGGTAATTTAGATTTTTTTTTTTTTTTTTTTTTTTGGATTTTTTGTGGTGTCTTCGTCACATTTGTGGGTGCCTTAATCATTGGGGTGCTTTTATATTTTTTTTGGGTGGAAATATCCGCTCCCTTGGTGGTGTGGGCACAATCTGTCAACGAGGAGAGTGGCTATGGCGGCATAGTCGAGATATGAAGGAGATGATGTTGCTGTCGAGGTGGAGACGAGGTCGGAGGAAAGTGTTGGCAGCGACGAGGTGGCGAGAACAAGGTGTAAGAGGACACGTTGGTGGACTGAGGGTTGATGGTGACGGCGAGGTTGACATGGTTACCTGCGATGTCGGCATCAAAGGTAGAGAGAGGAAGGAGGTGACAGTGTTGGGGTTGGGCTCGACGGTAGTGAACATGGGAGAAGGAAGGAAGAGGGACAACGGGTTGAGAAGAAGAGGAGAGAACCAGGGTTATGCTTCGGTTTGAGTTTTAGGGCTAGGTTTTGAGATGGAGAAAAGTGAGGAAGATGATAGTATTCGGTGATATTTTTGGGGATTTTCGGATTTTTTATTTTTCTTTTCTTGTTCTATTCAACAGAGTCGCTAGCGATGCATAGTCAAAAAGTCGGGTATCCAATCCCACGATCCCCTCGTTTTGTTTTGTTTTTCCATCTTTTTTTTCATTTTTTTACTAACTTATTTCCGTTAACTCCTGACATTCTTTTCATGTGTCAATGCAGAATTAATCTGCTTATAATATGTGTGTGGCTCGTGCACATGAACTGAACAGCACAATCGGAATCATAATTAGAGTAGGATGCTGTTAAAGGAAACTTTCTTTTTCTCGTTCTGATTAATTGTAGAAATTGAAAATTTGGAGTCCAATTGAAAGAAATATTAGAGATTAGAAGCAGGAGCCGGTTAATTTTGTTTTTTTAAGTTTGTGATTGCATGGGGAACTTTTTAATTAACATTCTTTTTTTCCTCAATCATGAGTTTCCTTGATTTAGAATTGAGTTTTAAGTGGGAGTTCTTTTTCAATTATGACTTGTTGTTAAGCTATAACAGTGACTCAATAAATCAATCATATTGGATTTTTTTAACTTGAGATTATCTTTTTCTCAATTAAAGATGGGAATTTATTATGATAATCTAATAGTCTAAATCGTTTTCGACAAAAACGTGATTGATGCTTTTATATGTAGTATATTATAGTAAATTGTCTCTCTCTGTGTGTGTGTTACATTGAAAAGGTGATTATGTACATGAAATTGTTATGTAAATTATAGGGAATTAATTTCATAAAATTAAGGGTGAAAATCTTCTGTAGATGGACCTAATGATCTAAAATCAACAACAACAACAACAACTAAGCCATTTGTCCCGAGTATTTGGGGTAGGCTACCTAATGATCAAAATCATCTCTTTTAAAATTAATGTATTGGTGATTTGGATGCGTAATAGCCAAGGAGAAGTGGAGTAGTTTTCTCTTTTTTTCCCTCGAAGAAAAATCTCTTGGAAGTTTTACTCATCTATACTATATCCACTAGAGAAGAGAGAGCTAGTTCTACAACACCATGGATCATAAAGTCGCTTGTAGTGGGGAAAAAGGCTGGTCCAAATCTTGGCTATTGTAGTATTCTAACTAAATTATCAAAAAGATAAAAAAAGATAAAAAAAGAATCAGACTTTAACTCCTAGGGGCTATTTGGTTAGAAAACCCAATTTGTGAAACATGGCAGCACAGTAAATCCAGCTGGAAAAGTCGGTGGGCCCAATGGAGCAGGCTCAGCTTTGATTTCATCATAGCCTGCTTGGTTGATCAAAAAAGGTCCAGCGGGAAAAGGAGTTGGCCCAGAGTAAATTGACCACCAGTGTAATTACAATCCATGATTTTGGGGTAGAGAGGGGAAGTAGATCTTGACATCGCGGAAGGTTGATGGGAGAGTAACCCTAATCGCACCCTCTGTTGGATGTGTTTTGAATTTGAAGGGAAAACTTGAGTTTCCCTCTTATTTGATTTTAGTTTTAATCCCACATTGGATAGGAGATGGGAGGTTGAGTAGTGTATATATATACTAACTCCTCTGATGCTTATTGTTATGAGTGTTTGGCCATGGGTCACATCCCCATACGAGCGCACCCACATCGAATCGGGCCGAGTTCGTGTTCGGATGGCCACGCGCCCACGACCTGCGGACACGAATACAGTTCGATTCAGGGTTCTGAGCCTGAATTTTTTTTTAATTTTATCCATTTTATTAAAAAAAATCAAATTGAGGTTTTTCGAGATTTTCTGTTCGGTTTGACCCAGTACTCCGGATCTGATCGCGTGTATCGTGAATCGTACGAATGTGTGCAGATTTGGAGTAGGGGTTGTTGCAACCGTTGGACTCTGAGAAGCTATAAATACTCCTTCTCGCAGTTCATTCTGGTACAGGGAAGAACAACTACATTCGTTATGTTTTAACTCTATCTCCCTCTTCTACAATTCTTTATTACAAATTTTGTTGGAGTTTTCATTTTATTTCTGGGCAATAAATCTTCGTCTAAGCAGAGGCCTAGCTCATTTCCTGAGCTTGGTGTTGGTGAACTACCGGGGGAGCTTTTACCGCTAGGAGAGGAGGTCATTCTAAGGTCCGGACCATGGACCGACCATCTATCTTTTAGAGTAGTGCTTCTGTACGACTGTCACCCCAGATCAGCAATCTAATTTCTTTTTAATTCTGTTATATTCGTTGCATACTTTTATTACAAGTATTTAGCTTGAAGGAAGATTTATGATTTAATTTGTTACATGTTTAAAATATAGAAAATACTATTATATATCCAACAATTTAGAAGATAGAATATTGTTTAATAATATTTCATGCAATAAATCTTTAATACAATACTTGTTCATGCAATTAATTATTTACATGTTTCATACTATTAAAGTTATTCTTGCAATAGAAATTATTTAATTCTTGCCAAAATTCAAAAGCAAATTTATTGAAATCCTTTTTCACAAAAAACCAAATTTTCAAGATCTAAATTCTACTATAAGTTCTTCAAATTTGTTAAAGGTTTTTTATTTATCCTTAAAGATTTCATTAAATCATTTTATTACAAGATATATAAAAATTATAAAAATTATTTATAAGATCTTTCTAAACTAATTAGATTTCATCTTAACATATTATTATAAAATTTTATCTTATTGCAAGATTTCTTTAACCTGATTTAATATTTGTTTCTTACATACTAGATAACTTAATAGTTAGAAAGATTTCGTGCAATAAGATCTTGTCTAAAGTTATCATTCTACAAGCATAGTGATTTATTCCTGCCAGCAATTAATTAGTGTGTTATTTGTTTTACTGATATTCTACGAATAACTAATTAAGATATTAGTTTAATTATCTCTTTCTAACTAGTAATTAGTTAGTCTGCAAAGTAGCTACTTTAATGTTGTGATAGAAATAACTTTCACATTAAACTGATTAACCTTTCAACTTAGTATTGCTTGACACAAAGTATATCTTGCTAGAATCATTTGACATATAATTAAAGAAGGACTATACATTATTTTATTTTGCAAGCCCTAATTTAAAAGCTACCAATATAAATTACATTATGACATTTTTAAGTAATTGTGAAATACAGAATTTGTTGGCCCAAAGGCCCATCACTCTAGTTTGATGATGATTAACTCATGTAGTTATAGTACTAATGATCTTGTGTTTACTTAGTCTCAGATTTGTGATCAAGATCTTAGTAGGTGTTTAGTTTTAACAAAGGATTTAAAGTCAAGTTTTAGAGCTAACACGGTTTGATTCAAGAGCCTATGCATCAAGACCACATCAAGTACTTAAGAGGAGTCTAACTCTTTGGATCAAAGTTTGGACCAAGTCAAGAAGGAGAAGAAGACTTCAAGTGAAAACTTTAAGAGAAGACTTGAGTCTAGATTTGTTTATTTAAGATTTTGTTTTAGATAAAATGTAAAGGATAGAATAGTTGGTGGATTGCTCAAGTACATACACACACACACTCAAGATTTATTTGTGTTTTCATAAAAGGATTTTCATTTGGAAAAACACCGGTTTGGTTTTTTGGTATTCAAAGTATACATGTTTTAACCAAAACCATTTTAGTGCTTATTGTCAAAAACATAGATATTTCATCATTTATGTGTAGTGGATCATATCCATACACATTATGCTTTAAAAGTGTTTAAAATATCTTGTTTTTGTATTTGGAGAAGTTTTGAAAAAATCTATTTGAAAAATACAGATTTTGTTTCAAGCCAAAATTTCTAAGTTACAAAAGTAGTTCAAAATGTTTGTAACATGTTTTGATTTTACTCAAACATATTTGTATATCAAAGTATTTTACTTAACCTATTTTTGTAGAATTTTAGAGATTTTATGGGATTTTATTTAAGTCAAAAAGCCAAGTTTTTAATCCCTATAATCCCTGTTTATGACTTCTGCCGGTCGACCGGGCCGGTCGACCGAGTCAGGAATCGGTCGACCGACGTTCACAAGCGTGCACGCCTAGTTTGGCTGGAGGGCCGGTCGACCGACCTGATCGACCGTCCAGAGAGCTCTGCTCTCTGGAAAGCCCGGTCGACCAGGCGGTCGACCGGCAGAGAGCTCTGCTCTCTGTTTCCAGGCCACGGTCGATCGGGCCGGTCGACCGCTGGCTCAACGGTCAGAAATCTGACCGTTGGCCGGTCGACCAGGCGGTCGACCGACAGCCGTCCAGGCTGTTGATTTGGCCCCAACGGCTAGTTTTTGGTTAGCCTATAAAAGGGGGCTTTCTTGGACTGTTTGAGATAAGATTTTTGGAGAGTTTTAAACCTAGTTTTTTCCATCTATTTCAGAAGTTTTCTCCACCAGTTTGAGAGCAAATATTTCCAATTCAAAAGAAAGTTTATCAAGAGTGTTTTCAAAAGTGATTCTTGAGTTTTTCACCGCAACTTCCATCCTTGTTTTTCTCACAAACACTTGAGTTATCCATTGCTATACCTATCTTATAGGGATCTTTGTTGTGAGAGAATTTGAGGTGATCAAAGCGTTTAGATCACCAAAGTTTACATCTTTGCTTTGAGGAGGCGGACTTGTGTGTTCGCGATTGTTTCGAGTTCGAGAGAGAGCTCTTTGTAGAGGTGCGGCCTTGGCAAGCTTGCGTGTTTGCGGTGTGTAGTTCTTGCGGGAACGAGTGAAGGGACTAGAGAGTCTAAGAGTTCTAGTGGGAACTCCTTATAGGTGTTGCGGCACCGAGTGATCCGGTGGGATCGATTATAGTGGAAATCCTTCATAGTGTTGAAGGCGGGGACGTAGAGCAAGTGTGCTCGAACCTCGAAACAATTCTCCCGTGTTTGTGATTGCTCTCTCTCTCTCTATCTCTTACTTGTCTTTATATCTTGCATGCTCATATTGTCTTTATCTTTATATGCTTGATATATTGTGCTTAAATTGTTATATGCTTGGGGTTGTTTGCTAACACTTGTATTCAACCAAGAGAGCCAAAGCGGCACCTCAACTCTTATCTAGAGGAATCTTCAGGAGTTAGTCCAGAGCCCTTCACGGGGAATCCGGCTACACTCTTGTGTTATACTTGGTGTTTAGCTTAAGAAGTTTTAGTTTGCATAAATAGTTTTAATTCCGCATTAATTGACCATTAGATTAGTTAGTCACCTATTCACCCGCCTCTTGGTGATTACAGAATTCAGGTAGCAATATCCCGTCACTATGACCAACCCTGATCATTCTAAGGGTGTTAAATCGGAGAAATTCTCCGGCACATCTTTAAGAGGTGGGCAAACCAGATGAAGTACTGGTTGACACTTTAGGTCTCACATCAGTCATAGATGATACCATTCCTACACCTTCTCCTAAACCATCATCTGTTGGATCTTCTCCTGTTGAAACTCCTCCTACAACTCCTTCCTCCTACATTTATTTGAAACCTGATAAAATTGACTATCATTGTTTCTATAGAATTCTTAGTGCACTCTCTGATAATCTATATGTCATTTATTATAATATAAGAGTGCTAAAAAACTATGGGCAGCTCTCAAGGATGAATATGGCATCGACAATACTGGAATCGAAAGATTCACCTCCTCCTCCTTCAATAAATCCATGATGTCTGATACTAAACCAATCAATGATCAACGTCATGAATTTCAAGATTATCTCTGACACCTTTAATCGAAAGGAAATCAATTCTCTGACGATTACAAGGTGTCATATCTCAATGATAAACTCCCCCTTCTTGGTCATACTGGAGACCTCCATCACAAGTAAGGTGACCTAATCCTTATTTGAGCCCTAAAAGCGATTCTCATAGAAGATCAACATAGGCAAAATTTCAAACCCAAGTCTGAACTAAAGGCAAAGTCAACTTGGTGAAAGATAAGTCTAAGCGCAAATTTATGAATCTCAAGGGTAAGAAGTTCAAGAAACCCAATCACTTTCATTCTTCTTCTCATGCAAACTCTTCTTCTTTCAAGCCTTTTCAATTTTCCTCCTTCAAACCCAACATCTCTGGCCAAGAGACCGATGGAAGATTTTGCTACGTCTGCGGGAGAACTAATCACCTGGGCCTCAATGTTCCAACCGAAAGAAGAAACCAGTCAAAGCTCAACCAAGAGGAAATTGAGAAAATGGCGGACACAAAGTCAACATGGTGGAACTAAACTCCAACTCCTTTAGGTTAGATTCTTCTTTCCTATTGTCAACTCAATCACCATCTCCTCGGACTGGTGATTAGACTCAGGAGCCAATATTCATATTTGTACTGAATGCTCCTGGTTTAAATTCTATCAGGAATAACGTGGAGGAAGCGTGATCCTAGCAGATGACTCTACCAGAGAGATAAAGTGTAACGCCCCGAACCCGCGGGTATGTAGACGTTGCCGTGACGTATATACATAGGTCAGGAATACCCTCACATATATGCGTTAAGCATCAGTACAGGTAAGAATCAGAGTGCGGAAGCACGAAGATAATATACATTCCAATACAACAGTACAATTACATAGTTATCACAGAATATGATCTAATATTACAGTGATATTACATCACCAGGAAATATAAAAGTAAGATTTACAATATGAACAGTACAAAAGTTTGCTCACAAGCTGCAAGGAGATTCCACGAGCCAACCAGTGGGAGGCAAAAGAGGAATTGGAGCTACAGCTAGTCTGCCTGCTATGCAAAGTAAGCTTGGCCCTCAGCAGAAGGATCCACGTCTGTCCAAGCTCCGAGATCTGGACATGAAGGTTCAGGGGAGTCAGAAAGCTACCCAACGAGTGGTAAGATGAGTGCCAAGTGGCGTGCATAGACAGGCACACGTGTATCGATAATTTCAAGTCAGAAGGCATGTATAGAAAATCGTGTCGTGAGCACAGACATACAGGAGCAGGTAAGGAGGCGGTAAGTAAAGCAAATAAGGCAACACCAGTTATCTCCTAAACTAACATAAAACTGATAAAACTGATAAAATAGAATAAAATTGAATACGAGCAAAATCAACTTTACAAGCTTAGATCACGGCTCCATAAGACTAGTACGTCAAAGGAATAATCCAAATAAGGAAACCCTCATATATACCTTTGTCTCATGTCACCGTAATCCGAGTGTATACAACCCGAGTTCAAAATAACACAACAAATTGTATAATAGTATCTTATATTTTGGGCTGTTTGTAGGTTTTAGTATGTGTCCATTCCACATACTTTCACTTACAACTTATAGAGCCAGTATTTGAAAACTAATGGAGTTCGACGAACCATGTTTAGAATGGATCCCGTACATGCCCGAGACAACGGTCCAGGAGTATCTGGCGCTGAACCAGAACGTACCGCTAGGTACTGAGACTTATTGTATATCCGAATAAGAGTAAGATATCACAGATCCCATAGAAATAGGCCTAGGGCTTGTGAATACCCGGCAGAAAAAACATGAGGGGTAGGGTACCAGTACACCCCACGGAATCCCTGGTGGCCGCCAGGTGATCCCTCAAGAATGTGGCATGCGTGACATGATATGACCACCATAAACACGGAACTAATTAGGACCCATCAGTTTTTCCCAAACCCGGTGCAAGTTGTCTTATTTATGATTTCATTATGTGATTATCAGATGATGGGAATAAGCAAGAGTATGTCAGGAATGTCAGGAGTATCAAGAGTACATGTGTACTGAAATACATGATTATATCAGAATATCAGGTCATCATTCCCGTAAGTGATAATTACAAGAGTCAAGAGTTAAGCATGGCAGGTGTCCAGTGATAACATGTTAGATGTCAAGTGATATAGGCAGGTGTCAGGCATCGGGTGATAACATGCAATTGTCAAATGAAAGCACAGTAAGAGAGAACATGTCATGCGACAATCAAGCACAGTCAAGCGAAGCTTAAGCAAAGCTGGAGTGAATCTAACGTACAACACTAGATGCCATCACGTGTGTGATTACCGCTCGCGGTACGGCTAACCCACGTGTGTGGTGGCGGGCCAACCGCTCCGCATCACCCGTGATGAAGCTGTACTCACACGTAACTACGGTCAGACGGAGTTAGCGATGCTGTGTTGTGCGCTAGGATCGCCTACCAGGCGGAGCTAAAAGACCTGACGGTCTGAGCGCCACTCCCTATTTCGATGTAGTTGGTGAAAGCCCCCCATAAGGGCTGAAGGGCCGAAAGGCCGAGCAAGTTTTGTACGCGCCGGAAAAAAAAAAGAAAGAAGTCTTTACTGTAAAATTTTCCTTGAATCAGATGAAAAAATTACAACAAAACTGCTTTTTCCTTCCAGTTACAAGGGAGGGAGGATGTTGAGTCTTGAATCCTCCCTTTGTTTAAAGCTGGGTTCTTCGTGTGACGGTGGAGAGTGAATCTTGTTCTCCGTTGACCGGATGACCGTCGGGATCGTCAGGGAATCTTCTCTTTGGCTGGTAGAGGGAGTAGCATAGCTCTGTCTACCAAAACTCTCAAAGAGAACGTAGGCAAAGAGCAGCTTGTACGCAGCAAGCTTGACGAAGAGTTGAGCTCTCTCCTGTCTCGGTCTGTCTCTCTCTCTGTGATCTTCTGATCCTCTTGATGCCAGATGCCTTTCTGATCGCCCTTGTGTCTATCCCCCTGCCTTCTGATTGCCTCGGCCTCATAGCAAACGAGACTATTTATAGAGGTCCTAGGGGGTGAACGTGCCCCCTAAAAACGCTCCATAATGAGGGGGTAACTTTCCCGCTACATGGGCGGCGACTGGCCCCATAACCAGGGCGGTTATAACCGAGGCGCGAGTTTCAACCCACGCGCCTTGATATTGAGACGCGGGTGTCGAGCCTACGCGCCTTGATGTTGAGACGCGGGTGTCGAGCCCACGCGCCTTGATGCTGAGACGCGGGTGTCGAGCCCACGCGCCTTGATGCTGAGACGCGGGTGTCGAGCCTACGCGCCTTGATGTTGAGACGCGGGTGTCGAGCCCACGCGCCTTGATGCTGAGACGCGGGTGTCGAGCCCATGCGCCTTGATGCTGAGACGCGGGTGTCCAGCCTACGCGCCTTGATGTTGAGACGCGGGTGTCAAGCCTACGCGCCTTGGTGCTGAGCCTTCGCGTCTAGAACTTGAAACTCTGCTTTTTAATGGCTTGTCTTTTAGTGATTTTTAGACAGCCTACAGAACCCCCTCCAAAGTTTCGATATTCCGCAGTTAAATGGGACGGATTTCGAAATACTTTGGATTTTAGCCGCATTCGCCTTTATGACTGGATTGTTAATGCTCCGGTTTGATCTTATCTGGAGTTGGTCTTCGTGAGTATACTGTTGAACTCTTTGAAGCCACCAGAGTTGATCATGTTGAGTGTCGAGATACACAGTCTAAACCTCCCCGATTGCTTTTAGTCTGTCACGGGTGCGCTTTAAGCCAGGAGTGGACGATCGTCTGCTTGTGCCAGTGTACTGTTGAACTGATCTGCAGAAGTAAGGACTGAACGCCAGTTCTTTTTGAAAAGCAGAGGTGGTATTGCTTAAAAGACGCGACTGATATTTCATCAGGCAGACGCGATGCTAGGTTGGCTTGGGAGAACGCGAACTTCTTAGAGAGACGCGACTTTTTGAATGCATTTATGGCTGTGCTGACGGGGCACGTCCATCGAAGAGACGCGACCGTCGGGTGCGAATCCGTGCCATGTCATGATTGCACTGCCAGTTGGCCTGGGGAACCGACGGGATTTCACCTTTTGGCACGCGGATTTTCCGGTTCATTAAATGATCTGTTCCACGTGTCAAGCGATGACTCGCTGCAGAGTCATGGCGCATGATCTTCGCGAATCATCAAAATGATTTCTTCCACGCGTCAAGCGATGACTCGTTGCAGAACTTATCGAGCCACACGCTGCGTATCTTCGCGAACCCTTGTGCCTATAAGTGGCAACAGTCAGAGAGATACCTCTTCTTCTCCGAGCGCATTTGTTTAGAGTTTTTAAGAAAAAGAGTTCTTCTTTCTCTGTTCATCTCCATTACTGGATTCTTAATCACCAATGGCACCTAAGACCAAGCCAACCGCATCCTCTTCAAGAGCGACCGTCACCGAGGCCCAGAGGGGCGGTTCCTCCGCGCAGGAAGTCTTTTTCCCAGGTATAACTGTAATACCCCTCTCCCGGAATACGTACTTAGTTACGTATTCAGTCTTTCGATCGTATTTTCCGATTTACCAGCCGTATTTGACCAATTTCAATTCCAAATATCATTTTCCAATATTTTAGATTTTATGTGATTTTCTGGAATTTTCTGGAATTAAAATGAATTTCTCCGAAACCGATGTCGGCCAGTACCGCTGGCCGATTTCCAAATTTTTATCTTCCAAACTGTTAGGAATTTTTAGAAAGTCCTTTAGACTTTATTGCTTAGAATCATATTTCTTACTTATACACTTTTTCTGAGAATTTTATGAATTTATGAAATTCTTTCGGAGTCGGTAAATAACTGATTCCGGGATTTTAATTAAAAATCTATACAGTATTTCTTCAAACGAATTTCACCATGAGTCTTCAAATATTTTTCTTGATTTTTGGTAAAATTTTCAGACCAATCCGAGATACTTGAATTTCGGACATTTTTTCAATTATTGCAAAATTCCAATTCCACTTCATTTCCACCTCATTTCCCACTCACCACTTCACCTAACCCCACTCACTCTCTCCCTCTCCCACAGCCGGCCAAGTGGCCAAGGAGAGGACACTCACCCCACCCCCTTTTTACACAAAACCCCTCTCATTCCCTTAATTCCACCCTCTTTGCAAAAATCCCAAATCCTATATAAGATTTCCCTTTTCACTTTAAACCTTTTCCTCCTCATTTCTTCACAAGAGAAGAGAAGCTCCACAATCTCCTTCTCCCTCTAGCAAAAACCCTAGCTCCATGAACCCAATCTCTTCATCTCCACCTCAAGGCTTCAAGGACTTCCTCAAGGGCTTCATCTAGGGCTTCCTCAAGGACCTCAACTTCAACCATCATCCTCATCCTTGGATCAAGTCCCAATTAAACCTATCCAAGTGAGTATTTCACTCACCAAGACTTGTATTAGCCCTAGAATACTTGTATCTACACTTCTTGTACACCTAGGTCACCAAAAACCACGAATTGAACCATCAAACACACTTCCAGAAATTCTGATCTGCTCACTGTTCTTCACAGTATTAGTCGACTCATCATAGGAACTAGTCGACTAGAACACTTAGCTGAAACTTAGTTTTTCCGGAAAACACAGTATTAGTCGACTTACCCCAAATACCAGTCGACTAATCTTTTCTGGACGTAAATCTCAACTCTCTAGAAATCACTATTAGTCGACTCCTGAATCCCCCTAGTCGACTAATCCTCCCTAGACCAGAAATCCAACTTTCTGTATCAACAGACTTAGTCGACTTAAGTGTCTGTTAGTCGACTAGAGACCCCTATTAGTCGACTAACCCTTACTACTAGTCGACTAATTCTGGCTGTGTGTCATAGTTAAATTCTGTTCTGAATTTGGTTCTTATACTTGATACATGTGTATTATATCTTGCTTGTTCATGCTTCAATACTGGCTCTACATGACCTATTACTGGATGGATGTATCTCTTGTTACCTCATGACTTATTATTGCATATACTCGTTCCATGACATGTAAACAATAATATCACCACTTGTCATGCCATCTCTTAAAACTAAGCATGATACACTTGACTTTTACATAAAAAGCACCAACTTACATATGGGTCGGGGGAAATATGCGGATATCGATACGTGTTCGTGTTTACAGTGGCTTTTAGGTATATTGTACAATTACTGTTCCGGTCTTACCTGTGGTACTCCAGGGGACCGAGGGGAGTGCTTTCTCCCTTTCCTGTTTACTGTCATGACAAGGGCATACATAAGTCCCTCCTGTTTAGCCTTGCGGCAGGTTCCGTCTTCAAGCAACGGAACAATCCTGGGCCGTGGTCCCGGGTATGCACGGGACCCACTGTAAACATAGTTCGTCGATACAACCGCTGTTTCCAATAACAACCTTGTTTCACTAGGATATGGATCTATGTGCTCTGGGACGCTGGGTCACATAGCTAGATATCACAGTAAGACAAGTAATAATAATAAGACGTTAATTGTAGATTTGTTGCATATGATCTTACCTTATTGAGTTTACATCGCTTGTTATTCATTGCTATTTATTGTAACTTCATTACCTTTATTCATGATCCTTATGTCACTTGACTATCTTTTATCTGTTATTATATGTCTTGACCCTTTGGATTTGCATATTCAGATTCCGAGGCCTGGGTCGAAGTGGAGCCATCCACCGAAGATCAGGCTTTCTTTAGTGAGCAGGCAGATTAGCTCCGGTCCTCGTGCCAGACTCTTCCTTTTGGTTCACGGGATCTCCATCCATTTCGTGAGCATTTTTGTATTTTTGGTTATATAGGATTTTTTGGACTTGGGTTGTGATAAAGGACACCTGTAAAGTGATTTTGCTTATCATAACTTGTATAACTTTGTATTTATCTTTGTAAGTTGGCATATGAATATACCACGCTGTGTGTTGTACTCTGATACTTGTTGTACTTAATGCTTAGCGTATATACGTGGGGCACCATCTGACCTACGTATATGCGTTGCAGTAACGTTCCCGTATCATTGGGATCGGGGCGTTACAATAACGCCGTTTAGGCTTGAACTTCACCATTACTGGAAGCTCATGGAACCCAAAAAGATATCTTTTGGAGGAGAACCATTAACACAGAAAACAAACCGTGTTTGATTCTCAGACGCGGTCTCAGACGCGGTCTTTGAGTTGATAACCAAGGCGCGGGTTTGATGACCCGGTGCCAGTGAGTCCTGCATTTCAGATTCTTCACTTAGAATATTTCTAATTGTGAAGGGTTCAGACGCGGACTTGAAGATTTTTCATCAGGTGCAGGTTTTTGATGAATCTTGCACCTGAGCCCAAGTACTTAGAGATTTTTCATAAGTCTTGGTTTGCAAAACGCGGATTTGATCTCGCGGGTCTTACGCCTGGATGCGGATTTGCAGGTCTGGACGCGGATTTGATAATTCCTGCGTCCAGTATTTCTTCTGCGTCTGGACGCAGATTCGCAGGTCTGGACGCGGACTTGATAATTCCTGCGTCCAGTATCTCTTCTGCGTTTGGACTATAGACACTTAGCATTTTTCTGATAAAGTGTCTGATTAAGTGTCCTTTTCTTTTGCAGTACCACACCCTTCTGCCCCACTCGCCAAGAAGCGCCACTTTGGACATGTAGGTGGTGCTGACCGTGATCTGGCCTTTGTGCTACGAAGGACAGTACCTGTGACTGCTGACAAGTCGCAGGAGCGCCAGGAAAGGCTCTCCAATGTTGATATGACACCCTTCGGGTGCTTATGACCGATGCAGCATTCACAACGGATGATCGCGTCAAGCTGGAGAAGCCTGCCTTCTTCTTCGGAGATCGTATCAGCGATGGCGGCTATTCCATGTATGATGGAAATTATAGATGGCTCCGTCAGATAGGGGATAGAAGATTCTTTCTTTCAGACATGGAGAGGATGTTCCCGCTGTCTTATCTCCAGCACATGTTCGTCCCTCGGAAGATGAAATGGGACGTTTCCTGATACGTCCCTGAGATTACCCTCGGTGACTTGGGCTCCCAGAAGGTATACCGTCATGATGGTCATGATAGGGCGGTTCTCGGCCTGTTCCCTGGGTCGCGCAAGTCTGAGCTCCCAGTTGGAGAGATACCAAAACTCGGCACTACCTTCCTCAACGCGTTTATGAAAGCGGAGGGTGATTTTTCGGTTGAGTTCCGTGCGCCCGGGTGGGTTCATTCCACCGAGAAGTATTGGTGGCGCAGGATGGTGAGCTTCGTCCTTGCCGATCTTGGAGATCTGCTAGAGCATGTGGGACTGTACCCAGCAGTCAGGGCCGTGCAGTATGGCATCCCGCCGAGTTCTCAGAACTTCTTCGGGGTCCTGGAGCGTTACAATTCTTTGACGGGGACATTCTTCACCCCGGTCGGAGAGATGGGCCTTGCACTGCACGAGTTGCATGAGGTCTCGGGGCTGGCAACAGGGGATTCTCCCTATGAGGAATATATCCAACCACTGAGGAGTTCAACCTTATGAAGAAAGGGTCTCCTCAAATGTACGAGACTTATTGGGAAGTGTTATGTCACTTTCATATTTGCGGCCAGGTAACCACTTGGAGGTCGGGAGGAGTCAAGCAGCTGTCTTGAGCCAGCTATCTGTTTAACAACGTCAATAAGAAAGACCATTCAATAACCCGACTGGCTCCCAGCTCCGACGAGGAGATTGCCGACAGGATCGCCCAGGCTCCGGAAGGCTTCTACACCACGGATTCGAACGAGGACGGTTTCGAACCTGACATGGTCTTCGAAAGCTTTCACCATCAAGCCCGGACCCCTATCTCCGATCGAGCATTGTTGGCGGGCTTCTTAATGTTGTGGCTGAAGCGTTGTGTGGTGCCCACGCTGCCACATGAAGTCATTGTTGCCGACGGGTGTACCCGGCGGTGCTCCTGGCCCATGGCAGTCCCATAGCCCTTCTTCCGGCCGTGGCGGCTGGCATTCAGAGCGGGTTGCGGGCGTTAACCCACAACTTCTGCGAGCCAGGGAAGGCTATCGACTCCCATGGCCAACCGATCCTTGACTCAGAGGGGAAGCCGACGGTGAAGCGCCCCAACCCTCGGATCGAGCTGCCTTACACGTACCTCATGACTTGGTACGTGATGCACTGCCCTTCCCTGATGATGCCGGTGCCTTGGAGTGAGGGTTTCGCCCCTTTTGTACAGCGGTTGGAGGGTTCGGACTGGCGTAATACTTATATGTATTTCGTCCGAAAGTGCATTTCAGATGCTTCGAACTACCAGCTCAATCGCTGCTTCCCCGAGATCCCTGGTGCATCTTTCGGGGATCTATTTACTGATTTCGCGGGCCCAGATGACTTCACGAGGTTGTCCACGGGGGTCTTCTGGTGGTTGATCAACATTCGGCCCGGATATGTGCTTTTCCGGCAAGGGACTTCATGCACAATCGAGCCGTACATGCCGAATCATTTCGCCCGACAGTTTGGCTACGATCAACTCTACGTCGGCAATCCTAATGCTCGACTCGCCTTCGAAGGGAACTTATTTGAAGGTGCTCGGGCTTGGTACTACAGTGTGGCCGGAGGGACGGAAGCAACTTTCCGTCTACCTATCGAGGGATCAAAGTGCCGTATGAGCTTCAGCTTCTGCTCCGGTACTTCCAAGTCAACCAGACACCATACTTTGTTCCGGGTATTCATGCATTGAGAGTATCAATGTAAATCTCGAAGCAAGGTCGGAGTACGGTGGATAGATCAGCTAGGGCTCTTCCGATGTTTACGTCATACACCATAGTGCAACCGGCTCCAATTGTCGCCACAGTTTGGCACTTCTTCAGACATCGTGCACTTGGAATTAGATGCGGCTTCAAGGAGTGAGTACGGCCTCTGAGAGAGAGGGACTTCTTTGTACTCCTTAATTGTAACACTCAATCTTATTGTATAAGAGAGCGTTTTGTATCACTTTCGTATGCCTGGATATAAATAAAAGTGACACTTTTCTTTTTGCCTCTTTCATTGTCTTGAACTTTTTGTCTTCAGTTAGACTCATAGAAGCAAAGAATCTTTGACTTTGTCAAAATTATGATGATAATCTTAATAAGTCAAACTTTGTAGGGAAAGATCCTATTTCAGGAACTCTCACAATACTGTCAGAGGTGTAATATTAACTTGACAGAGATGAAATAATTTTTGGTGGACCTGCCACTTTATAAGAGAAAGTGACAAGTAGAATTGGTACCCCCAGGGAGGGTGAACTTTTATCAAGTGTTTGGGATTAACTTGATTGAGCTCAGCTGGGGATTTGATGGAAACACTGTTGATGGTGTAGTATTAACCTAACAATGTTTTTAGGTAGACTTGTTATTCTGTTGAAGAGAATAACAAGTGAGACTAGACTCGTGGGGAATCTAGGAAAGTTTGTTACCGTTAGAGGTGTGATATTAACTTAACGGGTTGAAAGTGGTCTTGTCAGAAGTGTAATGTTAACTTGACAAGGATGTGAGTCAGAGGTGTGATATTAACTTAACTCAGAAGTGTCACTGTCATAGGTGTAATGTTTAACTTGACAGTGAGGGTAATGCTAGAGGTGTAATGTTAAACTTGGCATTGGTCATCTCGGCTTGTATAAGGAAGTCCGAGGGAAAGTCATGGCCATAGGTGTATTGTTTAACTTAGCAATGACTTGATGCTAGAGGTGTAATGTTAACTTAGCATCATCCATTTCAGCTTCGATATGGAAGTCTGAAGAAAAGTGACTGTCAGAGATGTAATATTAAACCTAATTACTGTTTAGAGGTGTGGTGTTAAACTTTTAACAGTAATTTGTCAGAGGTGTAGTATTAACTTGACCAAGATTGACTCATGATAAGAGCAATTTGAGGACCTGTCATTCTATTGGTGAGAATTGACAAGTGAAAATTTGAAGTGCCAGAGGTATAGTGTTAACTTGGCAAATTTGAAAGTTTGATACTCCGTGTAGAGTTGACAAGCAAAATTTGTACTCGACAAGGAATATTGAAAAGTTTCCATTACCAGAGGTATAGTGTTAACTTAGTAATGGTTGTATTTTGTAGACCTACCATTCTGTGGATGAGAATTGGTAAGGGATTTTGGAGGAAAGAGTGGAGCCAAGTCCACTTAGGATTTTTAGCAAACCCTCAGCTATCAACGGATTTGAGGTGCCTTTACCAACTACCGTTTGAGTTGGGCTAGCCATGCTATTCCCCTCAGCATGATGAGTTGTCGAAGACTTATGTTGGGCTTAGAAGCCAACATTTTCCTCTATCCTTAGCCGTCGGGGGCGTCGGATGTTATAATGAAGAAATTCTTCTTACTTTGATCAGAGGTGTACTTTTAACTTGATGCGGAAGAATACCATCTAAGGATAGTATTTCTTCAGGAACCTGCCATTGATCGGCATCATGAGTGTATCGCCATTTGAGGTTATGAGGCGATATGACCCATTTGAGTAGACTGACTCTACTACAAATGGTCCTTCCTATTTGGGTTGGAATTTTCCTTTTGTCTTGTGCGTCATTACCATGGGTCTTCTGACGGCTAAGACAAGATCGCCTTTCTTGAAAGTTCGCATTTTAACTTTCTTGTTGAAGGCTCTGGTAATACGAGCTTGGTAGAGCTCGATTTGTTGTTGGGCCTGCAGACATTTATCATCTAAGGCCTCCAGTTCCTGGAGTCGCTGTCGATGCTTCTCCTCTGTTGTCATCTCCGCTGTCAAGGCGACGCGTAGAGATGGAATTTGGATTTCCAGTGGGAGCACGGCTTCACACCCGTATACCAAAGAAAATGGCGTAGCTTTAGTTGGGGTTCGCACAGTTGTGCGATAAGCCCATAAGCATTCACCTAGTTTGTCGTCCCAGTCCCGTTGACTTTTCGAGACGAACTTTTTGAGAAGCTTACCAATGGTCTTGTTGAAAGCTTCTGCGAGGCCGTTAGCGGCAGGATAGTATGCCGTTGAGGACACACTCTGAATTCTGAACTTAGCGCAGAATCTCTGGAAAGCCTGGCTGATGAACTGAGGTCCATTGTCATGGACAATTCGCCGAGGTACACCGAAACGGTAAATAACGTGATGTTTCACGAACTTGATCACGTTCGACGATTTGACCTCCTTCAAAGGAATGGCCTCAGCCCACTTAGAGAAATAATCAGTTATTGTCAAAATGAACCGATGTCCTTTTGATGATGGTGGGCTGATAGGGCCAACCACATCCATCCCCCACATTTCAAATGGCCAGGTAGAGGTTGTAGAGTGGAGATACCCTGGTGCTTGATGGATGAAATTCCCATGCACTTGACAAGCGTGGCATCTTTTAGCATAGGTGACGGCGTCGGCAACCATCTTGGGCCAATAGTAACCCAATCTTTGGAGTCGATGTGCCAGTTTTGGGCCAGGTTGATGGGCTCCACACATACCGTCGTGGGCTTCTCTCAATACCTCTTGGGCTTCTTTTGGTGAGAGGCACCGGAGCAAGATCCCGTCATGCGATCGACGATACAATGTTCGCGTAATCGCATTATAATAGAATTTGGGGGCTTTCCTTCGAATGGCAGCCGCCTCTTTGGTGTCTTCAGGCAGAATGTCGTATAAGACGAAATCAATGTAGGGGAATCGCCAGTCTTTAAGCTCTGGACCGGTTGACAATTCCAGTGCTTCTTTGCCTTGACAATCTCCCTTTGACTCCTGATAGCCCTCGAGAGCATTTCTCGGGCAATACAGGTCGTGGCTGTAGACGAATATCTTCTCCATTGCTCCAGCTAGAAGAGCTAAGGAGGCCGCGAGGGATGCGAGTGCATCCGCGTGCGCATTTGCCTGCGCGGTACATGATCGATGTAGAAGCTTGTAAACCCCTCGGCCATGCAGATAGTTGCATTGTGGTAGGGTACTAGGTCCTCATGTCTGACTTCGTACTCCCCGCGAACTTGGCTGACGATGAGTTTAGAGTCGCCGTATGCCTCGAGATTTTTAACGCCAATCTCATCAGCGAATTGCATCCCAATCAAAAGAGCGTTGTACTCCGCCACATTGTGGGAACAAGGCTCAGTTAATGAGACAGCTCGAGAAATCACATAATTTTGTGGGGATACGAGTACTACTCCTACCCCCGCTACTACGTGTCCCTTTGGGCTTGTTCTTGATGCACCGTCGAAGAAAAGTTGCCATACTTGACTTTCGAACGATGTCTGAGTCAGGCAGACTTCAGCAACTTCATCTGGGAGATCCTCGTAGACTTTGGCTGCCCTCGGATCTGGGTGCTCAGCTAGGAAATCCGCCACTGCTTGTCCCTTAATGGCCTTTTGTGGTAAAAAGTGCATCTCATATTGGGAGAGCAATATGGCCCATTTTGCCAGCCGGTCGTTTAATGATGAAGGCTTAGTCATAAGTAACCTCAGGGGGTTGACTTTTGATATGACGTTTATAGTTTGGCCTACCAGATAGTGCCGCATTTTCTGAATAGCGAACACTAATGCCAAACATTCCTTCTCGATCGGGTTATACCGATGTTCGGCTCCGATCATTGTTCTACTCAGATAGTAGATTGCTTGCTCACGTCCGTGATCATCATTCTGAGCTAATAGAGCTCCCAAAGAATGATCCATTGCCCGGACGTACACCAGGAAAGGCTTTCCGGATACCGGAGCTGCAAGGACTGGTGGTTAGGTGAGGTATTGCTTGATTTCCTCGAACGCTTGTTGGCAAGCGTCATCCCAAATGAATGAGACACCCTTCTTCATTAACTTAGAGAAGGGTTGGCATCTTCCGGAGAGGTTTGAGATAAACCTGCGGATGTACGCCAATCGTCCCTGCAATCCCCTGAGTTCTTTGAGATTTCTCGGGGGTTGCATCTCCTGGATAGCGCGAACCTTTTCCGGGTCCAAGTGAATTCCGGTGGATGTTTGTAACGCCCCGATTCCAAGGCTACGGGGACGTCACTGCGACGTACATACGCAGGTCAGAAATACCCTTACGTATATACGCTAAGCATCAGTACAAACAAGAATCAGAGTACGACAAAGCGTAGCGTCCTTTCATATGCCAACATAAGAAGTACAAGGTACAAGGTTATCACAGAATGTGACATATATTTACATATCGCATGCATCATATATCACAGCCAAACTCAAAAGTACGATTTACAAGATAATTACAAAGATGCTCACGAGCTGAAGAAAGGTCCCGCGAGCCAAAAGGAAAGTCTGGGATGACAGCAACCGAGACTAATCAGCCTGCTCGGAAAGGAAAGCCTGGTCCTCCACAGAAGGCTCCACCTCGATCCAAGGTTCGGAACCTGAACATACAAATTCAAGGGAGTCAGGACCTCCCAACAAGTAGAGCAGGTAACAGCCGAGTGGCAACAGAAACATGAACATGAAAGTTGGTACAATATCATGAGAAATCAGCCAGCAAGTAGAAGAAGCGCAACATGTTAAAAAAGAAAGGGCATTATATAAGCTTAAGCTACGGCCTCATGAGACTAGTACCTCGAGGGAATAATCCAAATAAGGAAACCCTCATCTATATACCTTTATCTCATGACACCTGTAATCCAAGCGCATACAACACCCACAATTAGCGTCTTATTATTGTTATTATTATTATACTCGTCTTACCCTGATATCTAGCTATGTGAACTAGCGTCCCAGCACACATAGATCCATATCCGAGTAAAGCAAGGTTGTTATTGGAAACCAGCGGGGGTATCAACGAACTATGTTTACAGTGGGTCCCGTGCATACCCGGGACCACGGCCCAGGATGTTCCGTTGCTTGGTGGACGGAACCTGCCGCAAGGCTAACAGGAGGGACTTATTGTATGCCCTTATCATGATGGTACCAGGAAGGAGGGAGCCAGCACTCCCCTCGGTCGCCTGGAGGCCCACAGGTCAGACCGGAAATTTAGTTGCACAACATACCTAATACCACTGTAAACACGAACACATATTGACAGCCGCATGTTTCCCCCGACCCAATGCAAGTTGTCTTATTTTATGAATATTAGGTAATTATCAAATTTCGGGAATGAGCAGGAACATGTCAGGAATACAGGTATATCAGGAGTACTGGTTCGTACTATCATGTAATCAAGTTGGTAAATCATGAAGTCCGGTCATCATTCCCGTTACAGTGATAATTATAGGAGTCAGGTGTATCATGCCTTGTATTAATGGATAGCATGATAAGAGGTGATATTCATCAAGTAACATGTCATGAAATAACAATATATATAATGCATGTTCCAAGTATAAGACTTATTCCCAAGAAAATAGTTAATCAAAGTGATTCAGTCAAGATTAGGTGATTAGTCGACTAATGGGGGAGTTAGTCGACTATAGGAAAAGGCAAGTCGACTAGTAAGGTGGCGTTTCAGGAGATCAGCGTTTTCAGAAAAAGGGTTAGTCGACTAGAGTATTGGGATAGTCGACTAGTCTGCTGCGTTTCGCAAAACGGCGTCTCACGAAGTCGCGTTTCACAGGTCCGCGTCTTGCCACAAGTCCGCGTCTCATGAATCCGCGTTTCACAAGTCCGCGTCTTGCCACAAGTCCGCGTCTCATGAATCCGCGTTTCACAAGTCCGCGTCTCACCAGAAGGAGTTAGCCAGTAAGGGGATGAAAGAGTAGACCGCGTTTCAAGAAAGAGCGCGTCTCTCAAGGTCGCGTTTCCAAGAGCCGCGTTTCCCAGAGCTGCGTTTCCAAGAATCGTGTCTCAGGAAAGTTAGTCGACTAGGGATAATAATTAGTCGACTAATAGGGTGCGTTTCAGAATAACAAGGCTGCGTTTGCAAGAGAGCTAGTCGACTAATGGGCTGGCCAAGTCGACTAATATGGATGCAGAACAGAGAACAGATCCTGATATTTGAGGGCTGAGTTTGTTGATATTATTACAAGTATAGAATTAATGTCCAAGTCTTGGCGAGTAGAATTACTCGCCTAGAACGCGTCCAATGTCCAGCAAGAGTGCCAAGTGAAGAAGATGATCCCTTGCCAAGTCAATCACCAAAACGATCACCGGAATAATCGTGAACGATTACCGGGAAATCTACGGTGATGAAGCTCGGTCCCAAACCAAAAGGAGGGCACCGGCCTAGAGTCCTGTCAACCGAGAAGAACACGGCCCCAAACCAAAAGGAGTGGCCGGTCTCCACAAAAGGAAGAGGTTGATGGTGCAAGTCCAGTTCAATATGGAAAAACGAGATTTTGCAAACGGCGTGACGGGGAATGAAACTATAGTCCGCCGGAAAGAGGTTGACGAGGAGGCAAGGATGGTATGCTCGGTGGAGGCTACGGTGGTGCAGGTGGTGGTGGAGATGGTGGTGAAGTTTTGGTGGAAAAATGGGTTCTTTGGTGGTGAAGAAGAGGAAGAAGATGGTGATGGAGATGATGTTTTGGTTTGTTGTTGTAGTTGGAATGGAGGAGTATATGGAGGGGAGATTGGTGGACGGAATGGTGGAAGAGATGGTGGTGTATGGAGGGTGGAAGGGTGAGAATGGCCAGCCAAAGGGCTGTTTCTTGCTGCTGTGGACGTTCTCAGGAAGTGGAGAAGGAAGAAGAAATGAAAAAGTGAAGAGAGAGAAGGAGTGGGGGAGTTATATATAAAGGGTAAGTTAAGATTATAACAAGTTTGCCATTCACTCAATGAAACTTGCGTTTCATGCTAAATTGGCCGCGTCCCACCACTCAAGGCTGCGTCTAGCTGCTGCTGGACGCAGTAAACAACCCTGCGTCCAAGAAAACCAAGATTGTGTTTACAGGAAAGTCAAAGAGGTATGGGTGATTTGACTAGTGTTTGATTGGCCCATAAGCTTTAAATGCAGCATGGAGAGGATGGCTGCATTTAATGATGGATCCAGCTGGTGAAATCTCGCGTTTGAGGAAGGAGAGAGAAATACGGTAAAAAGAGAAAAGTGGAATACTTGGATAATTCTCGGTATCTGGGAAAATACCGAAAACTCCAGAAATGCCCAAAAATTGAAGCGACTCAGAAAGCTACCCAAAAATTCTCAAAAATCATAAATATTATAAAATGACTTTTGGTGAAATCGGTTTTCAGAAATTCTATCTCAGTTTTAAAATAAAAATCCTGGAATACACTGAGAACGGTGTCTACACCGGGTAGGCTGAATTTTTGATAAAATCAGAAAAATCCCAGAAAATGCCTGAAGGAAGAAAATATAATTTTAAGAAGGAATGTGAAAGCGGAATCCAGAATTTTGATTCCAATTGCAAATTAAAATTCCTGGAATCAACCAATGATACTGGCCGACACCGGTTTTGAAGATTTATAATTAAATTCCGAAAAATTCCAGAAAATCATGAAAAATCTAGATTATTAGAAGATAATATTTGAAACTAAAATCAGTCAAATCTGGATACCGAACAGGTCAAATCATGCAGTACTGCTATATGAGTAAGGATAGTAGAAAATAAATATAATAATAATATGCTCAAAAATCAGAATACGTAACTGTGCACGTATACTGGGAATGGGGTGTTACAATCTATCCACCTTACAAAAAATTTCGTCCTCGAAATTTCAGGAAGGGGAAGATGACGGTAGAGAAGAATAGGAAGAAAGGGTTTTACCAACTAAGTTGAAAATAGTTGAGGGTAACGCTCACGAATAACGTCCTCCCGTTCCCATGTAGCCTCTCCTGGTGCGTGCCTATTCCAAGAAACCAATACTAGTGGTATTGCCTTATTCTTCAGAGTCTTAACACTTTTGTCCAGGATGGCCATCGGTTGTTCTTCGTAAGACAGATCAGGCTGTAGTTCCAGTTCGGAGTGATCCAGAATGTGACTCTCATCCTTGACATACTTCCTTAACTGTGATACATGGAATACATTGTGTACTCCTTCCAAAGATGGCGGTAGTGCCAATCGATAAGCCACCTCTCCCACGCGATCCAAAATTTCGAATGGGCCGATGTACCTGGGACTGAGTTTTCCACGAGTACCGAATCGGATTACCCCTTTGGTGGGTGATATCTTCAAAAATACATGGTCACCTGTTCTGAATTCTAATGGTCTTCTATTTGTGTCTGCCCAATTCTTTTGTCGGCTCTGAGCTGCCCGGAGGTGATCTCTGATAATTCGGACTTTATCTGTTGTCTGAACTAGAATGTCTGGTCCCATAAGTCTTCTTTCGCCGACTTCATCCCAACATATCGGCGACCTGCATTTTCTGCCATACAATGCCTCAAATGGTGCCATTCTGATACTAGCCTGATAGCTGTTATTATAAGAGAACTCCACCAAATGAATACAGTCCTCCCATGACCCTTTAAATTCTATCATGCAGGCTCGTAACATGTCTTCAAGAATTTGAATGGTCCGTTCCGATTGTCCGTCTGTCTGGGGGTGATATGAAGTACTGAATTCCAGACGAGTCCCTAAACTTTCTTGGAGACTTTCCCAGAAATGTGATCGGAATCTTGTGTCTCTATCTGACACGATGCTAACTGGAATTCCATGTAGACGAACAATTTCTTTCATGTACTTATCTGCAAGAACTTCTGTTGACTGACCTACTCTGAAAGGTAGAAAGTGAGCTGCTTTTGTGAGGCGGTCAACGATCACCCATACTGCATTGTTACCCTTAGGACTGCGAGGTAGAGCCGTAACAAAGTCCATGGTGATGTGTTCCCACTTCCATTCGGGTATCGGCAATGGCTGTAGAAGTCCAGCTGTTCTTTGGTGTTCTGCCTTTATTTGCTGGCAAACTAAGCACTTGGCCACATACTGGGCTATCTCCCTCTTCATGGCATTCCACCAAAATTTCTGCTTCAAGTCCCGATACATTTTAGTTCCTCCCGGGTGAATGGAATAGGCCGAACTATGTGCCTCTGCCAAAATTTTCTGTCGGACTTCTCCTTGGGGGACACAAATTCTGTTACCAAAATATAATGCATTATCCGAATGAACGCGGATATCCGTCCTCAATCCAGCCTCTATTTGAGCTCTGAATTTCTGAAATCTGGGGTCTTCTTTTTGAGCTTCTTTAATCTCATCCATCAAGGTTGACTGGATCTGAAAGGTCATCAACTGTCCTGTCCTATCGACTCCTTGTACTATCATCAGGTCCAGTTTCATGATGTCCCGAATTAACTCCTTCTGATGCGTAAGTAGTACTAGCATTTTATTCTCTGGCTTCCTGCTCAATGCATCTGGTACTGTATTAACTTTGCCCGGATGATACTGTAAGTCGATATCATAGTCTGCCATTAATTCAAGCCACCGTCTCTGCCTCATATTCAATTCTTTCTGTGTGAAAATATACTTAAGACTTTTGTGATCAGTGTAGATTAGCACCTTGTCTCCTAGAAGATAATGTCTCCAGATTTTCAGTGCGAATATTACTGCCTCCAGCTCTAAGTCATGAGTTGGGTAATTCCTCTCATGTGGTTTCAGTTGCCTGGATGCATAAGCTATGACATGACCATGCTGCATTAATACACACCCTAGGCCTTTTCCGGATGCATCACTGTATATAACCATCCCTCCTCTTCCTGAGGGAGTCCTCAAAATTGGAGCTGTAATGAGTCTTTCCTTTAATTGCTCAAATGCTGCAGCACATTCCTCGGTCCATATATATTTTTCTCCTTTCCGGGTGAGCTTCGTTAACGGGGCTGCAATTTTAGAAAAATCTTGGACAAAGCGCCTGTAATATCCGGCCAATCCAATAAAACTCTTAATTTCTGTTACTGTCCTTGGAATTGGCCAGTCCTTTACTGCCTGAATTTTACTGGGGTCTACTGAAATTCCTTCTTCTGAAATTATGTGCCCAAGGAAGGTCATACGGTTCAACCAGAACTCGCACTTGCTTTGCTTAGCATGAAGTTGTTCCTGTTGGAGAGTCTGTAACACTATCCTCAAGTGTTCTGCATGCTCTCTGTCGTTCTTCGAGTAGATCAAGATGTCATCTATAAACACTACTACAAACTGATCCAAGTACGATGAGAACACTCTGTTCATCAAATCCATGAAAACTGCAGGGGCATTGGTGACTCCGAAAGGCATAACTAGAAATTCATAATGGCCATAACGAGTCCTGAATGCTGTCTTTGGAATATCTTCTTTCTTTACCCTTAGCTGGTGATATCCTGATTGCAAATCCAACTTTGAAAATACTCGGGCCCCATGAAGCTGATCAAACAGATCATCAATTCTTGGTAAAGGATACTTGTTCTTGATTGTAACCTTGTTCAATTCTCTGTAGTCTATGCATAACCGTTTACCACCGTCCTTTTTGTTTGCCAAGAGCACTGGTGCTCCCCATGGTGAAGCACTTGGCCTAATTAATCCTTTGTCTAAGTATTCTTGCAGCTGCTTTTTGAGAATCTCCAACTCAGCGGGTGCCATTCTGTATGGAGCCTTGGATATCGGAACTGTACCTGGAAGAGTATCAATGGAGAACTCAACTGTCCTATCAGGTGGAAGTCCTGAGATTTCGGTAAACACTTCCGGGAACTCATCCCAAACTGGTACTTTCTTTTTCTGGATCTCGGCCGTAGTCATCTGTGTTTTTCCTTTGGCAGGTTTGCGTTCTCCCTCAAATTGGAACTCAGGCTGAAGCGGTATTCTGAAAATGACTTTCTTGTTTCGGCAATCAATGACCGCATGGTATCTGCTGAGCCATGTCATGCCTAAGATTATGTCGTACCCTCTAGTATCTAGTACGAGCATATCTATGGCCAAGGTTCTGTTACAGAGCTCTACAGGGCAATCAATACAACCTTAGTAGTTATGACTACTCCATTCCCTGTACTAATCTCCCATTGGTGGTCTAAAGTTCTAACAGGTATATAATGCAAGTCAACAAAACGATCAGATATGTAACAATGAGATGCACTCGAATCAAAGAGGGCAAGAACAGGTTTCGAGTGTACCCTGATCTTACCTGTTACCACTTCTCCAGAAGTCTCGGCCTCTTCCGCTGTCAGGTTGTAAGCTCGTCCTCTTCCACGACCTGCTGCAGCTCTAACTCCCCTCTGGACTGGGCGGTTTACTTGCTGTGGGGGAGGGGGAAGAGCTCTCCTAACCATCGGTCCCTGGTTCCTCTGTCCATCTGGTCCTGGAAGTGCTGGTAGTACTTGGTTGGCTATTCCCATTCTCTTGTGGGGGCAGACTTCTACTGAATGATCATGGGAACCACATGCCAGGCATAACCCATTTGCCCTTCGGCAATTCTGCTGAGTGTGACCCGGTTTCTGGCAATAGTTACAAACGGGGAATGGTTGGGTTGTCTGGAAGGGGGCTCGCCGAAATGGTCGTCTCATTGGCGGAACCCTCGCCGCTCTATATGGACCTCCTCTCCCTGCTTGTGGAAATGGCCTTTTCATGGCCTGGTTCCCCATCATGTTAGTCTTCCCTTTCTCCAGTCCTCGCTCAACTTCCCGAGCTATGGTGAGGACTTGGGAATACGTTTTCAGCTGCTGGGGCATCAAGAGGATCTGAATGTCCATTCGCAAACCCTGTTGGAATCTACTCGCTCGCTTCTCTTCATTAGCTACCATATATGGAGCGAAGCGGCTCAGCCTCAAGAACTCAGCGGCATACTCATCCACAGACCGGTTCTACTGCTGAAGTCGGATGAACTGTTCTTCCATTTCTTTCTGGGCGGTGGCAGGGAAAAATCTACTATAGAAGCTTTGGGAGAACTGGTCCCACGAGACAGGTTTCTCCAATCTCGCTTCTTCAGCTAGCCACCAGGTCCTGGCTACATCCTTTAGCTGAATCTTGGCGACCTCCACTTGATTTTCTTTTGGGACCCGGGCTGCGTTCAACAGATCTGTGGTGTCAATCAGCCATTGCTCAGCATCTAGTGGTTTCTCTTCTCCCGTGAATATCGCCGGTTGTAACCGCCTGAAGTCTGATACATTCCCCGGCCTTTGTTCCTTGGGAGTTACTAACTCTTGCCGAAGGAGTTCCGTCTGCTGTTGCTGATTTTCCATCATAGTCTGGATAACCCTCAGAATCTCAACATTCTCCCCCGCGGGTCCATTCGATGCTTGTCCGGCATTGTTACGACTCGTCCTTCTATCCATACTTATGTTGGTAAAAAGGAGACTGGAAACTGGAAAGATGAAAGGATTTTAGGACACAAGGAAAGGAATCAAGAAGGACAAGATAACTTGTACATTGTAGTTGGCAATGGCAAATTACATTAATTTGCTGCTTGATTGTACTATAGGTGTGAGAGCCTAGGCTCTGATACCAACCTGTAACGCCCCGATTCCAAGGCTACGGGGACGTCACTGCGACGTACATACGCAGGTCAGAAATACCCTTACGTATATACGCTAAGCATCAGTACAAACAAGAATCAGAGTACGACAAAGCGTAGCGTCCTTTCATATGCCAACATAAGAAGTACAAGGTACAAGGTTATCACAGAATGTGACATATATTTACATATCGCATGCATCATATATCACAGCCAAACTCAAAAGTACGATTTACAAGATAATTACAAAGATGCTCACGAGCTGAAGAAAGGTCCCGCGAGCCAAAAGGAAAGTCTGGGATGACAGCAACCGAGACTAATCAGCCTGCTCGGAAAGGAAAGCCTGGTCCTCCACAGAAGGCTCCACCTCGATCCAAGGTTCGGAACCTGAACATACAAATTCAAGGAAGTCAGGACCTCCCAACAAGTAGAGCAGGTAACAGCCGAGTGGCAACAGAAACATGAACATGAAAGTTGGTACAATATCATGAGAAATCAGCCAGCAAGTAGAAGAAGCGCAACATGTTAAAAAAGAAAGGGCATTATATAAGCTTAAGCTACGGCCTCATGAGACTAGTACCTCGAGGGAATAATCCAAACAAGGAAACCCTCATCTATATACCTTTATCTCATGACACCTGTAATCCAAGCGCATACAACACCCACAATTAGCGTCTTATTATTGTTATTATTATTATACTCGTCTTACCCTGATATCTAGCTATGTGAACTAGCGTCCCAGCACATATAGATCCATATCCGAGTAAAGCAAGGTTGTTATTGGAAACCAGCGGGGGTATCAACGAACTATGTTTACAGTGGGTCCCGTGCATACCCGGGACCACGGCCCAGGATGTTCCGTTGCTTGGTGGACGGAACCTGCCGCAAGGCTAACAGGAGGGACTTATTGTATGCCCTTATCATGATGGTACCAGGAAGGAGGGAGCCAGCACTCCCCTCGGTCGCCTGGAGGCCCACAGGTCAGACCGGAAATTTAGTTGCACAACATACCTAATACCACTGTAAACACGAACACATATTGACAGCCGCATGTTTCCCCCGACCCAATGCAAGTTGTCTTATTTTATGAATATTAGGTAATTATCAAATTTCGGGAATGAGCAGGAACATGTCAGGAATACAGGTATATCAGGAGTACTGGTTCGTACTATCATGTAATCAAGTTGGTAAATCATGAAGTCCGGTCATCATTCCCGTTACAGTGATAATTATAGGAGTCAGGTGTATCATGCCTTGTGTTAATGGATAGCATGATAAGAGGTGATATTCATCAAGTAACATGTCATGAAATAACAATATATATAATGCATGTTCCAAGTATAAGACTTATTCCCAAGAAAATAGTTAATCAAAGTGATTCAGTCAAGATTAGGTGATTAGTCGACTAATGGGGGAGTTAGTCGACTATAGGAAAAGGCAAGTCGACTAGTAAGGTGGCGTTTCAGGAGATCAGCGTTTTCAGAAAAAGGGTTAGTCGACTAGAGTATTGGGATAGTCGACTAGTCTGCTGCGTTTCGCAAAACGGCGTCTCACGAAGTCGCGTTTCACAGGTCCGCGTCTTGCCACAAGTCCGCGTCTCATGAATCCGCGTTTCACAAGTCCGCGTCTTGCCACAAGTCCGCGTCTCATGAATCCGCGTTTCACAAGTCCGCGTCTCACCAGAAGGAGTTAGCCAGTAAGGGGATGAAAGAGTAGACCGCGTTTCAAGAAAGAGCGCGTCTCTCAAGGTCGCGTTTCCAAGAGCCGCGTTTCCCAGAGCTGCTTTTCCAAGAATCGCGTCTCAGGAAAGTTAGTCGACTAGGGATAATAATTAGTCGACTAATAGGGTGCGTTTCAGAATAACAAGGCTGCGTTTGCAAGAGAGCTAGTCGACTAATGGGCTGGCCAAGTCGACTAATATGGGTGCAGAACAGAGAACAGATCCTGATATTTGAGGGCTGAGTTTGTTGATATTATTACAAGTATAGAATTAATGTCCAAGTCTTGGCGAGTAGAATTACTCGCCTAGAACGCGTCCAATGTCCAGCAAGAGTGCCAAGTGAAGAAGATGATCCCTTGCCAAGTCAATCACCAAAACGATCACCGGAATAATCGTGAACGATTACCGGGAAATCTACGGTGATGAAGCTCGGTCCCAAACCAAAAGGAGGGCACCGGCCTAGAGTCCTGTCAACCGAGAAGAACACGGCCCCAAACCAAAAGGAGTGGCCGGTCTCCACAAAAGGAAGAGGTTGATGGTGCAAGTCCAGTTCAATATGGCAAAACGAGATTTTGCAAACAGCGTGACGGGGAATGAAACTATAGTCCGCCGGAAAGAGGTTGACGAGGAGGCAAGGATGGTATGCTCGGTGGAGGCTACGGTGGTGCAGGTGGTGGTGGAGATGGTGGTGAAGTTTTGGTGGAAAAATGGGTTCTTTGGTGGTGAAGAAGAGGAAGAAGATGGTGATGGAGATGATGTTTTGGTTTGTTGTTGTAGTTGGAATGGAGGAGTATATGGAGGGGAGATTGGTGGACGGAATGGTGGAAGAGATGGTGGTGTATGGAGGGTGGAAGGGTGAGAATGGCCAGCCAAAGGGCTGTTTCTTGCTGCTGTGGACGTTCTCAGGAAGTGGAGAAGGAAGAAGAAATGAAAAAGTGAAGAGAGAGAAGGAGTGGGGGAGTTATATATAAAGGGTAAGTTAAGATTATAACAAGTTTGCCATTCACTCAATGAAACTTGCGTTTCATGCTAAATTGGCCGCGTCCCACCACTCAAGGCTGCGTCTAGCTGCTGCTGGACGCAGTAAACAACCCTGCGTCCAAGAAAACCAAGATTGTGTTTACAGGAAAGTCAAAGAGGTATGGGTGATTTGACTAGTGTTTGATTGGCCCATAAGCTTTAAATGCAGCATGGAGAGGATGGCTGCATTTAATGATGGATCCAGCTGGTGAAATCTCGCGTTTGAGGAAGGAGAGAGAAATACGGTAAAAAGAAAAGTGGAATACTTGGATAATTCTCGGTATCTGGGAAAATACCGAAAACTCCAGAAATGTCCAAAAATTGAAGCGACTCAGAAAGCTACCCAAAAATTCTCAAAAATCATAAATATTATAAAATGACTTTTGGTGAAATTGGTTTTCAGAATTCTATCTCAGTTTTAAAATAAAAATCCTGGAATACACTGAGAACGGTGTCTACACCGGGTAGGCTGAATTTTTGATAAAATCAGAAAAATCCCAGAAAATGCCTGAAGGAAGAAAATATAATTTTAAGAAGGAATGTGAAAGCGGAATCCAGAATTTTGATTCCAATTGCAAATTAAAATTCCTGGAATCAACCAATGATACTGGCCGACACCGGTTTTGAAGATTTATAATTAAATTCCGAAAAATTTCAGAAAATCATGAAAATCTAGATTATTAGAAGATAATATTTGAAACTAAAATCAGTCAAATCTGGATACCGAACAGGTCAAATCATGCAGTACTGCTATATGAGTAAGGATAGTAGAAAATAAATATAATAATAATATGCTCAAAAATCAGAATACGTAACTGTGCACGTATACTGGGAATGGGTGTTACAATGTTACAACAAATCCTAAGAATTTGCCACTGGCCACCCCCAGGAAGGACTTTGTGGGATTCATCTTCAATTGATGAGCCCGCATGATGTCGAAGACCACCTTCAGGTCCGCTATGTGATCACCTTTAGTGCAGCTTTTTACTGCGATGTCATCAACATAACATTCCACCGTTTTGCGTATTTGCTGATGGAAAATGGCGTTCATGGCCCTTTGGTATGTTGCCCCTGCATTTTTCAGTCCGAAGGGCATGACGGTGTAGCAATATACCCTAGAGGTGTCCTGAAGGAGGTATGCTTTTCGTCATCAGGATACATTTTGATTTGATTGTATCCTGAGAATCCGTCCATGAAGGACATTCTTTCGAATCCACAAGTATTGTCAATCATGACATCTGTGATCGGCAATGGGAATTCGTCCTTGGGGCAGGCCTCGTTTAGATCGCGGAAGTCGATGCAGATCCGTATCTTCCCGTTCTTCTTGGCGACGGGGACGATGTTGGCTACCCAATCGGGATGTTGTTCTTCCCTGATGAAGTCAGAATCAATAAGTTTTCTGACTTCTGATTGAATTGCCTCCATTATTTCTGGACGAAACCGTCGCTGCTGTTGTTTGACAGGCTTTACGTCCGGATTGATGTTGAGGCGGTGCATAGCCACCTGAGGATCGAGTCCTGGCATGTCCTCATAATTCCAGGCGAAGACGTCTATATACTCTTGTACAGGAGATATTAGATCCTTTTTCTCCGAAGGTGACAGGCCGTCACTTATAAAGATGGGCTTAGGATTAGCCTCATCTCCTAGGTTGATCTGAACAACCTTGTCTTCTGTGGGTGGCTCGCGCTGTTCAAAGCGAGTGTCCCAAAGAGCATTTAAATGTTTGATCCAAGGATCTGTATCAGATTGGATCATTTCTTCATTTCCATCTTCCAGGTGGCTTGTCGAAACCATGTTCACTGAAAGTTCCTTGAAGATGTTGCCGACACTGACATCTGACTCCCAAGATGATGTGTCTGAAGAGTAATCGTTGCTCGACGATTCTTGAGAATCGGAGGCTGATGGGACCGGAGTTGATACATAGCCCAACCCCCGCGCGTCTGATGATAATAATCGGGGGCCTTCCCTTTCGGCACAAAGGATCGAAGCAGCGTCCTCCTTCCTTTGCCGAAGTTCAACCCGGGTCTGTTGGTCAGGTCGTACCCCATGCATCTCATCATTTTGAGTGCTTTTGGTTCATAATGACCGAACTGAGGGGATTCCTCCTCGCCTTCCGATTCTTCGCGGGGCGTTGGTTCAGACGAGATTCGCCCAAAAGAATTGGTTTTTGGCCTTTCCGTCTTGCTGGAATCATAAATATAGATTCTTGCGTATTACCATTATCTTGGTATGTCTCGAAGGACGACTTCACTGGTACATGCAACGATGTCAAAGCATCTATTGCCGACCAGGGGTCATCGTCTACTTCGGTGCTAGTGTCTGATGGTACTGAATCAGAAGCAAACACAGAAAAATACGCAAAATCTAAATCTTCATTAATATACCAACCGCCTACATCGTTGGTGGTATTATCAACATCGAGCTTATTAGTGCTCTTTACAAGTGGTTCTAACTCCCACAGGCACTCTTCTTTCTCGGGCTCGGTGTCAGCTTCGTTACCAGAGTCTGGCTCCTCTGGTCGCGGGACTTCATCCGTCTCCACCGGATCTTGGTACAGCAAAGAGTCGGTGAAATAATTCTCGACCCCTTTGAACGGATACCTTTCGGCGATCAACGTCTGCACCTTTCCACTCCCGTCAATGTATTTCATGACTTGGTGGAGAGTGAAGGGAACGATGGAGTTGCGGTGAATCCACGGTCGTCCCAGCAATAGATTGTAGGAAGTGTCGGCGTCGATGATGTAGCATGTCACTTCCGACTTGAGGCTTCCAATCTGGCATTTGAGCTTGATTTTCCCCATCGGACGGGTCTGGTTGGCGTTGAACCCATAGATAGTTGTCTGGGTAGGGCTCAAACGATGAGTAGGAATGCCCGGATGTTGCATGCCCCGGCAAGGCATGATGCTCAACGCGGACCCTGGATCTACGTGAATGCGGTTCACCTCAGATGATCCAATATACCCTGTGAAGTACAGGGGCCGATCATGCTTCCCTTTAACCTGCATATCATCTGCTGTGAAGGTGATGCAAGGAGCATTCTGGGAGGCGTGGAGGCAATCTTCTACATCTTCCTCCTTTGGCACCTGGGTCATGAAAACCTTAGCATTTGCCAGAGCTTCTTGTAGAGCTTCTCTGGTCGACTTTGATAGTCTAAGAAGTTCATACAAGGTAACGCGTGCCGGGATGTTGGCTAGTTGAGCCAGGACATCAAAGCGGTAGGGTGTCGTGGATCCTTCCTCGATGCCCTTTTGAAGGGCTCGAGAAAATCGAGTCTCCTTCTGTTTCTCCACGGGTTGTTTTGTGGAGGGCTTGGTTGGCTCTGCAGCTGGTTGTGGAGGAGTTGCCGCCGTTTCACCATACTGCTTCAAGTACGGCTGTCCCGAACGGGTTCCCGCCATCGGTTGGTTGGGCTCTGCGGCCAAGACTATCGTTTCCTCTTCTGAGTCGGTTAACGAGGGAACATCAGTCTTGGCTTCTCGAGAGGAGGCACACACCACATTGCAGGATGAAGCCTTTGCCTTGCCTTTAGATTTCCTGTTGGTCACAGTAGTCCATTGCTGTTCATTGACAAGGTCAGGGTGGACCCACATGATTTCCCCTTGAGGTGTAGGAACGGGTACCAAGCCTTTCGCTTGCTGCTGGTGAGGGTCTGTGTTGACCACTCTCAGCTCTCCTCTTGGGATAGGGACTACTCCAGAGGGTGTCGGGGGTTGTCTTCCGAACTGTAGAACTGACGTCACATTAGCCGTCACCTTCTTCTGCTCTGGTCGGAGTTTCAACACTCCGCGTCAATCAGAGCTTGAAGGATGTCCTTGAAGACATAGCAGCTTTTGGTAGGGTGCCTCAGCATCCTGTGGTACAAGCAATAGGTGGGATTGTCGGTCTTGCCGACTTCCTCGGGGCGCCGAGCTTCAGGGAGCTTCAGTCGGTTTGCTCTTGTAGAGTAGTTTAAAGAGCGAATCGACTTGTTCCTCCTTGAAGGAATATTGCTTGTTGGCGCGTGGCTGGCTTGAAGAGCCACTCGCCTTTCCTGATTGAGATTTGGCGGGAGATTTGGTCTCCGTTGCCAAATTATCCTTCCGCTTTGTTTGGAGGGATGTGTCTGGCGCACGCCTTGTCGACCTTTCTGGCCTAGGCTTACCTTCCTCTGCTCTGACGCGGGCGACAATCTCCTCAGCCTGTTCACCTTGTTGGACTAATTGCTTCCAGGTGCGGCTTTCAGCAACTCCTATTTGAGCAAGGGTGAGGTTTGGAGATTGTGGGCGGCATGTTTCCACCAGGGTGGCCTGGGTCATACCGCTTGGACACCGGAGTGCCACGTTCCGAAACCTTTCCACGAAAGACTTAACGGACTCTCCTTTCGCTGTTTAGTAGCCAAAAGGGTGGACATCGTGACTTCCGAGTCATCTTCGAAGAAGCGTGTTAAGAACAGCTTCTCCAAATCGCCCCAGTTCTTGATAGAACCTTCTGGGAGCTTCATGAACCATTCAAAGGCCAACCCTTTCAGGGTGTCGATGAACAGACGCGCCAGAATAGCATCGTTGTCTACTACATTCCCGGTTTGGGATTTGAAGTAGTAGATGTGCTGGTTGGGTGACCCTTCCCATCAAATGCTTGGAGAGTTGGAGCTTTGAACTTGGGCGGGTACGGAACCAAGTCCCATTCAGCCGGGTAGGGCCGAACCACTCCTACTTCTTGGAGGTCTTTGCAATTGGCAAGGGCCTCGAGGCGTCGCTCCAGTTGACTCATTCTTTTAGCATGAGCCTTCCCCGGGTCTTGGTCGCCCTTTACTTGCGACGAGGACTTGGACGAGCTGGAAGTAGATCGCCGCGTCTCCTCAGAAGGTTCGGAAGATGAGCTTTCTCCCTTTCTCCCTTTGCCCTTTGACTTTTTAGGAGGAGACCTCCTCCTGTCTTCGAGCAGCTGTGCAATCGCCTGCTTGAGGGAGTTGATAGATTCCTGCTGAGAAAGAATCATATCCATTTTGCCTTCTGGATCTGTTCTAAACGTTTAGCCGTCTCCTCAGGAGTGCCTGTCATGTAGGCAGAGGTCTCCTTCCCGACGGAAGAGTTTGAAGCCCTCGATTCCGCTATGGCGGAGTGAGAATCATTCACTTTAATGCCATGGGCTAAGGCATTATAGTCAATTGGGGGAATGGCCCCAGTCCGGGTGCGAGTGTGTTGATACACCCCTTCCGGTTCAGAGTCAGACTCATCTGAGCTGACTGCAGGTTATTTTTTCTTGCTCCTGCTTGTCATATTCGCAGTGAGCTCCGGGTACTCAACGTCAGAGAAGGTTCTCCTTCTGTGGGAGCGTCTTCTTTTAGCTGACGGGGGAATCAGGGTCAGCTGTCTGACTAAAGACTGCTGATGTACGCCTGATCCGCAACGGCACTCAGAGAGCATATGGATGAGCCGTTGGCAACAACACGACGAAGTGGCCTGATTGGCACTTCTTTTCTTCGTCAAATAATCCCTCAAATCCATGGGAGGGGGATTGAAAAGCTTAGCCTCGCAACGTCGAAGACGGGAGGCATCCATGTGCTGTACAGCCTGGACGAAGGCTTCAGGGATGCGGTTCTCGCGCCGCAGCTGTTCAGCGCGCTCTGGCGTCTCTGTTGAGACAAGACGCGCCTGTCGCGTTGCTGCTTGGTGTGTCGGGCAGAGACACTTGAGAGAGAGTGGGCTGCTGGGCCCCACGTCTATAGGCGCGTGCCTCTTGTGCTTGACAAGGCACAGAGGCTTCACCTTGGCGTTTGGTGAGTTGGTCTCAGAGGACCTAACCGAAGGAATCTCGCGTTTGGGCCGCCAAACGCGGACTTCGCGGGGCGCGAGCAAGGCGCCAGTTTGTATGCTGCGTCCAGCCTCAGTCAGACAACCAGAGGTTCCAACTTGCAACTGACGCGCACGTCTCCTCTGTCGACGCTCAGCGTTCCGGTTGCGTTGCGGAGGTGGAGAGAGACCAACAACATCCTGATGCTGAACATCAGAGATTTTAACCACGCGGGTCTCCTGAGAGACGCTGATGCGGGTGTTCTGTGCGACGCGGTTGTCGCAAAGGCAGTTGTGCCTGGGGCCACGCAGGCCTTCTGAGAGGCGTTGGCGCGTGCACCTTGCTTGGCACAGTTGGCAGCAGGGGCGCCCGAGAGAGCCACAGATCGGGCTTCGGGGCCATTCCCCGCCGAGACCCGGCGGCAGACGCGGGTCTTTGGGCTCTTGGAGCCGGAAGAGAGAAACTCTTCGTACTTCGCCCTGGTCGAACTCGACAATGAGCGATTCGACCATCTTTCCCTTACAGAGGACGTCATCCTGCGCCACGATTTGCTCATCAGTGACAAATGATGTCCCCAGCGGAGTCGCCATCTCTTGTACGCGCCGGAAAAAAGAGAAAGAAAGAAGTCTTTACTGTAAAATTTTCCTTGAATCAGATGAAAAAATTACAACAAAACTGCTTTTTCCTTCCAGTTACAAGGGAGGGAGGATGTTGAGTCTTGAATCCTCCCTTTGTTTAAAGCTGGGTTCTTCGTGTGGCGGTGGAGAGTGAATCTTGTTCTCCGTTGACCGGATGACCGTCGGGATCGTCAGGGAATCTTCTCTTTGGCTGGTAGAGGGAGTAGCACAGCTCTGTCTACCAAAACTCTCAAAGAGAAGGTAGGCAAAGAGCAGCTTGTACGCAGCAAGCTTGACGAAGAGTTGAGCTCTCTCCTGTCTCGGTCTGTCTCTCTCTGTGATCTTCTGATCCTCTTGATGCCAGATGCCTTTCTGATCGCCCTTGTGTCTATCCCCCCTGCCTTCTGATTGCCTCGGCCTCATAGCAAACGAGGCTATTTATAGGGTCCTAGGGGTGAACGTGCCCCCTAAAAACGCTCCATAATGAGGGGTAACTTCCCCGCTACATGGGCGGCGACTGGCCCCATAACCAGGGCGGTTATAACCGAGGCACGGGTTTCAACCCACGCGCATTGATACTGAGACGCGGGTGTCGAGCCTACGCGCCTTGATGCTGAGACGCGGGTGTCGAGCCTACGCGCCTTGATGCTGAGACGCGGGTGTCGAGCCCACGCGCCTTGATGTTGAGACGCGGGTGTCGAGCCCACGCGCCTTGATGCTGAGACGCGGGTGTCGAGCCCACGCGCCTTGATGCTGAGACGCGGGTGTCAAGCCTACGCGCCTTGATGTTGAGACGCGGGTGGTCAAGCCTACGCGCCTTGGTGCTGAGCCTTCGCATCTAGAACTTGAAACTCTCTTTTTAATGGCTTGTCTTTTAGTGATTTTTAGACAGCCTACAGCAAGTACCTATAGGAGAGTTAGTACCACACGATCATATAAACAAGTAGTAACTATACTATCCATAAAGTGTGTGAAGCTCGAAGGCTATGTAAGCCTGTAAGGCTGAAAGTAAGCCCGGGTCTAAGCGCACTCTTGGTAGCTACCACGAAACTCATAAGGATGCAAGGCCTAAAACCTATTGGGTAGCCATCTCGGGGTGGGCAGAAGCCCAGAGACTGTACAAGAGTACCTGCGTGGTTAGTACCATACGTGCACAATATAATATCGTCTACACTATTACAAGCATTCGAACACTGGATACAGCACATGTCACTGGTACGCCTATACAACTCGGTACAAATACACATGACCACATATACAAATACAAATGTAACACCCCATTCCTGGAATACGTACATAGTTACGTATTCAGATTTTTTTATCTTATTTTTTGATTTACTTTCTATATTTATGTTTGTTTTATGATTATTTATGTGATCGTTTTGCATTGCATCCGGATTCATGGACTCGGAGTCAGCTCTAGTCTAAAACCAAGGACCCGATCCTAGTGTATTTCTTAATTTAGTCTTTTCGGCAGTTAAATTTGACTTATTTCAGTTTCAAATATCATTTTTCAATATTTTAGAATTTTCATAATTTTCTGTAATTTTTCCGAATTAAATTACAAAATCTTCAAAATCAGTGTCGACCGATATCGCTAGTCGATTCCAAGATTTTTAATTTACAAACAGAATTAAATTTCTAAAATCTACTTTCAAATTATTTCTTAAAATCACATTTTCTATCTTAATGTATTTTAAGAGAATTTTCTGAATTTATCAAAACTCGGCCGGATTTGGTGTCGGCCAGTATCGATGGTTGATTTCAGGATTTTTAATTTGAAAATGAGATTTTATTTCCAAAAAATGATTTCATATTATTCTCAGAGTGATGTTTTTTTACCTCTGGGCATTTTTGGGGATTTTTCTGGAACAATCAATATTTTCTGATATTATTATAATATTATTATTTTTTCAAAATCTTTTCATTTCTTTCTTTTCCTTTCCCTTTTCCCCCCATCCTACCTGCCAACCCACTGCCCCTCATTAAATCCCCATCCTCTCCATCTCTCCCTTTCAATCTTTCTTTCTTTTTTCCTTTTCTTTTCTTTTTATTTTCTTTTTTCCTTCTTTGTCTCCTCCTCTCCTTCTTTCCCTCTCTCCCTCTCTTCTCTGAACTGGCGCCGCCGCCCTCCTTCGACGAGATGATTGAGTTTAGACCTGCACACAGAAAATACAAAATTTCAGAACTTTAAAAATGGAATGTGCAAGTACTCAATACTATCGCTATAGCAAGTGATTATGCGGGTCGTGATCCCCAAGGAGGGACTAGTGATGGAAGCTTTTTTGCAAGTTCTCTTTTAAGTTACAAAAAATGGTTAGAGTTTTTCTTTTAGTTCTTGTAAGGAAAAAGAAAAATAAGTTATAGTTAGTTTAAGAAGAAAGTGGTAGATTGAGAAGGTGGAGAAAATGAAAAATAGATTTATACAAGAAATTAAAAGAATGATAAAAGAGTTGGGAGATTGTGGTGTTGGTGATCTAAACTAAAAGTTAAAAGAAAAGAAAGAAAGTTAAACCTAAAAGAAATACTTACCTTTTTCGATTGATTACTTACCTGGAATCCTTGCACGTTTTACCTTACTTCGGAGGCGATCAATGCATAATCCATAAGATCGAGCTCAGTCCCCATTCGCATTACATCATCAAGACGAACAAGAATGAAATGATACGAAATCTTGAGGAGGAGAACATCATCATGAAATATCGGTGGCACTCACACAAACATGGCTATACTGATGCTTCTAGATTCACTTGGATATTCATCAAAACCAAAAGAGAAAAAGTAGAAAGAAGAAGAAGAACATATAAACAAAGAAGAGCATAAATATGTAACCTTTGATTGCTTGTAGAAACGATGAAAAAAAGGAGGAGGTTACATCGGTGTCACTCTCAACATAAGTCTCTTTCTCTTACTTACATGAATCTCAGTCTAACCTATGCTTACAAAGAAATAAAAATTACATAAATGAAAATAAAAACCTACACTAAAAAGAATGAAAAACTGGCCTAAAATCTATCTCTGCTTGATCGCTCCCTGTAGTCTGTGAAAACTCAGTATTTATAGGCAAAAACCAAGTAAGAGAGCGTATGAAGATAGGGGAGCAAACGCTCCCCCAACAGCCTTAACAAAGCCGCGACGTGGCTTGGGTGTGGCCAGGTGGCCACACCAGGGGGTGGTACTCCTGGTTTCGCGATATGATTTTATCTTTTATCGAATTTGCAATTTTGGGTCCTGAATTTGACAAAACCTCCTTTGATCTTCGGCTTTAACCAATTGATTTGTGAAGATCTTGTTTTAACTGCTTGTTCAACTGGTTTTATCTTCTCTGATTTGTCCTGATCTTTGATTTGAATTAATTCTGAATTAAATCAGAATTTTGATGGGTTGAGCTCGTTTCTCTTCCCTCTCCCTTAGTAATGGGCCTGCATATAAATTAGACAATAAATAGGATTAAAAACAGAGCATATTATATAATAAATATGAGAATGTGATAATAAATGTGCAGTATCAGCGACCGATCACGAGCCCCCACGGCCCGCGAGCCACCACCATGCCAAACTCCGGCCATCATCTTCACCACCAACATCTTCCACCTCCTCTTTCTTCCCTACCATCTCCTCCATCCATTCCACCAAGCATCACCACCATCTTTAACTTCTTCTTCGACACTCCCACTATCACATCCATCACCTCTTCCCAATTTCTCCACCAATCAACCCCCACAACCATCTCCATCTCCTCTCACTGCACCACCTCTTCCAATTTCATCAAAATCCTCTCCATCTTCTTCAATTCACCTCTCATCAACCATCACCATCTCCTTATAATTTTCTAACCCCATCACCACCCATGCTCCTCTCCTTTCTCCTTGGCGTGGCCGGCGGCTACCCCTGGCCGTCGCCGCCTCTGGCGCCGCCTGGGCCCACGGCCAGGACCAGGCTGTGGGTCCCTTCCCTTACCGTGAGCAAGGGAGGCTTCTGCCCCTACTTCTCTCTCTGATCTGTTTCTCTCTCTGATCTGTTTTACTCTCTCTTCTCTCTCCCTCTCCTCTGTCCCCTATCTCTCCAATCCGTTTCTCTCTCTAATCTGTTTCTCTCTCTAGCTCTCTCTTTTCTCTTTTTAGAGCCCTCTCTCTCTAGCTCCCTCTTTCTTTCTAGATCTCTTTCTCTCTCTAACTTTTTCTCTCATAAAATATTAATATATATATATTTAATATATATTGTGCACGTGCTCGAGTTTCTGGGATTCCGGAGTTACAGCGATTTTTTGAAGAGATTTTAAGCGAGTGTCCTCGCCTCGTTTTGGGTTTCCCCGCTTCGTCAGGTCGACTATGTATTTTATTCAGTCCTTATGAATTGTATTCGTATTTTGTATTGGGCTGTACTCTTATATTTATATGTGGCCGAGTGCCCATGATTGTACATGTATATTGTAATACCCGTTCCCGGAATACGTACTTAGTTGCGTATTCAGATTTTCGGTCGCATTTTTTCGATTTGTTTCCTGTATTTATTCTGTATTATGAATTCCTTATATGACTGTTTTGTCTTGGATTTGGATTCGTGGATTCGGAGTCAGCCCTAGTCTGAACCGAAGGCCGATCCTAGTGTATTACTCGATTTGGTCTTTTCGGTATTCAGAATGAACCGATTTTAGTTTTAAATATCATTTTCCAATATTATATATTTTCTATGATTTTCTAGATTTTTCTGAAATTAAAATGAAAGTCTTCAAAACCGGTGTCGGCCAGTGCCGCTGACCGATTCCTGGATTTTTTAATTCTCAAACAGTTTGGAATTTCATGATGGTCCTTTAGGCTTTATTCCTTAGAATCATATTTTCTACCTACATTCTTTTCTGAGGATTTTGGATTTTATGAAAATTCCAACGGAGTCGGTAAATTATTGATTCCAGGATTTTTAGTTTTAAAACTATAAAGTATTTCTTAAAACGGATTTCACTATGATACTTAATATAATATTCTTGATTTTTGATAATTATTTCGGGTCGTTCCGAGATACTTGAATTCGGACGATTCCGGCATTTTCCGAAATGTTTTCCGCATCCATGATTTAAACCCGGGAATCAGCCTTTTCAATATTTTCATCTTTCAAGTCAAAGAGAAACATCTTCTCATTATAATTTATTTTCCTTTTTCCTTTTCCTTTATTTCTTTCCTTCCTCCACAACCAAAGCCTTTTCCAATTTTCCAATAATTCCAATTTCCACATAATCCCACTCACTTTCACCTAATCCTTTTTAAATCCCACTCATTCTCTCTCTCCCCCATGGCCGGCCAAGTGGCCAGAGGGACACTCACCTCACCTCCCCTTTTTGCAATTAAGCCCCTCTATTCTATCTAAATTGCTCCCCCTTCACAAAATCCCAATACTATATATATCCTTCCTTTACATTTCATTTCTTTTTTTCATTCTCTTCATCAAGAGCCAAAGCCCTAGCCTTCACCATCTCCAATTCCTCTTCATCTCCACCACCTCAACAACTACTCCAACACTTTAGCTTCATCTTCTTCCTCCTTCATCACCATGGAAGCAACCACAAGGGCATCAACAACACCTAAGGACTCCACCTTCTTCTTCATCATCAACTTCCATCACTACCACCATCACTCCATCACCTTGTGCTTCTCTTAGGTAAGTGTTCTTCATCACCAAGACTTGATTTATTTCCTAGTATACTTAAGTTTACATATCATGTTCACTTGTGTCTTCAATTTATGATTTTTGGATCATCAAACACAAACCCTAGAAAATCTGTTCTGTTTGCTGTTTCCAGTCGATTAGTCGACTAGACCTATAGATTAGTCGACTAGAAAACCCTAGCTGAAACGTAACCTTTCTAGGAAACACAGTATTAGTCGACTTACCTTAGTTCCTAGTCGACTAGAGGCCCTTAGTCGACTACACCCTTGACCCTAGTCGACTAACCCTTCCTGGACCAGAAACCTTAACTCTCTGTATCCCAGATTTAGTCGACTTAACATAACTGTTAGTCGACTTGTCATGTCTGTTAGTCGACTACCCATATGACCCTAGTCGACTAACTTTTCTCTGAAACCAAACCCAACTCTCTGGAACCCAGTTTTAGTCGACTATACCTTACTGTTAGTCGACTTGCCATCACTATTAGTCGACTACTCTTCCATCCTAGTCGACTAACCTTGCCTATCTGTCTTAGTTGATTCCTTTCTTGAACATGAACCTTACCCTCTAGACTTATATCATGTATAGGTATTACTTGACTTGTCATTTGACAAACATCATCTTACCTTCTCTTTTTCTCTCTCCTCTTCTCTCTACATATTTATATCAGGTTTTTGTGGCGAATCCCAAGCTTCCGTGGATTACGGCTCTTTCGGTATTTTGGAGTTTAGGCGAGTATTCTCACTCGCTACTTTCTTGTATGCGAGTAGTCTCGCCTCTATTTGGGTTTCCCGTTTCTTCGGTCGATGAGTATTTCGCTTCTTATTTCCATATTCATGTATTGCACTACATTGCTTGTATTATGATAGCTTCATCTTGTGCTTGTACCATGCTTATGATATTCTTACTCCTTTGTCGTATACCATGCGTGGCAGACCCTTCGTGGTCGTTGAACACTAAGTTGCTTCTATGTTTCTACTTGCCATGTCAGACTTGTTAGTTTCATGCTTCCTTTTAACACATGTATATCACCTGACCATCTAGTATGTTATCACCTGACTACCTGGCATGCCACTACCTTGCTAGACCCTCTTGTTATGACATGACTGACCCGGACTATATCGATCTCATTGGTATGCATGTTACTTGATATACCACCACCTTGTCATGCTATCTTTTAAAACCAAGCATGATACACCTGACTTTGTAATTGTCATGTTTACGGGAATCCTGTCTTGTTTTATGGAACTAAGTGCCACACGGAACAAAGTGCCACACCTTACTCGGTGGGGGCCACCTCTTGAATCCGTGGGGGCCACCTCTGGAATCCAATTATTACTGTTATGTCCAGTTATTCCCGTAACCTGATAATTCTGCTAATAAACCATAAAAAGGACAACTTGTTGGGTATGGGAGGAAGTGATGGATGCCGGAATGATATCTTGCTTATAGTGGTGGGGTATAAAAGTATGTATATACATTATATATATGTACTGGCGGTAGTGAATCTGAATTACTGAATAGGGGGACTTTGGGCCTCCAAAGCCGGTTCCAGGTGTATGGAAACCACTATAAGAAGTTCTATCAGTTCTCCATCTACTTCCGTTAACAACCCTCGACTTGCTTATATATGGCTGTATGTGGGTTGGCCGTACACCAGGTCACATACCGAGATATATGGGTCAGACGAGTAATAATAATAATAGGTGTTTCCTGTGACCCCAGTTATGATTACTGTTATGATTCCTGTTTTGATACCTGTTATACACTCTTGTCACATCTGTTATGTATTCTTGTTATGACTACTTTGCAACTCTGATTCTATACGCTTAGATATTCGGTGGCATGAGATAAAAGTATATAGATGAGGGTTTCCTTGTTTGGATTATTCCTTCGATGTACTAGTCTCATGGGACCGTAACCTAAGCGTATACAATCAATTTTGCTTGTGATCAGTTTTACTTCGGATTTCCTGTTTTACGATTGTTACGTTATACCCGTTCTTATATATACTTCATTTGTGTTCTAAACCTCCTGTCTTCTGTACTTGACACTTGTGCTCCTCTTGACTCGCCACCTGGCATCCATATTCCTACTCGCCTGGGGAGTTTCACTGACTCCCCTGGATTCTCATGTCCAGGTCATGGAGCTTAGAGCGTGGCTTCTCCCTGTTGCTGCTCAGAGTAGCGCAGCGGTAGCGTGGACCTCCAGCCGACCGTCCAGAGCTCCATCCTTCCAGGCCCCCTGTGAGTCTCTCGAGTTTTCTTTTTAAACTCGTGAGTGTCCTTTTCTATTCATACTTGTACTTTTCCTTGTATACTTGTATGTGAGCTCCCTTCTGTACCGTTCATATATGTTGTATATCTCTTGTACTCTCGCATTTGCGCATACTAGTGATATGATATTCATGTAATATTGTGATCACTTCTGATGATAACTGTGTAATTGTATATATATGTGTTGGAATGTATAATGCACCACTGCTTCCGTACTCTGATTCTTGTCTGTACTGATGCTTAGCGTATATACGGGAAGGTAATTCGGACTTACGTATATACGTTGCAGTGACGTCCCCGTATCGCCGGGATCGGGGCGTTACATATATGCCTGTGACGAATGTTTATACTAGGGTAGTTTATTTCTTGTACATATACCATGCCTAAGATACGTTCCTTTACTACTTTATACCATGCGTGGCAGACTCTCCAGGATCTACACTCAACCTCCGGGCTCTACACTCAGCCTCCCGGCTTCACCGCTTCATGGTAGTCTAGTTCTTATTACATATATATGTATGCATGTGTGGTACTAACAGTGCAGGTACCCTTGTACCGACTCTGGGTTTTTGCCCCTCCTGGGATGGCTACCCAGTAGGTGTTAGGCCTTGCACCCTTATGGGTTTCATGGTAGCTACCGAGAGTGCGCTTAGACCCCGAGCATACTCTAACCCTTGGGCTCTCGCCCACTTTCTCAAAAGAGGAGTGCGCTTAGAACATCAGGTCTCTCATGCTCCGCCTGGTGGGCATGCTTAGCGCTCAGCGCTTTATCACTACATTCGTCTAGGCACAACTCTGCCGAATTTTAGACTCGCTTTTTAAGCTGAGTCATTCCAGTAGCTCCGTCAAGCGCTAGTGATTAAACACTGTTTGTTGTCCTTACCTTGAGTTTGCTTAGCTCCACTTGGATGTTCTCTTACTTGCCAATCGCCTGCTTGACAGTTTATCTATTCTTCTATTAATAGTTATGAAGAGTTTGAAATCTTCTTATTCTATTTTCTTGAGACTGCATGGTTTTTCGGTATCGTACCGATTTCTTATATCGGTAATGTTTTCATGTATCGCTTGACATGCTTTCACTTGCTATGCTATTATTTATCATGTTGTCTCTTGTCACTTGCCTGATACCACCCCCTGTCATGTTACTACTTGACACATGCCCCTGTTATGATATCACTTATCACCTACCACCTGTCATGTTAACACTTGACCTGTGATTATCACATTTACAGAAATCATGTGTTTGTTATCTTGTATTATATATAGTGACATGTATCCCTAGTACTCATGTACTTCTGTTATACATGTACTCTTGTACTTCTGAATTCTTGACCTGTCATGCTCCTGCTATTCCCGTAAATTGATAATACATAATAAATCATAAAAAAGATAACTTATACCGGGTAAGGGAGAAACTGATGGACTTCAATTGTGATTTTATTTACAATGGTATAGGGATGTTGTGTAACTAAAATCTTGAGATTCTACATGTGGGCCCCAAGTGTTCTGAGCGGGGTAGTTCTTACACCCTGGTATTTGTTTTCCATTATGTTTGCAAAGGGGAAAACTTACAAAAAAGGTTTGAGGAGCTAAATTACAAGTATTCTCAAAAGATTACAAGTAGATCTCCTCAGAGATTCTGGGAAAATGTGCCGATAGGAGTCTGGTCAGCGCGCGACCACTTTGTCCCTTTGACGATGCGAGCGATGAGATTCCCTTCTCGCCTGGTTCCGGGAATCAGAGAATAGAGGATTGGTAGAATCCTCTGGCTACTTCTCAAAACCACTTCTGTGAGGAATTCCTTCTCGCCTGGTTCCGGAGATTCCTTGAGGAAAAGAGGTTGTTAGGGTATCGCCACCCTGAAAAGAGAAGTATTTCTCTTGGAAGGTCTCTGAATTAGAGAACGCACGATGCGTTATGAAGAAGTCTCTGCTTGTGGAGTCCTCTCTCTCCTGTGCGATCCTCTCTCTTGTGCCCTGACGGGCTATTTATAGGGAAAGTAAGGGTATAATCGTCCCCCTTGAAGATATAGAAACAGATTGAACCGAATCTGTTTGAATCTGGAAAGTAGCCTTGCTGCGAGGCTATAATAGCTTCCGCGGAGCTAGAAAATGGCAAGTCGGTTGATCTGTTTTGATCCTTTCCATATTGTTAGGAGATTCTCCCTGATCCTCTTACTCGTTTCAAGAGAGTCAAGAGATTGCGGCAATCACCTGCCATATTTGAATCCTGATTGGATTTGATTAGATTGAATCCGATCTTATCAGGAGATTTTGATTAGTCAAAGGTTGACCATAGCAGGCTGATGGCGGAGCTGCCCGCTTTGAAGCTCATAGCAGAGCTAGAGGCAATTCCTGGCGAAGTCCGAAAAGAGGCTTTTCGGCGAAGCTGTCAGTTAGCTTCCTGGCGAAGTTGGATGATGCTAGCCTCTCAAGCGAGGCTATCTCTTGGGCTAATGTAATGCTAAATGCTAGCATTTTAGACCTGCTGAGGTCTGTTTAGAAACATCCGGGTTCACTGTTCTGCTTGCTGGATCAGTGGAGTCCAAACCGCTTCCTCGTCCCTGGAGTTGGGTGAAAAACTGGTCTTCAGCTCGTCTGTCCCTTGTCTTTTGTAAATGTCAACAAGTTTAGACATCGTTCGGACCAATGAGAATCTTGTCTTTTTTAAGTGTCAACAAGACCCCCTTCAAAGTTTTCGAAAGTCTGCAATAGCCCAGACTTCGAAATACTTTGAACTGCTATGATGGTGGTGTGGAGTATGAACATCTCCATGATGGTTGAGTTCAGCTTCGCCTTCAATCCTGCTTTGGGATGGATCTGCCAAAGAGTTTGCACTGGTTCGCGAATAGCTTCGCGTCGGGGTAGCTCCGCATCTGGGCTTTCAAGAAATAAGTTCGCTTTGGAACTCCTGTTGCTTTTTCAAAGCCAACTGCCGTGGGGCGGTTACGAGGAGGATCATTCCTTCTTTCGCGCCAATCAAGAGAGATGTTCTCCGATTTGCACGTTTCCAAGGGAGGATATTCCCTTTATTCAAGGCGCCATAAGTGCCTTTTATGAGGGAGACGTTTTCTTCCCTTGTACGGTTCCAATGGGAACCGTCCCTGTCATCAAGGCGCAATCAATGCCTTAAGTGCGCTCGTGCTTCCACGCTTGAGGTGGTTGTGCTCAGGCTATGGGGCCTATAAATAGGACACTTGAGGTCCTCTGAAGAGAAGTGCCTTGCCTTTCTTCTTCCCTTCTCTTGGTTGTGAGAGATACTCAGATCTCAGAATTAGTGGGAAAGCCCACCCTGGTTGTCTAACCGGCCAAGGACCAGTAAGTCTTGATCATTCAAAGACTTCACCGCTTTTTAGGGAACTCATCTCCCTTGATTTAGCTTTGGCAGCTCGCTTCAGGGATTAGCTTCCCTTGTTCTTCATCTTGCAATTGGCTGCTGCAGAGAAGGATCTCATCACGGCTTTCTGCGAAACCATCATCTTGATTTGATCAGAAAGACCATTGCTTGTTAAGTCCGCTGCGCAGGCAGGACTTGGGACTTGGCTTCTTCAATAGTTGAGCCAGTCTTGCCATATTGGCGAGGTTGAGACTGTTCTTCACAAGATCAGTCTGACTTTGCCGTATAGGCGAGGCTAGGACTTGGCGTTTGCTGAGCCAGCCCATGGTTGCTGCGCAGGTGGAACTTGTCCTCTGCTGAAGTCGGATTGCTTTGCCGCTGAAGAATCTGACTTAATGTTTTTTTCAGCTCTTTCTGTGCTTAACTGCTAACTTGCTTCAATTTGCCTTGCAGCGAGCTATGCTTGCCAGTCTGGTGACTTGATGGAAGAAGCCATAAAATTGCCTTATGCTTCCCCGGTTGAAGCTTTACTTTTAAGCAGGAGGAACAATTCGGGGCAGCGGATGCGCGTCCCAGGGGCTGTTGGCAGCCTCTTATCTGAGATGATTCGATCTGAGGTGAGGCTGGCTGCCGACTTTCAACTTTGGTGGCCTTTGTCGGGGACGATCCACTTCATGGGAGTGGGCCTCACACCCGTCAGATCACTAGCATCAAACTAGTTCCCATTATAGGTGATCTGACGGTGTTGGCGGCGATAAGCTTTTATTGCCAGGCTTCAACAAAAATGGCCTGGTAAGATCTGCCATTTTGTGGAGAAAAATGACCGTGTCCTTGTGGCACCATCTGCTCATGTGCGAAGGATTACGGCCTTGTGCAGGAGGAAGGCCTTTCCTGTCCCGTTGATCTGGCTTGGTAGCAGATAAACCGCTTGTATGCCTCAAAAGATCCTTGTTGGGCAACTGAGTGTGTTGTATGAAACACAACTTCGATGTAATATCAATGTACCCTTGCTTTTGAATCAATGAAAGTTCATTGTCTGATCATCTGATTTGCTTGCTTTCACTGAGAGTCTGGCCATAGCTGGGCTGAACTGTATGCAGAGTTAAGGACATTGTCCTTTCTTCGAATGATCTTCGCGAGACCGGCATGTCCCGCAAACAGCAGCCTCTTTGGCGGGCTAAGGTAGACCTCCTGGCGAAGTCTTTGAAGGTTTGTGCGAAGCCCGCACTTTGCTCCTGCGCGGAGTTAACCCTTTAGTGGGGTTGAACCGTCGCACTTTGGGAAAAGTGCCTCAGGCGCTTCGGGCACTGTTTCGAATTAATTCGAAACGGCGGCATGTGCCCTTTTTCGAGGCCTTGATTTAGGCGCTGATTGGCCTATAAAAGCCCGATTGGGCTGAATATGGGAAGATCTCCTTTTATTTTTAGAGAACTTTCTATCTCTTCCTCTTCTTCTTCCTCCTTTGCTTCAGAGTACTTTGAGCACTCTTGCATTCCTTCAATGGCGCCCAAGAGACGAGCGGGAAAGGAAGCAGCGACTTCTGCAGCGGAGGGTCCTCCTCCTCCGTTCATTGAGCGACCAATCGCTGGTAAGAGACTCTCCAATTTGATTAGAGAGTGGTCTTCATCCTTTGGAGTCGATACTCGGCTATTAGGACGATCGAATATGATCTGTCCTTATCAGGGAACTCGTTTCCCTTAACTTCCCTATTTTACTTGCACCAGGGAAGTAAGAACTGAACAGTTCTTCCCTTGGGCTTCCATAGGAAGCCATTGCTTGGGGCAGTCTTCATCCTGTTGAGGAACAGGATATGGGTCGTGTGCCTTCAGTCGTGGCCACGAAGGACGACTGTTGGTCATGAAGTGCTTTTGATGACGTCAGCCCTTAGGGCTATGCCAGTTCCTGCAAAGATGCAGTCTTATCTGTGAAGCGAAGCTTTTTATCAAAGCTATTATCCCGCTGTTCCTGCTTACTGAGCGAGGCTATGCCTTAGCGAATTTTTATGTCTTCGCGTCCATTTGATTGGTGAACTAATCATAGTTCATTTTTTTTTTTTTTTTTTTTTTTTGCAGTACATTACGCCTCCGGCCTTCAGAACAGTCTATTTGGCGTAACCAGTCGAGCAGGGAGCATCAGCTTGCAGTTCATCGGGCAGGCTTCCTTGTTCAGTGAGCCGAGCCCCCTTGTACGGGATACGCTCATTCAGAGCGGTGGCCCGCAGGCCATGCGGAGCATCCTGACTACGGCTTCGTTTGAAGATATCGACCGTCAGGCTTACAAAAAGCCTGACTTCATGTTCGGGGATGCTGCACCTGATCCCGATCGCCAGCTGCAGGCCGGCGAAGGCCAGTGGATCTTCCAGTTGGATGGCGAGAGATTCTATCTCCCGTCTACTAAGCGGCATTTCGCTTTGTCTTCCTTCGCGAGCGTGACTCAGGCTCGGAAGATGGCGTGGGGCGTGAGCCTAAATGCCGAGTCTATAAGTGTCGGGAGGTTGACATTCCAGACCGGCTATTCGAGGGCGGGCCCTCCTCGTAGCATAATAGGGCTATACCCTGGGAAGGTGTTGCGGGACCTTCCAGTAGGAGAGAATCCAGCTGCGGCGCCGACCTTCGGTACTCAGTTCTGCGAGGCTGAGGGGAACTACCCCGCCACAGATTTCAGGGCTCCTGGTTGGGTCCACCCTCCTAGGTCATGGTGGGCGGAGTTGACCAATTATATCCTCAATCATTTTGAGGGGGAATTAGAGAGGTTGAACCTCTATGAGGCCGTCAGGGCGACCTGCTACGGCATTGAGATGAAGGTGGCGTGCTTCTACGCCATCCTTGAGTTGTACTGCCCAGCCTCGGGGACTTTCTTCACCCCGGTTGGTGAATTGGGCATGGCCCTGCATGAGATGCGAGAGATCTCTGCTTTGCCCTTCGGGTCTCTTCCATATGAAGAGTATTTTCCGTGTGAGGCGGAGTTGGCTCTCTTGGAGAAGCAAGAGCCTGCTTTGCTTGAGACATATCGGGAATTGATGTGCCACCTGCACATTTGTTCCAGCATCCACACTGGTGGCAAGGGTAGCTCGAAGAGCTTGAAGAGCTGGGGGAACTACTTGTTCCCGGACATGACTAGTGCGCCCGAGGCAGCTCATTGCGGAGTTGCTGAAGAGGACATCTTGGCAAGGATGGAGGTGCATGCTGAAAAGGACATCGTCGTGACAGAAGATGATGGTCCTTTCGAGAAGGGTGATGTTCTTCGGAGCTTTCACCATCAGGCCCGTCGGCCTATGTCTCGCAAGGCGTTGCTGGCTGGCTTCTTGACCATCTGGTTAAAGAAGTGTGTCGTGCCTTCTTCTTCGGGTGACATTGTTCACCCGAATGTGCTGCTGCCTGCCGTTCGCTTGGTCCATGGCCACCGTCTGGGTCTTCTCCCGGCCATGGTGTGTTGTATTCAGAGGGGCCTTCGTGCACTGACGGAGGCTTTCTGCAGGCCGATGGCGTCAAGGCGGGGGAAGGGTGCCGTCCTGCCTTGTGACGGGCCCAATCCTAGGGTAGGTTTACCGTACACCTACTTGATGGCGTGGTTCGCCTTGCACTGCCCTACTTTAATTGGAGCTGGGGAGGACCCTCCGCCGGGTGTTCAAACGGCGCTTCTCTCTCGTCGTTTTGAAGGCTGTTTGTGGCAGAAAACTTATGTGGCCGAGGCCCGTAAGTTAGTGCGTCGTTATGACGCTTACAGCCTGTTCCGCTGTTTTCCTCGCCTGCGGGGTGCAGGATACAACGAGGAATTCCGTGATGTGGAATCAGGTCGGTCCCCCATGAGTCGGGGTGTTTTCGAGTGGCTGGTGTGTATCCGGCCCTCGCATCTGCTGTACCGGAGTGGGGATACCTGCTACATGGAGCCCTACATCCCGAGCCGGTTCGCCCGCCAATTTGGGTATGACCAGTTGTATGTGGGCAACCCGAATCCGGACCTGGCTTTCATGGGGAGCCTCATTGATGGGGCTCGTGCTTGGCGGTTCTTTACCGCGGATGACACTGGAGCGTGGCTACGCACGCCGTTGAGGGATCCCGGCCTATGGACGACCCTGTGTTTCTGCCAATGGTATGCGGCTTCGAACTCTACACCTGCTAGGTTTAACGTCAACCGTTCGGGTGTGAGGTTAATTTCTCATCGGATGAGGCAGAAGGCTTCTGATAAGATGGAGGGCAAACGAGTCCGTGTTCCTGGCATAGAGGAGTTCATCGCTATAGATGACAGCGAGGCTTCTGATGCGGGGAGCCCTCGCTTTGAGGCAGAGACAAGGGCTGATGCCGACGAAGCTGGTGCTCGTGAAGCCGGGTCTGGTGTAGTGGGAGCAGCTCCCCCACAGCATGTGGAAGAAGTGGAGGAAGAGGACTCTGAGGTCCACTTCAAAAGGAAGCGTGGGAGTGGATCCCGTAGGAAGTCGTCGGCGAAGAAGCCCCGTCGCCAAACTCCTACCATTGTGGTGGAGGGCGAACTCCCTACGCGCCTCCTTCTGCTGCTCTATTAGTGGCTGAGCCGTCGGTTGCTGAACCGACTACTGGTAAGATTGGCCCCGTCTAATATGTCTTCAGCGCGCTTTACATAACTCATCATTTGCTTTTTGTTGCAGGAGCTGAGGCAATTGGAGGGCAAGGGGAGCACTACGATCCCCTGTTCACTTATGGAAGTGCAGCTGGTTCCTTTGCTCGCTCGGAGGAGTCTGGAGGTCATGCGGCCGGTATTGGCCCTTCGGGCGCTGGGGACTTCTAGAGGAAGTCCTATGGCATCCAGCTCTGCCGGGTGGTCTGCGGAGGAATCGGCGAGTGGGCCGGCCATCCGCGTTGAGTCTGGTAAGAACTTTCCGATGGGACCCCTGGATTCCGATGCGGCTGACGAGGTGACATCGGCCTTTGGTAAGACTAAGATCTCTTGGTCCTCGCCTATTTGTTGCATCTCCTTTTTGACCTTGGTTTTGTTGCAGGTATTCGTCCCCAAGGTGCATCAGCTTCGAAAGAAGCGGAGGGTTTTCCTGAAGGGTCAAAGGGCGATATGAGCGCTTCGACCGGGGCAGACGCAGCTGTGTTAGACGCGCTGTATGGCGACCTGCCTTTTTATCAGCCCAAATCAGCGGAGGGCCCTGAGGTTGAAGAGGCGGCAGTCCCGGAGGTACCCCCACTTCCAGTCATATCAACGAGTGGGGTGCAGACTGTCTTGCCGAATACGGCATTGAGGGTGATTGTGAGCCCTACCTCCCCGACGCTGGTAGTTGAGCCTGCTGCTCAGGAGGTGGTTGCCAGTCCTACCTCCGCGGTGGCTGGCGTGCTGGTGTCGCTGAGGACTCCGCCGAGGTCACCTTTGGCTTGCCCTGCTGCTGTCGATGTTCCCGCTTCTTCTTCCGCGGTGGTGTCGACTAGGTTGGTAGATTGCTCCGAGGTTGTCTCAAGGGTTGATGAAGCTGAGAATGACTTTATCGGTAATCTGGTCGACAGCTTCTATAATAGTTTGGAGCAGACTATCGGTCTAGTCTTGAAGGGCTCGCCTGTGCCATTTTCGAAGCTGAAGATGGTTCTCTCCCGTGGCATTGAGTGTATCCGGGACTTTGAGGGGTACCATCAAGCTACTGCTCTGGAGCTCCTGGTAGATGACCTTGAGAAGGACGTGGAGGAATGGCGCCATTTCCATCGTTCCGACGCAGCGTCTTTGGCTGATGAACGGCTCGCACGTCTTGTCGCCCAGAAGCGCGAGGCTCAGCTCGCTGCCCAAGAGGCTGTTGAGGCTATCTCCTCTGACTTGAGGTCCTTGGAGACAGAGGAAGCAGAGGTTGGGAGTGCAATTGATGCTTCCAACAGTGCTCTTCTTGACGCTGAAGATAAGATCAAGAGGGCTGAAGAGATGATCCGAAAGGCAAATCTCCTCTTGTCGAAGGCTACACAGATGCGTCATGAAGAGTCTACGCGGCTTAAGCAGCTCAGGGCTCGAAGTGAGGAACTGGCGGAGCGGAAGTCATCACAGAGGGCGACTTTGGCGGAGACCGAGGCTCGTCTGGCTCAGGCGGTGGACTTCGATGAGGCGGAGCTAAGATCACAGGCGCTGGCCCAGGCTGAAGATGACAGGAGGACGCGGCTAGCTTCGCTCGGAGATCGAATCCAATCTTATCATGTACGCCTATAGGCTCCTCCATGTATCCCATCTTTTTAGATTTAATAGAAATTTTTTTTTTTTTTGTCGTCTATTGCTTAGATAATGAGACATGACTGTCTGTTGGTTCAGAGGTTGCAGTAACATAACCGAATGGGACGTTGCCAGTCTCGAGGTTAGCCCTTTGCGGGGCTTAAAAGGAAGGGAGATACTTGCCTTTTGTAAATGTCAGCAAGCATCGAGATTGAGACTTAGCTGTCAGCTGGTTCAGAGGTCGCAATGACATAACCAATTTGAGACGCCACTAGGCTCAATGGTAGATGAAACTTGGCTATCTGCCAGTTCAGAGGTCGCAATGACGTAACTGGTCGAGAAGCCACCAAGCTTCAATCAATAGGTGATACTCGTCTTTTGTAAATGTCAACGAGTATCGAGACCTGTCTTTTGTAAATGTCAACAGGGCTCGGGATCGAGACTTAGCTGTCTGCTGGTTCAGAGGTCGCAATGACATAACCAATTTAGACGCCACTAAGCTCAATGGTAGATGAAACTTGGCTATCTGCCAGTTCAGAGGTCGCAATGACGTAACTGGTTGAGAAGCCACCAAGCTGCAATCAATAGGTGATACTCGTCTTTTGTAAATGTCAACGAGTATCGAGACCTGTCTTTTGTAAATGTCAACAGGGCTCGGGATCGAGACTTAGCTGTCTGCTGGTTCAGAGGTCGCAATGACATGACCAATTGAGACGTCACTAAGCTCAATGGTAGATGAAACTTGGCTATCTGCCAGTTCAGAGGTCGCAATGACGTAACTGGTTGAGAAGCCACCAAGCTGCAATCAATAGGTGATACTCGTCTTTTGTAAATGTCAACGAGTATCGAGACCTGTCTTTTGTAAATATCAACAGGGCTCGGGATCGAGACTTAGCTGTCTGCTGGTTCAGAGGTCGCAATGACATGACCAATTTAGACGTCACTAAGCTCAATGGTAGATGAGACTTGGCTATCTGCCAGTTCAGAGGTCGCAATGACGTAACTGGTCGAGAAGCCACCAAGCTGCAATCAATAGGTGATACTCGTCTTTTGTAAATGTCAACGAGTATCGAGATCGAGACTTAGCTGTCTGCTGGTTCAGAGGTCGCAATGACATGACCAATTGAGACGTCACTAAGCTCAATGGTAGATGAGACTTGGCTATCTGTCAGTTCAGAGGTCGCAATGACGTAACTGGTTGAGAAGCCACCAAGCTGCAATCAATAGGTGATACTCGTCTTTTGTAAATGTCAACGAGTATCGAGATCGAGACTTAGCTGTCTGCTGGTTCAGAGGTCGCAATGACATGACCAATTGAGACGTCACTAAGCTCAATGGTAGATGAGACTTGGCTATCTGTCAGTTCAGAGGTCGCAATGACGTAACTGGTTGAGAAGCCACCAAGCTCAAAATTGCAATGGAGTTTGGGAAAAGTCTCGTTTTCACGGGGAGAAACGAGGGAATCACTGTCATAGGTTTGATGTTAACGTAACAGCGAGATATATATGTGGTCCTACCATTCTATGGATGAGAATTGGTAAGTGACTTTGGAGATCTCGTTCTCACGAGGAGAAATGAGAGGGCTGCTGTCATAGGTTAAATGTTAACGTAACAGCGGAATATATATGTGATCCTACCATTCTATGGATGAGAATTGGTAGGTGATTTTGGAGAGGGAATCAAATGGGAGCAGGTCCCTTGGGATTTTAAGCAAACCCCCAGCTACCAGCAGGTTTGATATGCTTGGAGAAAGAGAGAGGCTCTCTTTGTGCGCATTCCGGACGCGCGGATCTCGATCAGGGGTGTAATGTTAACTTGATCGAGAGCAAGATCCTTGATTAAGGATAGTATTTCTTTAAGAATTTGCCATTGATTGGCATCATGAGGGGGTCGCCGTCTGCAGTCGTAAGGCGGTATGCTCCGTTTGAATAGACCGTCTCTATCACAAACGGTCCTTCCCATTTAGGCTGAAATTTGCCTTTGGTCTTGTGCGTCATGATCATCGGTCGTCTGACGGCTAAGACCAGGTCTCCTTTATGGAAGATTCTCTGCTTGACCTTTTTATTGAAGGCTTTTGACATCCGAGCCTGATATAGCTCGATGTGTTGTTGAGCTTGTAGCCGCTTCTCGTCCAGGGCTTCGAGCTCTTGAAGACGCAGGCGATCATTGTCTTCTGATGTCATCTTAGTAGTCAAGGCTACCCGTAATGATGGCACCTGGATTTCCAATGGGATGACCGCTTCGCACCCATATACCAGGGAGAAAGGCGTATTGCCTGTCGGTGTCCGGATCGTGGTCCGGTAGGCCCAAAGGCATTCACCGAGCTTTTCGTCCCAATCTCGCTTGTTCGAGGAGACAAACTTCTTGAGCAGCTTGATGATTGTCTTGTTGAATGCTTCTGCTAAGCCATTGGCGGCAGGATTGTAAGCTGTTGAAGCCACATTCTGAATTCGGTATTTATCGCAGAACCGATAGAATCCTTGGCTTATGAATTGAGGACCATTGTCGTGGATGATCCGCCTGGGAACACCAAATCGATGGATGACGTGGTGTTTGATGAAGCTAACCAGATTGGAGGTTTTGACTTCGGCCAACGGTATGGCCTCTGCCCATTTTGAGAAGTAGTCGGTTATTGCGAGGATAAACCGATGACCTCTTGCCGAAGAGGGACTGATTGGCCCTACGACATCGATTCCCCATGCTTCAAATGGCCATGAAGCAACAGTAGGGTGGAGCAACTCCGAAGGTTGATGTATGAAGTCTGCATGGACCTGGCACGCCTTACACCTTCGTGCATATTGGGTGGCATCGGCCATCATGGTCGGCCGGTAGTACCCAAGTCTGTGCAACCTGTCTTTAAGCTTTGGACCCGGCTGGTGAGCTCCGCAAATGCCATCATGTGCTTCTTTAAGCACTTCATGTGCCTCTGAATGAGAGAGACAACGGAGGAGGACACCGTCATATGAACGACGGTAGAGTGTCTTCAAAGTGGGATCATAGTAGAAACGGAGCGACCTTCGTCTGATGGACGCCGCTTCTTTGGGATCGTCTGGAGGCAAACCGTGCAGAGCGTAGTCAATGAGGGGGAAGCGCCAATCCCTCGGCTCAAGATTCACGGAGGTATGATGGACTTCTCGGGTTCTCAGCATCTGCTTGGAGCATACGAGATGCCGGGTTGCGACTGTGAGGTGATACTCTGTGTCGGCCGGTAAGGCTAGCGTCGTCGCTAGTGCAGCGAGAGCATCCGCCTTGGTATTCTGAGATCGAGACACATGCCCGATGTAGAAGCCTTCAAATAGGCTAGCCAGTTCAATGGCTGTATGGTAGTAAGGCACCAAGTCCTCATGGCGGACTTCATATTCGCCTTTTACCTGGCTAATGATCAGCTTTGAATCGCCATAAACTTCAAGATAGCGTACCCCCATTCCATGGGCGAGCTGGAGACCGATGAGCAGAGCATTGTATTCCGCTACATTGTTAGAGCATGACTCTGTCAAGGAGAATGCCCTGGGAAGGATATGATCCTGTGGGGAGATGAACACAACCCCCACTCCGGCAATAATCTTGCCTTTAGGGCCCATCCGCGATGCTCCGTCGAAGAACATCTGCCACACTTCCTCTGCTGAGGTTGCATTAGACTCGAAGACCTCATCAGGGATGTCTTCGTGAAGTTTTGAATGTTCCGGAACTGGATGCGCAGCCAAGAACTCTGCAAGGGCTTGACCTTTAACCGCCTTTTGAGGGGTAAAGGTTATGTCGTATTGGGACAATAGCAGTGCCCATTTAGCCAATCTTGAGTTCAACGACCCTGGCTTCGTCATGAGAAGACGTAAAGGGTTCACCCTGGAGATGACATGTATGGTTTGGCCAACCAAATAATGTCGAGTCTTCTGGACAGCGAAGACGAGAGCTAAACACTCCTTCTCAATAGGATTGTACCGAGATTCCGCTCCTATGAGAGTTCTACTCAGATAGTAAATGGCCTGCTCATGGCCATTGTCGTCCTTCTGAGCGAGGAGAGCGCCGAGGGAATAGTCCAATGCTTTTACATAAAGCAGGAATGGTTTCCCTGATGTAGGGGCCACTAAGACCGGAGGTTTGGTGAGATACCTCTTAATGTCTTCATAAGCTTCTTGGCAAGCTTGATCCCATATGAAGGCAGTACCCTTCTTCATGAGTCGGGTGAATGGCTGGCAGCGGCCTGAAAGATTTGCAATGAATCTTCTGATGTAAGCTAACCTGCCTTGCAAGCCTCTGAGCTCTTTGAGGCTCCTTGGTGGATGCATGTCCTGGATGGCTTTGACTTTGTCCGGGTCTAGATGGATTCCTTTTGATGTGATGATGAACCCAAGGAATTTGCCGCTGGATACTCCTAAAAAGGATTTTGTCGGGTTCATTTTCAACTGATGAGCCCGCATTATATTGAACATCGTCCTTAGATCGCGAAGATGTTCATCTTTGCGGCGACTTTTGACAGCAATGTCGTCAACATAGCACTCCACCGTCTTCCGGAGATGATCGCGGAAGATCATGCTCATTGCCCGCTGGTAGGTTGCTCCGGCGTTCTTCAGTCCGAAGGGCATTACAGTGTAGCAGTATACCCCCAATGGCGTTCGGAAAGAAGTATGCTTCTCGTCATCAGGATACATCTTGACCTGGTTGTACCCTGAGAAGCCGTCCATGAAAGACATCCTCTCGAATCCGCATGTGTTGTCGATCATGACATCGGTGATCGGCAATGGGAATTCGTCTTTGGGACAGGCCGTATTGAGATCACGGTAGTCGATGCAGATTCGTATTTTCCCATTCTTCTTGAGGACGGGGACTATGTTAGCCACCCAATCTGGATGTTGTTCCTCCCGGATGAAGCCACAAGCAATGAGCTTATGAACTTCGGCTTCAATAGCCTCCATGATGTTTGGGCGGAACCGACGTTGTTGCTGCTTGACTGGCTTAACGTCGGGCTTGATGTTTAGACGGTGCATAGCGACCTGTGGATCAAGTCCGGGCATGTCTTCATAGCTCCAGGCGAAAACATCTATATACTCTTTTATGAGTATTATCAGTTCTTCCTTTTCGATGAGTGATAAGCTTTCACTTATGAAAATAGGCTTGGGGTGATCTTGACTACCCAAGTTAACCTGGATCACCTTGTCTTCGGTAGGTGGCTCGCGCAGCTCGAACCGCTTTTCCCATTGGAGACTTAATTGCTGGGCCAAGGTTCCTCATCAGCAGCGTCCGCAGGTTCCAATTGACTGCCTGAAGTCATATTCACAGTGAGGCCGTTGAACATTCCTCCTATGCTGATGTCAGAGTCCCACTCGGCAGATGAACCCGACTGTGATGGAATTGTTCGTCGTCTTTGACCTGAACCGTCACCGACGATGTGGGTGTAACATAACCCAACCCCCTGCGTGTACTATCATAGTAATTTGCAGGTTTCCCTCTTGGGATGGAATTACGCATCAAGCTGCGTCTTCCTTTTCCGAAGTTTAGGCCCGCTCCCCGCTTCAGGTTGTAACCCATCTTCTTCATAATATGGCGCGCTGATGGCGCGTAATGAAAGAACTGTGGAGCATCCGACTCTGAGCTTGAGTCTATAGTTGAGAATCTCCCTGGCCGGGCTCTGCCGAAGATTATCGGCAACTGACCTTGTTTGGATGGAGGGACTACCAGCGTGGCCCCTTCTATGGCTTCCACGGATGTGCTAGCCACACTCGACTCATGTACGGGCATATGAAGAGAGCCATCCATAATGGATTTAATCGACTCGTTGCTCGCAGGATAATCAAAAGAAATATTATCATTAATTATCCATTCACCTTCCTCATCAGAAGGGATTTTACATCGGGGATCATTAAAGCATGCTACAATTGGCTCGCCAATCAGAATGGCCGGCATGCCCGTTTCAGATTCCAAATCCGCCTCATTGCCACTTCCATCACTGTCTGGCAATGGTTCTCCCGGCGTTCCACTAGCCTCTTGATATAGGAGAGCATCTGTGAAATAGTTTTCCACCCCCTTGAAGGGCTGCTTCTCAGCGAAGACAGTTCGTACTGTCGCATCATCCTCAACATACTTGAAGCACTGATGGAGAGTGGATGGAACGATCCAGTTGGCATGGATCCATGGTCGTCCCAGTAGCAGGTTGTATGATGTGTCCGCGTCAATGACATAGCATGTCACTTCTGACTTCAGGCTTCCGATTCTGCAGCGAAGCCGAATCTTTCCAAGCGGATGGCTGCTCCCGGCGTTGAAACCATATATTGTAGTGGTGGTTGCGGACAACCTGTACAATGGTATGCCGAGGAAATAGAGGAGTCTTTTGGGGATGATGCTGAGTGCAGACCCCGGATCGACTTGTACTCTTTCAATGCATGTGGAACCGATATACCCGTATAGTACAGAGGTCGATCATGCTTGTTGTCTTTGAGAAGCATATCTTCCGCCGTAAAGGTAATAGCAGGCACCTTGGATTGTGCGTGATGGCACTCTGAGCAGGAGGACCGCATCTCATCACCAGGAACCTCAGGCATGTATGTCAGAAAGGACTCCGAGTTGGCCAGCACATCTCTGAGTGCCTCTCTTATCTCTTTAGAGAGACGAAGAAGCTCGTGTATTGTGATACGAGCCGGGATATTGGCTAAGTGGGCCAATATATCAAAGCGAAAGGGCGTGGCTAGCCCTTGGCTTGGCGGTTTCTTCAACACGTGGTCGAATCGCACTTCCTTAGTTTTTTCCTTTCCCTTGGCTGGAATTGGAGTGGATGTCGGCATTGGTACTGACGCCGTTTGTTGCTGTATCTCGTCAGTAGTTCTGTCATACTGCCTTAGGTATGACTTTCCAGACCGGGTGCCCATCTGTTGAGGCGCATCTGCCTGCGCTGTACAGGCATGCTTCTCTTCTTCTGAATCGCTGAGGGAAGCCGAAGTAAGATTACCATCATCTGGCAGGACAGAGATGACATTGCAGGACTTGCCCTTTTTGCTGGAGTCCTTCGACGTCCGCTGTACGTCTTGGACGAGGTCAGGGTGTATCCACATAACTTCCCCTGTCTCCAATGTCAAAGGGATGAGACCCTTGTTGTATTGAGTCATGGCTGAAGGATGCTTGACTTCTAGCCGTGGCGCCGGGGCTGAATAGGTCCCGTCGGGAACCATGACCTTCTGGGCAGTGCCGAACTCAATAGTCACCATATTGGCAGTGACTTTCTTCTGCTCCGTCTTCAGTGTGAGGACTCCGGCGTCGACCAAGGCTTGAATTCTATCCTTGAGAACATAGCACTTGTCAGTAGGATGGTGGATCATCCTGTGGTAGAGGCAGTACTTAGGGTCGTTTGTACGCCCTATCTCATCAGGGCGTCGAGCATCTGGCAACTTCATCTTATTCCCTTTGTGGAGCAGATGGAATATCGTGACCACCTGGTCGTCTCTGAAGGAGTACTGTTTAGGAGGGAACTTGGGCTCCTGATTGTTGAAGCTGCTCTTCTTGCCTTTGACTGCATGTCCCCAGTCAGCTCGACGGACATAATTTCCTTCCCTTTAGCTTGGGAAAGACTGCGGAAGATCGCTGAGCCCTTTGTTGTTCGCGCCCCATTTGCTTCTAGGGGCGGATGACTCGAACTTTTTAGCCGATTTTTCGGCTATCTCAGCTTGTTCGACCAGTTCCTTCCAAGTGTGGGCCTTGACAGCCCCCATGCGAACTTCTACTTGATCCGAGAAGTTATGTCTGCATGTTTGTAAAAGCATGGGTAAAGGCATCCCTGCTGGGCACATCAGAGATAGATTTCTGAACCGCTCAATGTATTCACGGACAGATTCGCCTTTCCTCTGCACAGTGGAAAGGAGCTTGTCCATGGTCACTTCGGTGTCATCCTCATAGAAGCGAGAGAGGAACCGAGTTTCCAGGTCGATCCAGGAATTGATAGAGCCCTGAGGAAGGCTTCGGAACCAGTCGAATGCCACCCCTTTCAAGGTGCCGATGAACAACCTAGCCATGATGGCGTCGTTGCTTAGAACATTACCGGTCTGGGACCGGAAATAGTAGATGTGCTGATTGGGCGAGATCTTACCATCATACGTATGCAACGTTGGTGGTTTGAACTTTGGCGGATATGGCACCGAATCCCATTCCAGTGGTAAGGACGGACTACCCCCACTTTCTTCAATTCATCCTTCTGAGCCAGGGATGAAATTTGAGCTTGAAGGCCTTTAAGGACTTCGGCATCCAGGGAAGAGCCTCCCTTAGTTCTCTCCGTCTTGGGCGGATCATTGCTGAGATGTCCCTCCTCGTCATGATTACTCCCGGTATCATCATTCCGGTTGCTGAGGAGCTGAGCGAGCATCTGTTGAATATTGTCCAGGGCCTCTTGCTGAGTTCTAGAGGTCTGCTCCTGAGCTTCCAAACGCCGACGAAGGTCGTCATTGGCGTTCTCGGCCATATTGACCGATGCTTTGTCCGTTCGCACCGAACTGACTGTTGCTGAAGAGGCATACCCGCTGTCTTCATATTCTCCATCGGATGATTGGGGTGACCGCCTGAGTTGTGGCACGGTTGGGACCGTCGAGGAGGAAGGCTGCTCATAATTATAGGGTATCGCCACCCTGGATCTGGTGCTTCGGAAAACACCTTCTTCGCGCACCAAGACTTCACCTAAGCCCGGGCTATAATCTGGATCTGGGGAGCCGAAAGGGGTGTCGTCAGAGGCTTGACTTCTTCCGCGCAGCTCTCGCCCCCTTCCGGTCATGTTGACGGATGCAGAGGCTGGATCCGGTGGCCCGCTCCTTTTGGATGCCTCATCGGGACGCGCGCAGACAGTCGATCAAAGACTGATCGCCGATATAGAGCAGTGGCGAGGGTCGGTCGTAACCGACACTGCATAGAATGGACCATCACCAATTGGCAGTCACATCGTCGAAGACAGGAGGAAGTAGTCTGGAAATGCTTCAATCTCCGCTTGTCCGCCAAGAATTCTCGCAGGTCGGCCCTGTAGGGGCCTGAACAATCTGGTATATGGGACAACGCATCGTTCCCCTTATTCCTGCGGAAAGGATCAGCACCGCATAGTGCTCTGGTTCTAGCCTCGCGGCTGTAAACCCGATGAGTATGCCGAGGTACAATAGCCTTGCTTGTGAAGACAGGGCTAGCAGTAGGCATTGCTGCTCTAGGCGACGGTATGATCGCCGTCTTGACTTTATGGTTGGCAGCATTGTTGGCGCAGGCGGGCATCTTGCCTTTTTCTTCATAAGAGAGGCGCGGATCTGGCGTGGCTACGCCTGAAGTTTCAGCAGAGGACCTCTGTTTAGGCCTCCATATCCGTTTTGGCAGAGGATGCATAGGTTCGCAAGGAACCTGAATAGCCACAAGCGGGGCTGCGGGGTTGTTGGCAAAATTCTGCCTCTGGTTTTTGATTTGAAACCTTGGTCATGAAGACCTTCCCGTGCTTCCGTGCTCGAAGCATCAGGCCACCCCAGAGAGGACTTCTTTAAATCTTCCTTGATCGATCTGGATAACAAGGTTCTCAAAAGTGCAGGATCTGGGCCGCGGGCATGTTTCCTTGTTGCGCTAGAGAACTGCGGCAGGTTTGCAGAGAACCTTTTCCGTCTCCGCAGAGACTTTGCTTGAAGATTTAGCCAGAGAAGATCTGGCTGCACCGGCTTTTCTGAATTCAGAGATAGACCCGAAGGTCTGTTCGTCGCATTGCGACACTTGATTCTCAGCAGAGGAGAATACAATCCCCAGCGGAGTCGCCATCTTGTTTTCCATTATGTTTGCAAAGGGGGAAAACTTACAAAAAAGGTTTGAGGAGCTAAATTACAAGTATTCTCAAAAGATTACAAGTAGATCTCCTCAGAGATTCTGGGAAAATGTGCCGATAGGAGTCTGGTCAGCGCGCGACCACTTTGTCCCTTTGACGATGCGAGCGATGAGATTCCCTTCTCGCCTGGTTCCGGGAATCAGAGAATAGAGGATTGGTAGAATCCTCTGGCTACTTCTCAAAACCACTTCTGTGAGGAATTCCTTCTCGCCTGGTTCCGGAGATTCCTTGAGGAAAAGAGGTTGTTAGGGTATCGCCACCCTGAAAAGAGAAGTATTTCTCTTGGAAGGTCTCTGAATTAGAGAACGCACGATGCGTTATGAAGAAGTCTCTGCTTGTGGAGTCCTCTCTCTCCTGTGCGATCCTCTCTCTTGTGCCCCTGACGGGCTATTTATAGGGAAAGTAAGGGTATAATCGTCCCCCTTGAAGATATAGAAACAGATTGAACCGAATCTGTTTGAATCTGGAAAGTAGCCTTGCTGCGAGGCTATAATAGCTTCCGCGGAGCTAGAAAATGGCAAGTCGGTTGATCTGTTTTGATCCTTTCCATATTGTTAGGAGATTCTCCCTGATCCTCTTACTCGTTTCAAGAGAGTCAAGAGATTGCGGCAATCACCTGCCATATTTGAATCCTGATTGGATTTGATTAGATTGAATCCGATCTTATCAGGAGATTTTGATTAGTCAAAGGTTGACCATAGCAGGCTGATGGCGGAGCTGCCCGCTTTGAAGCTCATAGCGGAGCTAGAGGCAATTCCTGGCGAAGTCCGAAAAGAGGCTTTTCGGCGAAGCTGTCAGTTAGCTTCCTGGCGAAGTTGGATGATGCTAGCCTCTCAAGCGAGGCTATCTCTTTGGGCTAATGTAATGCTAAATGCTAGCATTTTAGACCTGCTGAGGTCTGTTTAGAAACAATCCGGGTTCACTGTTCTGCTTGCTGGATCAGTGGAGTCCAAACCGCTTCCTCGTCCCTTGGAGTTGGGTGAAAAACTGGTCTTCAGCTCGTCTGTCCCTTGTCTTTTGTAAATGTCAACAAGTTTAGACATCGTTCGGACCAATGAGAATCTTGTCTTTTTTAAGTGTCAACAGTATTGTAATCAATCATCATGAGTGCTTAGCGGCACAAGCTTGACTAAATGTCAGGTTATTTGGTCATTGTTCCAGACATGCATGGAACCTATTGTAAACATAATTCGTTGGTCTCATCGTCAGTTTCCAATAACTAACCTCGACTTGCTCATATATGTATGTATGTGCATTGAGTCGTACGCCAAGACACATACCTAGATATATGAGTCGGATGAGTAATAATAAAAGATGTTAATTAATAATTCGTTGTATGTCTTGCAATTCGGGTCGTATAGACTTAGTTTACGATGACGTGAGATATATGATATATAGATGAGTGTTTCCTTATTTGGATTATTTTTTCGACGTACTTATCTCATGAAGTCATAAACTGGGTTTGTACCGCTGGTTTTGCTGCATTTATTTTTATCAGGTTTTACTTTGGATTTCTGATTTTATTATTATTATATTATATATGTATTCATCTTGCTTTACCGCTGGTGTTCTATTCCACTGGTCTCCTGCTCTTATCATATAATACCATGCGTATTTCCTACTTGATATTACTTACTATCTCTCTACCTGCTCTTGTATGCCTGTGCTCACGACACGATTTTCAATACATGCTCTTTTGATACGGATTTATTGACACAAGTGTGCTTATCCCTAGATGCCACTTGGCATTCACCACACCACTTATTGGGGAGTTTCTGACTCTCCTAGATCTTCATGTCCAGATCTCAGAGTTTGTAGCTTGTGGATTTTTCCGGTTGCTGATTAGAAATGCGCAGTTGTAGCGTGGATCATCGACAGACCGTCTGAAACCCTATCCTTCCAGGTCCCCTGTTCGGCTCTCGAGATTTCCTTTTGTGACCTGTTAGCGCCTTTTGTACTTTTCATAATTGTATATCTCTTTGTATTCTCGCATTTGCGCTTATCAGTGATGTAATATTCTTGTAATATTATGTCACATCCTATGATAATTTTGTAATTTTACTTATATATTGGAATGTATAATGCACCACGTACTTTCGTACTCTAATTCTTACCTGTACTGATGCTTAGCGTATATATGTGAGGGTATTTTTCGACCTACGTATATACGTCGCACTAACGTCTCCGTACCCGCGGGATCGGGGCGTTCAACAACACAACCCAAATAAGTGATGACTGCCCAACTCACTGTACTGATCCTCACTTTCTGTGCTAATTGTCATAAAGTACCCATATATATATAGAATGCGAAGCTGACAAATTGCCTGGTATAAGATAACATGATGCACAAGAATCAAAGAATATCAGAATAAAGTGTGAACAAACCACATCTGCCCTACTGTCACCACACTAATCTATCCACATTTTAAGTTGGTATAGGGGTTATGAACACTAGAAAAGTGAAAAATGAAAGGGATACAGTAATCAAAGGAAAGATGATCAAGAAGAAATAGATAACCCTACACTTGTAGTTGGATGGTATAACCAAGACTCATGCATTTCAATTACAAATTTCTTTACCACTAATTTATCGACTGGTAATACTGAGGATGTAAGAGCCTAAGCTCTGATACAACCCTGTAATGCCCCGATCCGGAGGGTACGGAGACGTTACTGCGACATATATACGTAGATCGACAATACCTTCATATATATACGCTAAGCATCAGTACATGGAAGAATCAGAGTACGAAATATGTGGTGCTTTATACATTCTAACATATGAGTATAATTACAAAGTTATCACCGAATGTAACATAATATTACAATAATATTACATCACCGATATGGCACAAATGCGAGAATACAAAGAAGTATACAATTATGAACTGTACAAAATGGCCTCACGAGTTATAAAAGGAAAACACGAGGGACGAGCAGGGGGCCGGAAGGATAGAGCTTCAGACGGTCAACCGATGATCCACGCTTCTGCTGCGCCACTCTGATCAACAACCGAAGAATCCACAAGCTCTAAGCTCCGAGATCTAGACATGAGGATCCAAGGGAGTCAGAACTCTTTAATGAGTGGTGTGGCGAATGCCAAGTGGCGTGCATAAATAAGCACATGTGTATCGAGAAATCCGAGTCAAAGAGCATATAATGGAAACCATGTCATGAGTACAAGCATACAAGAGCAGGTAAGAAGGTAGCAAGTAAAGTAAATACGGTAGTAAAACCTGTTATATAAGTTCAAATTACCGATCAGTGAGGTTAGTACATCGAAGGAATAATCCAAACAAGGAAACCCTCGTATATATCACATATATACCTCATGTCACTGTATCCTGAGTTCATATAGCCTGAGTTAACTCCTAAACTATGAAAAAATCATAAAACTGATAACAGGCAAAACCAGCTGTATAAACTCTGATTTTGGCTTCATAAGACCAGTACATCGAAGGAATAATCCAAATAAGAAAACTCTCATCTATATACCTTTATCCCATGTTACCATAATCCGAGTGTATACAACCCAATTGCAAAATAACACTAAGAGTTATTGATTAGCACTTTATTATTATTATTACTCTTCCGACCCATATATCTATGTATGTGTATAGGCGTACGTTCCATCTCACATACACCCATATATGAGTAAGTCGAGGTTGTTATTGAAAACTACTGATGAAACAATAGGTTATGTTTACAGTGGGTCCCGTACATACCCGAGACCACGACTCAGGATGTTCCGGTGCTGACCCGGAACCTGCCGCTAGGCAAACAGGAAGGTGAGTCTTATATTATGCCCATTCAGGGATGTTACAAGAGTAGGGAACCAGCGCTCCCCTCGGAACACCTGAAGGCCCTCAGGTAGAACCAGAAGTTTGAGTTGCACAACATACCTAATACCACTGTAAACATATTCACCACTTGAAGTCCATCAGTTTCACCCTTACCCGTATAAGTTGTCCTTTTTATAGTTTATTAGATAAGTATCAGCGTACGGCAATGAGCAAGACATGTTAGAAATGTCAGGAGTACAGGTGTTCAGGAGTACGGTTTGTACTAGTATAACAGGGTATGCCAAGATGTCAAGTCATCATTCCTGTATGTGATAATTATAAGTGAAGTATCAGGCATAGCAGGTGACAAGTGATATCAAACAGGTGTCAGGTGATAGCATGCAGGAGTCAAGTATTAAGTGTACGCGCCGGAAAGAAGAGGATAGTGTGATGGGTGTAAAGATTTCCTTGAATCAAATGAAACTATTACAACCAGACTTTTCCTTCCAGTTACAAGGGAGGGAGGATGTTGAGTCTTGAATCCCCCCTTTGTTTAAGGCTGGGTTCTTCGTGTGGCGGTAGAGAGTGAGTCTTGTTCTCCGTTGACCGGATGACCGTCTGGACCTTCGGGGATCTTCTCTTCGGCAGGTAGAGGGAGTAACACAGCTCCGTCTACCAAAACTCTCAAAGAGAAGGTAGGCGAAGAGCAGCTGGTACGCAGCAAGCTTGCTGAAGAGTCTTCTCTCTCTCTTTTTGTTGATGATCTCCTCTTTGATGCCTGATCCTTTTTTTTTTTTTAACCCGCCCCTTTGTTGATGCAAATAAGGCTATTTATAGAGGTCCCAGGGGTGAACGTGCCCCCTGAAAACGCTCCACAATGAGGGGCCACTTCCCGCTACTTGTGCGGTGACTGGCCCCGTAATCGGGTGGTTACAACTGAGGCGCGGGTTTAGACCCACGCGCCTTGTTGCTGAGACGCGGGTGTTCGAGCCAACGCGCCTTGTTGCTGAGACGCGGGTGTCGAGCCAACGCGCCTTGATGCTGAGACGCGGGTGTCGAGCCAACGCGCCTTGACGCGGGTGTCGATACCTCGCGTCTAGAACTTGAGACTCTGCTTTTATTGGCTTGTCTTTTAGTGACTTTTAGACAGCCTACAGAACCCCCTCCAAAGTTTTCGATATTCCGCAGTTAACTGGAACGGATTTTGAAATACTTTGAATCTAGCTGAATTCACCTTCATGACTGGACTGTTGATGCCCCGGGTTTGATCTTATCTGGAGTTGGTCTTCGTGAGTGTACTGTTGAACTCTTTGAAACCACCAGAGTTGATCGTGTTGAGTGTCTAGATACACAGTCTAAACCTCCCCGATTGCTTTTTAAGTCTGTCGTGGGTGTGCTTTAAGCCAAGAGTGGTTGGTCTTCTGCTTGTGCCAGTGTACTGTTGAATTGATTTGCAGAACAGGAGGCCGAACGCAGGTTCCTTTTGAAAAGCAGAGATGGTACTGCTTTAAAGACGCGACTTCCATAGGGTGCGTCTTTTGGCAATGGAAATGCGACTGATCTTCCATAAGGCAGACGCGATGTTAGGCCTGCTTGGACGGACGCGGACTTAGGAAAGACGCACCTCTAATAAAGACGCGATTTTCTGAGCGCAACGCGACTTTCTGAGCGCAACGCGACTTTCTGGGTGCATTTATGGTGGTGCTGACGGGGCACGACCATTGAAGAGACGTGGCCGTCGGGTGCGAATCCGTGCCATGTCATGATTACGCTGCCAGTTGGCCTGGGGAACCGGCGGGATTTCGCCTTTTGGCGCGCGGACTTCCCGGTTCATTAAATGAACTGCTCCACGTGTCGAACGATGACTCACTGCGGAGTCACGGCGCATGATCTTCCCTGTTCAAAAATGATTTGGTTCCACGCGTCAAGCGGTGACTCGCTGCAGCGTCTATCGGGCCACACGCCGCGTATCTTCGCGAATCCTTGTGCCTATAAATAGCCACAGTTGGAGAGAGACCTCTTCTTCTCCGAGCGTTTTATTTTAGGGTTTTAAGAAACAGAGTTCTTCTTTCCCTGTTCATCATCAGATTCTTGATTGATGATGGCACCCAAGACCAAGCCAACCGCATCTTCTTCACGGGCAACCGTTGCCGAGGCCCAGAGGGGCGCTTCCTCCGCGCAGGATGCTGTTTTCCGAGGTAGAATGCCGTTTAGGCTAAACTTCACCATCACTGGAAGTTTAAGGAACCCTAAAAGACAAATTTTTTTCTTTGAAGGAGAACTATTAACACAGGATATGAACTGGTTTGATTCTCAGACGCGGTCTCAGACGCGGTCTTTGAGTTGATAACCAAGGCGCGGATTGATGACCCGGTGCCAGTGAGCCCTGCGCTTTCACTTAGAATATTTCTAATTGTGAAGGGTTCGGACGCGGTCTTGGTTTGCAGAACGCGGATTTGATCCTTGCGTTCTGTGCCATCAGCCGCGATTTTGGTGAATCTGGCACCTGAGTCCAAGCACTTAGAAAAAATTTTTTTTTGTAAGTCTTGGTTTGCAGAACGCGGATTTGATCCTTGCGTTCTGTGCCATCAGCCGCCGATTTTGGTGAATCTGGCACCTGAGTCCAAGCACTTAGAAATTTTTTGTAAGTCTTGGTTTGCAGAACGCGGATTTGATCCTTGCGTTCTGTGCCATCAGCCGCCGATTTTGGTGAATCTGGCACCTGAGTCCAAGCACTTAGAAATTTTTTTTTTTTTGTAAGTCTTGGTTTGCCGAACGCGGATTTGATCCTTGCGTTCTGTGCCATCAGCCGCCGATTTTGGTGAATCTGGCACCTGAGTCCAAGCACTTAGAAATTTTTTGTAAGTCTTGGTTTGTAGAACGCGGATTTGATCCTTGCGTTTCTTTCACCTTGACGCAGATTTGCAGGTCTGGACGCGGATTTGATAATTCCTGCGTCCAGTATCTCTTCTGCGTCTGGGCGTGGATTTGCAGGTCTGGACGCGGACTTGATAATTCATGCGTCCAGTATCTCTTCTGCATTTGAACTACAGACACTTGGTATTTTTTTTTCTTCTTATTTCGGATAAGATGTCTGATCAAGTGCTTTTTCTTTTGCAGTGCCACACCCTACTGCCCCACTTGCCAAGAATCGCCATTTTGGACATGTAGGTGGTGCCGACCGTAATTTGACCTTTGTGCTGCAAAGGACTGTACCTGCGACTACTGACAAGTCGCAGGAGCGCAAGGAAAGGATCTCTAATGTTGACGGGAGAACCTTTCGGGTGCTCATGACTGATGCAACATTCATAACGGATGCTCACATCAAGCTGGAGAAGCTTGCCTTCTTCTTTGGAGACCATGTCGGCGATGGCGGCTATCGTATGTATGACGGGAATTACAAGTGGCTCCATCAGATAGGGGATAGGAGATACTTTCTTCCAGCCATGGAGAGGATGCTCCCGCTGTCTTATCTCCAACACATGTCCGTCCCTCGGAAGATGAAGTGGGACGTTTCCCGGTATATTCCTGAGATTACTCTCGGTGATTTGGGCTCCCGTAAAGTATACCGTCATGATTGTCATGATAGGACAGTCCTCGGCCTGTTCCCCGGGTCACGCAAGTCTGAGCTCCCAGTTGGAGAGATACCAAAGCTCGCCACTACCTTCCTCAACAACTTCATGGAAGCGGAGGGTGATTATCCGGTTGAGTTCCGTTCGCCCGGGTGGGTCCAGTCCACAGAGAATTATTGGTGGGGCAGGATGGTGGGTTTCGTCCTCACCGATCTCGGAGATCTGCTGGAGCATGTGGGATTACGCTCAGCAGTCAGGGCCGTACAGTGGGGTATCCCGCGAAGTTCTCACAACTTCTTCGGGATCCTGGAGCGCTACAATCCTCTGACGGGGACATTCTTCACCCCGGTCGGAGAGATGGGCCTTGCTCTGCACGAGTTGCATGAGGTCTCGGGGCTGGCGACAGGGGACTCTCCCTATGAGGAGTATGTCCCAACCACTGAGGAGCTCAATCTTCTGAAGAAAGGGTCTCCTGAAGTGTATGAGACTTATTGGGAAGTGATGTGTCACTTCCACATTTGCGGTCAGGTAACCACCTGGAGGTCAGGAGGAATCAAGCAGTTGTCTTGGGCCAACTACTTGTTTAACAATGTCAGTAAGAAAGACCATTCGATAACCCGACTGGCTTCCAGCTCTGACCAGGAGATTGACGACATGGTCGCCCAGGCCCCTGAAAGCTTCTACACCACAGACTCGAACGAGGATGGCTTCGAACCTGATACGCTTTTCGAAAGCTATCATCATCAAGCCCGGACTCCTATCTCTAGTCGAGCACTGTTGGCGGGCTTCTTGATGCTGTGGTTGAAGCGTTGTGTGGTGCCCACGCTGCCACACGAAGTTATTGTTGCCGACGTGGTGTACCCGGCGGTGCTCTTGGCTCATGGCCGTCCCATAGCCCTCCTCCAGGCTGTGGCAGCTGGCATTCAAAGCTGGTTGCGGGCGTTAGCCCAGAATTTCTGCGAGCCGCCGAAGACTGTCGATTCCCATGGCCAACCGCTCCTTGACTCAGAGGGGAAGCCGACGGTGAAGCGCAACAACCCTCGGATCGAGCTGCCTTATACGTACCTCATGGCTTGGTACGTGATGCATTGCCCCTTCGTGATGACGCCAGTGCGTGGGAGTGCGCATTTTGTCCCCTTTGTGCAGCGGTTGGAGCGTTCGGAATGGTGTGACACCTACATATATTTCATTCGGAGGTGTCTTTCAGAAGCCACGAACTACCAACTCCACCGCTGCTTCCCTGAGATGCCTGGTGCATCTTTCGGGGAGCAATTCACTGATTCCGCAGGCCGGGATGATTTCACGCAGCTGTCCGCGGGAATCTTCTGATGGTTGATCAACATCCGGCCAGGATATGTGCTGTTCCGCAAGGGACTTCATGCACAATCGAGCCTTATATGCCGAGTCATTTTGCCCGACAGTTCGGCTATGATCAACTGTATGTCGGCAATCCGAACACTCGACTCGCCTTCGACGGGAATTTGTTCGAAGGTGCCCGAGCTTGGTACTACAGCGTGGCTGGAGGGACAGAAGCAACCTTCCGTTTGCCTGTCGAGAGGCCAAAGAGCCGCACCAGCTTCACCTTCTGTACCTGGTACTCTCAGGTTAACCAGTCACCGGACTTCGCTCCGGGGTATACGTGCATCAAGAGTATTAATGCCTATCTCGAAACATGGTCGGAGTCTGGTAAACGCTCGCGAATGGTTGACCAGTATTTAAAGGCTCAGAAGGAGCTCAGGAGAACATCTCAGAGAGAAGCCAGGAGAGAACCAAGGAAGGAGCCCCGAGCCACTCAGAGGGAGGCCGGAAAAGGACCAAGGGAGGAGCCCTCAACAAAAAAGGCTCGACAGCCGGTGAATAAGCGCCGTCAGGGCTCAACTTCCACTGCTAAGCCTGCCCAAAAGAAGGTCCGGAGAGATTTGACGGTCGAAGTCTCTCAATCTGAGGACATCCCTGCTGGAGTTGAGGAACCGATGGAAGATAAAGATTTTCCCAACTTAGTCCGTGCTCCCAGGTCGCACAGCAGGAGCCTCAGGATTGCAGAGGAAGGGGAGCCTGCGGACAGGCCCACCGCTACGGACGAGACCGAGGAGCTCGAGGTCGATATAATGACCGGAGGCGGTGTTGAGATTCCGGGGATCTCAGCTCAGCCCGAGTCTTCCTCAGCTCAGAGGAGGGATGAGGCACCACAGCCTGGGTCTCCCTCTGTCTTCATTTCCAGTCCTCGGATGGTTGACCCCAGTCCTACCACTGGGGTGTTTAGAGGCAAGGCTCCGGCTACCGAGGCCACTCACGTTGAACTGTCGTCTTCCTTATCCGACACGGAAAGCGATTTTGAGGATGAGGTCGACTATGGTGACGAACCCGCTCCTCCTGATCCGAGCAAATTCTCACATATCTCGGAGGAGGAAATACATGGGTGTGAGCCGGCGATGACGTCACCACCAGCGGTTGCTCCTGCTGAAGGTACTCTTTTCACCTTCTGACCTGATCTCCATTTTCATTTTGAAGAGAAGGTTTTAACATTCTCTATTTATGCTGCAGGGTTGGCTGAGGATGTCGAGGCTGCAACCTCCTCGCATGTCGAGGAGATGGTACAAGAGTCGACCCAGCTAGAAGGGGTTGAGACTCCAGAGAAGGTAACTATGGAAATCGCGGGGATCTCCATTTTACCGGAAGAGGAGGCAACCACTGAAGCTGGGGAGATTCTCACTCTGCAGGACGAGGAGGCCACTACTGAAGTCGGGAAGACTCCGACTCCGCAGGATTCACCCAAGGGTCTGACATCTCCGGACCTCCAACCTAGTAAGGAAGCTTTGATGTCTTGAGTGTTTTGCTTTTCACCATTGTGGCTGATGTCGCGATAACTTGCAGAGAGAACTGAGGGAGCTCAGGTGGAGGAATTGACGTTCAGTGCCCCTCCAGCGGGCCACACAACTCAAGCCCTGGCCGAGGTTTCTGAGGAGATCATACTCACTACTCTGTCATCGGCCGTGGCGGTTCCTGCAGAGATAGCACCTTCAGAAGCGCCGGAGGCTACTCTTGCTCTTGCCGTGTCAGCGGCCAGCACGACTCTGGTGCGAGAAGATCCACCTTACATCCCTTATCCCGTGATGGAAAGGGGGTCGGGGAGCACTTCAGGCGATGACAGGATGGATTTCCTGACGCGCAGTACGGTGCAGCAGTTCTTCGATGCGATGCGATCATGCATCGATCTTATCTTGTCTGGACGTAGCTCTTTTGGCTTTGCCCGGACATTTCTCGGAAACGTGGCCGAGAACATCGAATTAACTGGAGGCCCCTCGCTTGCTCAGGCGTGTCTGCGGGTGGTGGAGCAATTGGAAAATGACCTGGAAGAGCTGAAGTCTTTGGACAACGCTGACTCTTCTCATGAAGCTCAGGTCACCCTGGATAGGCTCCTTGCTGCCCAAGAACAAGAGCGACAGGAGGTGGAAGGACAAATTGCTGAAGAGATCAGCAATCTTGAGCGTTCCCAGGCTGAATGTCAGAAATTGACTGACGATTCGAAGGAATCCGAGCTCGTTATGCAGAACACAGAGCAGGCTATTATCAATGCTCTGGCCGCCATTGCGAAGGCAGAAGCCGTGCTTGCGCTCAATGAGAAGAAGTTTGCTACCATCAAGAAGAGAATAGAGGAGCAACAAGCTGCGAGGGTACGAGCTGAAGAGAGCCAGTCCATTCATTCCTCTCGGTTGGAATCTCTGCGAGCGCAGCTAGCCGCAAAACCCTTTTTACCTGAAGAGGAGCTGCGGGTCCGAGCTATGATGGAGGCTGAGAAGGCACGTCAGCACAAGATGCATCATCTTAGGGAGCGCATCCTTTCCTTGCCGAACCAGGACTTTTAGCCTTCTTTCTCTTCCCCTTTTTTGTAAAGAAGAGGACACTCTGTTTACCAAGAGTGTTTTGTGTTTACTTTTATCATTTTTGATATAATAAAAGTCTTTAAAAAATTTTTGTTCCATCTTCTTGGCTTCGCTGCAGATGAATTCAATCCACAATCTTTGATTAACTGACTGTGACTGCTGAACTTAGGTAAAACGCGGCATTACTCCTCCGGGAGACGCGGTCATCAGCTCATTTGAGAGACGCGGTTTTCAATCCATAGGAACTTAGGCAGACCCAAGTCTTTCTGATGAAACGCAGCGTTAACTCATAGGGAAAACGCGGTCGTAAGAGTAACACGCATCTGTTCTGCTAATGCAGACGTGGTTCGAGCGGACGCGAGTGATGCAGCTTTCTGTATTTTCCTTCAGAATGGACTGAGTGTTTTCCCTTAGAAGGGGGCCCGTTTGCCAAAGGGACGCGACTTTGAGTCACACGGACATTCCTATGGAACGCGGGTGGACGCCATTTAATCTGAAAGGGAGACACGGATTCCTGGACGCGGCTTTTACGCCTGCGTCTTGGTGCAACTCCCGAGGCGTTACATGCAGCCTGACATAAAGATTTTAGGAGATCTTTGAACGTCAAGTCTTTACTGTCGATTGGGAAATCGGGTCATCCGTTGTTTTCCAAGGCAGTTGTCCACGCGTCGATTTTTCATTAGACTGAAGGCGTTAATGCCTTTTAATGCAAAACGGCGCTGGCGGTTGGAGACCAGTGTCTTCGACGGTTCCCAAAGCGGCGTTCCACGCGTCAGTCCTCCATTGGACTTTGACAGTCGTGCGTGACGGTTCCGATTGATGCACCATTAATAACAGTTATTAGGGTCTGCCTATAAATAGGGCTAACCCTCTTCCTCTTTAACAATTCAAAGTTGGATTGTTTCCTTTTGTTTTGCTCCGAGAAATCCTGCCTTCTCTAGAGTTTCCAACAGGGATTTTGCCTCCATGGACGAAGGTGACTCCGTGGATGAAGATGACCCAGAGCCTTCATGCTTCTGTTTGGTCTCTTCAGACGGAAGCGTCTCTTTGATCGCCTTTCATGTCTCTGTTCTGATGCAGAGAAATCTGCTCTTGACGGAGGCCTATGCGGGTATGCCATTCCGACCCGCCATGATGTCTTTTACCCAAATTTGTACTTTGGCATCTCCTGAAGAGATTGTTTATCTGGAATTTTCTCATGAAGTCTGAGTTGGTGCATTCCTTCTGGAATTTGCGCCGCCAACTTCCTCTCTGGACGCGAGTGCTGAAATCCTTGGCACTTGGCGCGGGCTTTGCTCATGAAGCTCGCGTTTTAAGGCCATTGTCTTGGATGAATTCCAAATTGGGCTGAAATTTTCAGACCCGAATCTTGCAACTCCTGTTTATTCAACAGGGAGATGGCAGTTTTCGGCGTTTGAAGTTTTTCGCGTCTTGTGTTTTTAGGCGGGGGAGTAAGATGAGGCTGCGTTTGAATCCTGTGTGTTCCACAGTTCTGATTCGCGTCTGTCTCTGTTGGCGCGGTAGTTTGACTTACTGCGCGGGTCATTCCCGCGTCTGCAGCCTTTGACAATAGCCGCGTCTGTCACTTAGTTTTCTTTTGTTGAAGTACACTAAGTTTCAGATTTTCTAACCCCCTTGTTTATTCTTTGCAGGTATGCTTGATTGTCCTTTTTCAGGTTCGCTGGGCCCCTGGAAGAATATTTCAGCCGGCGGACTTGTTCGATGTTCTTCCACAAGGGAATATATTATGGTCCTCGTCATCCACAAGGGAATATATTATTCCCTGACGAGGACTCGACTCTCGCCAAGGTCTCTTCAGATCCACTGCACCAGTCATGCCTGCTGGCAAGAGATGGTCAGGGTAAGTATGGCGGCGAGGGGGCTACGGTGGATAAGGTGGCAGATAGGATTCTCTTCCTCTCCCACCCCAGAAGTAACATCGAGGACTCCTCATGTCTGCTGGATGGTCTGCTGGGAAAAGAGATGTTCATGAACGAAGGGTTGCAGGACTTTCTGCTGCCACCAGACCTCAAGAACACCATTGCTCTTAGCTTAGTCAGCTAGGGCTCTTTCGATGTTTACATCATGCGTCGTGGTGTAACCAGCTTCTATTGTAGCCACAAAACATCGCGCACTTAGAATCAGACGCGGCTTTAAGGAGTGAGTGCAACCTCTGAGAGAGAGAGGGACTTCTTTGTACTCCTTAATTGTAACACTCCATCTTATTGTAAGAGAGCGTTTTGACTGTAACACTCAATCTTATTGTATAAGAGAGCGTTTTAACTGTAGCACTCAATCTTATTGTATAAGAGAGCGTTTTTGTATCACTTTCATATGCCTGGAAATAAATAAAAGTGACACTTCTCTTTTTTCCTCTTTCATTGTCTTGAACTTTTTTGTCTTCAGTTAGACGCATAGAAGCAAAGAGTTTTTGACTTTGTCAAAATTATGATGGTAATTTTAATAAGTCAAACTTTGTGGAGAAAGATCCTATTTCAGGAACTCTCATGATACTATCAGAGGTGTAATATTAACTTGACAGAGATGAAATTTTTGATGGACCTGTCACTTTATAAGAGAAAGTGACAAGTAGAATTGGTACCCCCAGGGAGGATGAACTTTTATCAAGTGTTTGGGATTAACTTGATTGAGCTCAACTGGGAATTTGATGGAAACACTGTTGATGCTGTAGTATTAACCTAATAATGTTTTTAGGTAGACTTGTTATTCTGTTGAAGAGAATAACAAGTGGGACTAGACTCGTGGGGAATCTAGGAAAGTTTGTTACCGTCAGAGGTGTGATATTAACTTAACGGGTTGGAAGTGGTCTTGTCAGAAGTGTAATGTTAACTTGACAAGGATGTGAGTCAGAGGTGTGATATTGACTTAACTCAGAAGTGTCACTGTCATAGGTGTAATGTTTAACTTGACAGTGAGGGTAATGCTAGAGGTGTAATGTTGAACTTAGCATTGGTCATCTCGGCTTGCATAAGGAAGTCCGAGGGAAAGTCATGGCCATAAGTGTATTGTTGAACTTAGCAATGACTTGGATGCTAGAGGTGTGGTGTTAACTTAGCATCATCCATTTCAGCTTCGGTGTGGAAGTCTGAAGAAAAGTGACTGTCAGAGGTGTGATATTAAACCTGGCAAACTTGATTACTGTTTAGAGGTGTGGTATTAAACTTTAACAGTAATCTGTTAGAGGTGTGATATTAACTTGACAAAGATTGACTCATGATAAGAGTAATTTGAGGGCCTGTCATTCTATTGGTGAGAATTGACAAGTGAAAATTTTGAAGTGCTAGAGGTGTAGTGTTAACTTGGCAAATTTGAAAATTTGATACTCCGTGTAGAGTTGACAAACAAAACTTGTACTCGACAAGGAATATTGAAAAGTTTCCATTACCAGAGGTATAGTGTTAACTTAGTAATGGTTATATTTTGTAGACCTACCATTCTGTAGATGAGAATTGGTAGGGGATTTTGGAGGAAAGAGTGAAGCCAAGTCCACTTTAAGATTTTTAGCAAACCCTCAGCTATCAACGGATTTGAGGTGCCTTTACCAACTACCGTTTGAGTTAGGCTAGCCATGCTATTCCCCTCAGCATGATGAGTTGTCGAAGACTTATGTTGGACTTAAAAGCCAACATTTTCCTCTATCCTTAGCCGTCGGAGGCGTCGGATGTTTGATCAGAGGTGTACTTTTAACTTGATCGGTGGAAGGATACCATCTAGGGATAGTACTTCTTCAGGAACCTGCCGTTGATAGGCATCATGAGTGTATCGCCATTCGAGGTTATGAGGCGATATGATCCATTTGAGTAGACTGACTCTACTACAAATGGTCCTTCCCACTTGGGCTGAAATTTGCTTTTTGTCTTGTGCGTCATCACCATGGGTCTTCTGACGGCTAAGACAAGATCGCCTTTCTTGAAAGTTCGTATTTTAACTTTCTTTTGAAGGCTTTGGTAATTCGAGCCTGGTAGAGCTCGATTTGTTGTTGGGCCTGCAGACGCTTATCATCTAAGGCCTCCAGTTCTTGGAGTCGCTGTCGATGCTTCTCCTCGGTTGTCATCTCCGCTGTCAAGGCGACGCGTAGAGATGGAATTTGGATCTCTAGTGGGAGCATGGCTTCGCACCCATAGACCAAAGAAAATGGCGTAGCTTTAGTTGGGGTTCGCACAGTTGTGCGGTAAGCCCATAAGCATTCACCCAACTTGTCGTCCCAGTCTCGTTGACTTTTCGAGACGAACGTCTTGAGAAGCTTACCAATGGTCTTGTTGAAAGCTTCTGCGAGGCCATTAGCGGCAGGATAGTATGCCGTTGAGGACACACTCTGGATTCTGAACTTGGCACAGAATCTCTGGAAAGCCTGGCTAATGAACTGGGGTCCATTGTCATGGACAATTCGTCGAGGTACACCGAAACGGTAAATAACGTGATGTTTCACGAACTTGATCACGTTCGACGATTTGACCTCCTTCAAAGGGATGGCTTCGGCCCATTTAGAGAAGTAATCGGTTATTGCCAAAATAAACCGATGTCCTTTTGATGATGGTGGGCTGATAGGGCCAACCACATCCATCCCCCACATTTCAAATGGCCAAGTAGAGGTCGTAGAGTGGAGGTACCCTGGTGCTTGATGGATGAAATCCCCATGCACTTGGCAAGCGTGACACCTTTTAGCATAGGTGACGGCGTCAGCAATCATCTTGGGCCAATAATAACCCAATCTTTGGAGTCGATGTGCCAATTTTGGGCCAGGTTGATGGGCTCCACACATACCGTCATGGGCTTCCCTCAATATCTCTTGGGCTTCTTTTGGTGAGAGGCACCGGAGTAAGATCCCGTCATGCGATCGACGATACAATGTTCGCGTAATCGCATTATAATAGAATTTGGGGGCTTTTCTTCTAATGGCAGCCGCCTCTCTGGTGTCTTCAGGCAGAATGCCGTATAAGACGAAATCAATGTAGGGGAATCGCCAGTCTCTAAGCTCTGGACCGGTTGATGCTTCAAGTACTTCTTCGCGGTGACGACCTCCCGTTGACTCCTGATAGTCCTCGAGAGCATTTCTCGGGCAATACAGGTCGTGGCTGTAGACGAATATCTTCTCCATTGCTCCAGCTGGAAGAGCTAAGGAGGCAGCCAGGGATGCGAGTGCATCTGCGTGCGCATTTTGCCTGCGCGGTACATGGTCGATGTAGAAGCTTGTAAACTCCTCGGCCATGCGGATAGTCACGTTGTAATAGGGTACTAAGTCTTCATGTCTGACTTCGTACTCGCCGCGAATTTGGCTGACGATGAGCTTGGAGTCGCTGTATGCCTCGAGATTTTTAACGCCAATCTCATCGGCGAATTACATCCCAATCAAAAGAGCGTTGTACTCCGCCACATTATTGGAACAAGGCTCAGTTAATGAGACAGCTCGGGGAATCACATAATTTTGTGGGGATACGAGTACTACTCCTACCCCTGCTACTACGTGTCCCTTCGGGCTTGTTCTTGATGCACCGTCGAAGAAAAGTTTCCATACTTGACTTTCGAACGATGTCTGAGTCAGGCAGACTTCAGCAACTTCATCTGGGAGATCCTCGTAGACTTTGGCTGCCCTCGGATCTGGGTGCTCAGCTAGGAAATCCGCGACTGCTTGTCCCTTAATGGCCTTTTGTGATAAAAAGCGCATCTCATATTGGGAAAGCAATATGGCCCATTTTGCCAGCCGGCCATTTAGCGATGAAGGTTTAGTCATAAGTAACCTCAGGGGGTTGACTTTTGATATGACGTTTATAGTTTGGCCTACCAGATAGTGTCGCATTTTTTGGATAGCGAACACCAGTGCCAAACATTCCTTCTCGATCGGGTTATACCAATGTTCGGCTCCGATCATTGTTCTACTCAGATTGTAGATTGCTTGCTCACGTCCCTGATCGTCATTCTGAGCTAGTAGAGCTCCCAAAGAATGATCCATTGCTCGGACGTACACCAGAAACGGCTTTCCGGATACTGGAGCTGCAAGGACTGGTGGTTGGGTGAGGTATTGCTTGATTTCCTCGAATGCTTGTTGACAAGCGTCGTCCCAAATGAACGAGACACCCTTCTTCATCAGCTTAGCGAAGGGTTGGCATCTTCCGGAGAGGTTTGAGATAAACCTGCGGATGTACGCCAATCGTCCTTGTAATCCCCTGAGCTCCTTGAGGCTTCTCGGGGGTTGCATCTCCTGGATAGCGCGGATCTTTTCCGGGTCCAAATGGATTCCTGTGGAAGTTACAACAAATCCTAGGAATTTGCCACTGGCCACCCCCAGGAAGGACTTTGTGGGATTCATCTTCAATTGATGAACCCGCATGATGTCGAAGACCACCTTCAGGTCCGCTATGTGATCACCTTTTGTGCGGCTTTTTACCGCGATGTCATCAACATAACATTCCACCGTTTTGCGTTTTTGCTGATGGAAAATGGCGTTCATGGCCCTTTGGTATGTTGCCCCTGCATTTTTCAGTCCGAAGGGCATGACGGTGTAGCAATATACCCCTAGAGGTGTTCTGAAGGAGGTATGCTTTTCGTCATCAGGATACATTTTGATTTGATTGTATCCTGAGAATCCGTCCATGAAGGACATTCGTTCGAATCCACAAGTATTGTCAATCATGACATCTGTGATTGGCAATGGGAATTCATCTTTGGGACAAGCCTCGTTTAGATCACGGAAGTCGATGCAGATCCGGATCTTCCCGTTCTTCTTGGCAACTGGGACAATGTTGGCTACCCAATCGGGATGTTGTTCTTCCCTGATGAAGCCAGAATCAATAAGTTTTCTGACTTCTGATTGAATTGCCTCCATTATTTCTGGACGGAACCGTCGCTGCTGTTGTTTGACAGGTTTTACGTCCGGATTGATGTTGAGGCGGTGCATAGCCACTTGAGGATCAAGTCCTGGCATGTCCTCATAATTTCAGGCGAAGACGTCTATATACTCTTGTACAAGAGATATTAGATCTTCTTCTCTGAAGGTGACAGGCCGTCACTTATGAAGATGGGCTTAGGGTTAGCCTCATCTCCTAGGTTGATCTGAACAACCTTGTCTTCTGTGGGTGGCTCGCGCTGTTCAAAGCGGGTATCCCAAAGAGCATTTAAATGTTTGATCCAAGGATCTGTATCAGATTGGATCATTTCTTCATTTCCATCTTCCAGGTGGCTTGTCGAAACCATGTTCACTGAAAATTCCTTGAAGATGTTGCCGACACTGACATCTGACTCCCAAGATGATGTGTCTGAAGAGTAATCGTTGCTCGACGATTCTTGAGAATCGGAGGCTGATGGGACCGGAGTTGATACATAGCCCAACCCCCGGCGCGTCCGATGATAATAATCGGGGGCCTTCCCTTTCGGCACAAAGGATCGAAGTAGCGTTCTCCTTCCTTTGCCGAAGTTCAACCCGGGTCTGTTGGTCAGGTCGTACCCCATGCATCTCATCATTTTGAGTGCTTTTGGTTCGTAATGATCGAACTGAGGTGATTCTTCCTCGCCTTCTGTTTCGTCGCGGGGCGTTGGTTCAGACGAGATTCGCCCAAAAAGAATTGGTTTTTGGCCTTTCCGTCTTGCTGGAACCATGAATATAGATTCTTGCGCATTACCATTGTCTTGGTATGTCTCGAAGGACGATTTCACTGGTACATGCAATGTTGTCAAGGCACCCATTGCCGACCAGAGATCGTCATCTATATCAGTGCTAGTATCTGACGGTATTGAATCAGAAGCACACACAGAAAAATACGCAAAATCTAAATCTTCATTAATATACCAACCGCCTACATCATCGGTGGTATTATCGACATCGGGCTTATTAGTGCCCGTTACAAGTGGTTCTAACTCCCACAGGCACTCTTCTTTCTCAGGCTCAGTGTCAGCCTCATTACCAGAGTCTGGCTCCTCTGGTTGTGGGGCTTCATCCGTCTCCACCGGATCTTGGTACAGTGAAGAGTCGGTGAAATAATTCTCGACCCCTTTGAACGGATACCTTTCGGCAATCAACGTCTGCACATTTCCACTCCCGTCAATGTATTTCATGACTTGGTGGAGAGTGGAAGGAACGATGGAGTTGCGGTGAATCCACGGTCGTCCCAGCAATAGATTGTAGGAAGTGTCGGCGTCGATGATGTAGCATGTCACTTCCGACTTGAGGCTTCCAATCTGACATCTGAGCTTGATCTTCCCCATCGGACGGGTCTGGTTAGCATTAAACCCATAGTCGTCTGGGTAGGGCTCAAACGATGGGTAGGAATGCCGAGATGTTGCATGACCCGGTGAGGCATGATGCTCAACGCGGACCCTGGATCTACCTGGATGCGGTTCACCTCAGACGATCCAATATACCCTGTGAAGTACAGGGGTCGATCATGCTTCCCTTTAACCTGCATATCATCTGCCGTGAAGGTGATGCAGGGGGCATTCTGGGAGGTGTGGAGGCAATCCTCTACATCTTCCTCCTTCGGCACCTGGGTCATAAAGACCTCAGCATTTGCCAGAGCTTCTTGCAGAGCTTCCCTGGTAGACTTTGATAGTCTAAGAAGTTCATACAAGGTAATTCGTGCCGGAATGTTAGCCAACTGAGCCAGGACATCAAAGCGGTAAGGTGCCGTAGATCCTTCCGCGATGCCCTTTTGAAGGGCTCGAGAAAATCGAGTCTCCTTCTGCTTCTCCACAGGTGGCTTTGTGGAGGGCCTGACTGGCTCCGCAGTTGGTTGTGGAGGGGCTACTGCCGTCTCGCCGTACTGTTTCAAGTACGCCTTTCCTGAACGGGTTCCCGCCATTGGTTGGTTGGGCTCTGCGGCCAAGACTATCGTTTCCTCCTCTGAGTCGGTCAGTGAAGGGATATCAGTCTCTGCTTCTCGGGAAGAGGCGCATACCACGTTACAAGATGAGGCTTTTGCCTTGTCTTTGGATTTCCTGTTGGTTACAGTAGTCCATTGCTGTTCATTGACAAGGTCAGGGTGGACCCATATGATTTCTCCCTGAGGGGTGGGAACGGGTACCAAGCCTTTCTCTTGCTACTGGTGAGGGTCTGTGTTGACTATTCTCAGTTCTCCTTTTGGAATAGGGACCACCCCCGCAGGCGTTGGGGGTTGTCTTCCGAACTGGAGAGCTGACGTCACATTAGCCGTCACCTTCTTCTGCTCTGGTCGGAGTTTTAACACCTCCGCGTCAATCAGAGCTTGAAGGACGTCCTTGAAGACGTAGCAGCTTTTAGTAGGGTGTCCCAACATTCTGTGGTATAGACAGTAGTTGGGATTGTCGGTCTTGCTGACTTTCTCGGGGCGCCTAGCTTCAGGGAGCTTCAGTCGGTTGCTCTTGTTAAGTAGTTTGAAGAGTGAATCGACATGTTCCTCCTTAAAGGAATATTGCTTGTTGGCGCGAGGCTGACTTGAAGAGCCACTCGCCTTGCCTGATTGAGGTTTGGCGGGAGATTTGGTCTCCGTTGCCAAATTATCCTTCTGCTTTGTTTGGAGGGATGTGTCTGGCGCACGCCTTGTCGATCTTTCCGGCCTAAGCTTACCTTCCTCCGCTCTGACGCGGGCGACAATCTCCTCAGCCTGTTCACCTTGTTGGACTAATTGTTTCCAAGTGCGGCTTTCAGCAACTCCTATTTGAGCAAGGAGTGAAGTTTGGAGATTGTGGCGGCATGTTTCCACCAGGGTGGCCTGGGTCATACCGCTTGGACACCGGAGTGCCACGTTCCGAAACCTTTCCACGAAAGACTTAACGGACTCTCCCTTTCGCTGTTTAGTAGCCAAAAGGGTGGGCATCGTGACTTCCGAGTCATCTTCGAAGAAGCGTGTTAAGAACAGCTTCTCCAAATCGCCCCAGTTCTTGATAGAACCTTCTGGGAGCTTCATGAACCATTCAAAGGCCAACCCTTTCAGGGTGTCGATGAACAGACGCGCCAGAATAGCATCGTTGTCTACTACATTCCCGGTTTGGGATTTGAAGTAGTAGATATGTTGGTTGGGTGACCCCTTCCCGTCGAATGCTTGGAGGGTCGGAGCCTTGAACTTAGGAGGGTATGGAACTAAGTCCCATTCAGCCGGATAGGGCCGGACCACTCCCGCTTCTTGGAGGCCTTTACGGTTGGTGAGGGCCTCGATGCGTTGCTCCAATTGACTCATTCTTTTAGCATGAGCCTTTCCCTGGTCTTGGTCGCCTTTTACTTGCGACGAGGGTTTGGACGAACTAGAAGTAGATTGCTGCCTCTCTTCAGAAGGTTCGGAAGATGAGCTTCCTCCCTTTCTCCCTTTACCCTTTGACTTTTTAGGAGGAGACCTCCTTCTGTCTTCGAGCAGCTGTGCAATCGCCTGCTTGAGGGAGTCGATAGATTCCTGCTGAGAAAGAATCATATCCATTTGTGCCTTCTGGATCTGTTCCAAACGTCTAGTCGTTTCCTCAGGAGTGCCTGTCATGTAAGCGGAGGTCTCCTTCTCGACGAGTTCGAAGCCCTAGATTCCGCTACAGCGGAGTGAGAATCGTTCACTTCAACGCCGTGGGCTAAGGCATTATAGTCAATTGGGGGAATGGCCCCCGTCCGGGTGCGAGTATGTCGATACACCCCTTCCGGTTCAGAGTCAGACTCGGACTCATCTGAGCTGACTGCAAGTTGTTTTCCCTTGCTCCTGCTTGTCATATTCGCAGTGAGCTTCGGGTACTCAACGTCAGAAAAGGTTCTCCTTCTGTGGGAGCGTCTTCTTTTCGCTGACGGGGGAATCAGGGTCAGCTGTCTGACTAAAGACTGCTGATGTACGCCTGATCCGCAACGGCACTCAGAGAGCATATGGATGAGCCGTTGGCAGCAACACGACGAAGTGGTCTGATTGGCACTTCTTTTCTTCGTCAGATAATCCCTCAAATCCATGGGAGGGGGATTGAAAAGATTAGCCTCGCAACGTCGAAGGCGGGTGGCATCCATGTGCTGTACAGCCTGGATGCGGGCGTCAGGGACGCGGTTCTTGCGCCGCAGCTGTTCAGCGCGCGTCTGGCGTCTCTGTTGAGACAAGACGCGCCTGTCGCGTTGCTGTTTGGTGTGTCGGAGCAGAGACACTTGAGAGAGGATGGGCTGCTGGGCCCCACTCCTATGGGCTCGTGCCTCTTGCGCTTGATGAGGCGCAGAGGTCTCATCTTGGCGTTTGATAAGTTGGTCCTCAGAGGACCTAACTGAAGGAATCTCGCGTTTGGGACGCCAAACGCAGATTTCACGTACTGGACGTGGCGCGGGCAAGGCGCGAGATTGTACGTCGCGTCCAGCCTCAGTTGGACAACCAACGGTTCCAACTTGTAGGTGACGCGCACGTCTCCTCTGTCGACGCTCAGCATTTCGATTGCGTCGAGGAGGTGGAGAGAGACCAACAACATCCTGATGTTGAACATCAGGGACTTTAACCACGCGGGTCTCCTGAGAGACGCTGACGCGGGTGTTCTGTGCAACGCGGTTGGTTGCAAAGGCAGATGTGCCTGGGACCACGCGGGCCGTCTGAGAGGCGTTGGCGCGTGTACCTTGCTTGGCACAGTCGGCAGCAGGGGAGCTCGAGAAAGCCACAGATCGGGCCTCGAGGCCATTCCCGTCGAGACCCGGCGGCAGACGCGGGTCTTTGGGCTCTTGGAGCCGGAGGAGAGAAACTCTTCGTACTTCGCCTGGTCGAACTCGACAACGAGCGATTCGACCATCTTTCCCTTATGGTGGACGTCATCCTGCGCCACTATTTGCTCCTCAGTGACAAATGTAGTCCCCAGCGGAGTCGCCATCTCTTGTACGCGCCAGAAAGAAGAGAGATAGTGTGATGGGTGTAAAGATTTCCTTGAATCAAATGAAACTATTACAACCAGACTTTTCCTTCCAGTTACAAGGGAGGGAGGATGTTGAGTCTTGAATCCCCCCTTTGTTTAAGGCTGGGTTCTTCGTGTGGCGGTAGAGAGTGAGTCTTGTTCTCCGTTGACCGGATGACCGTCTGGACCTTCGGGGATCTTCTCTTCGGAAGGTAGAGGGAGTAACACAGCTCCGTCTACCAAAACTCTCAAAGAGAAGGTAGGCGAAGAGCAGCTGGTACGCAGCAAGCTTGCTGAAGAGTCTTCTCTCTCTCTCTCTCTTTTTGTTGATGATCTCCTCTTTGATGCCTGATCCTTTTTTTTTAACCCGCCCCTTTGTTGATGCAAACAAGACTATTTATAGAGGTCCCAAGGGTGAACGTGCCCCCTGAAAACGCTCCACAATGAGGGGCCACTTCCCGCTACTTGTGCGGTGACTGACCCCGTAATCCGGGTGGTTACAACTGAGGCGCGGGTTTAGACCCACGCGCCTTGTTGCTGAGACGCGGGTGTTCGAGCCAACGCGCCTTGTTGCTGAGACGCGGGTGTCGAGCCAACGCGCCTTGATGCTGAGACGCGGGTGTCGAGCCCATGCGCCTTGATGCTGAGACGCGGGTGTCGAGCCAACGCGCCTTGATGCTGAGACGCGGGTGTCGAGCCAACGCGCCTTGACGCGGGTGTCGATACCTCGCGTCTAGAACTTGAGACTCTGCTTTTATTGGCTTGTCTTTTAGTGACTTTTAGACAGCCTACACAAAGTAATAGCATGGTGGATATCACTATCATATATTTCAATATAGGAAAACAGTACTGATACGGGGGATCGGTATGAATACAAGAAAATGATACATTTTTGAAAATAGTATAAGTACAGGCTTCAAACTCTTCACAACCATCAAGGAAAAGATAATAGCAGAATTATCAAGTAGACAAGCGGTTATGCAAGCAAGTATACATTAAAGCAAAGCTAAACAAGCTGGAGCGAAGCTAACGTACAACACTAGACACCGTTACGTTTAGCGTGATTACCGCTCACGGCACGACTAAACGTATACGACGAAGCGAGCGTATAAACGATGTTCTACCGCGTGTGGCGAAGTCACGCTCATGACGTAACTACGCTCGAACGAAGTTAGCGGGGAAGCGTGACAGTCTGAACGCACTACTCTTTCAAGGAAGTGGGTGAAAGCCCAAAGGTTAATAGGTCCGAAGGCAGAGTAGGTACCTGCAAAGGTGTTACTACCAAACACACACATATAACAGGTGATAACTAATCTGCCGGTAAAGTGGTGAAACCGGAGGCTGAGTAAGTGTAACGCCCCGATCCCGGCGATACGGGGACGTCACTGCAACGTATATACGTAGGTCAGAATTACCCTCCCGTATATACGCTAAGCATCAGTACAGACAAGAATCAGAGTACGGAAGCAATTGGTGCATTATACATTCCAACGCATATATACAATTACAGAATTATCACCAGTAGTGATCTAACATTACATGAATATCATATCACTAATATGCGCAAATGCGGGAATACAAGCAGATGTACAAGAGTAAAACAGCATAAAGGTACTCACGAGTTTAAAAAGGAAAACTCGAGAGACTCACAGGGGGCCTGGAAGGATGTGGCTCAGGACGGTCGGCTGGAGATCCACGCTACTGCTGCGCTACTCCGATCACCCGCTCCTAGCTCCATGACCTGGACGTGAGAATCCAGGGGAGTCAAATGATACTCCCCAGGCGAGTGTAGAAGCAAAACCAAGTGGTGAAGCAGGGTGAGCACAATAATGCATATATCAAGTGATATCAAGTAGGAAATACTCAGGAGGCAGATAGGTTAGAGCAGGTATGAATAGATATGGCAGGATAATCATAAAACAGGAAATCCGAATAAAACCAATCCGAGCTACCAGGTAGTTATAACATAATACTCATAAAACAGGAAATCCGATATAAAGTCCCGAAGAATCAAATACGGTAAGGCACATCACAAATTCATAGCCGTTTAAGTTGCAGGCTTTGGTATGCGTCCCATTCCACATACCTCTACTTACAACTTAAAGAGCCGGTTATTATGACACTTTATTATTACTCGTCTAACCCATATATCTCGGTATGTGTCTCGGTGTACGGCCAACTCACATACATCCATATATAAGCAAGTCGAGGTTGTTATTGGAAACAGCGGTTGTATCAACGAACTATGTTTACAGTGGGTCCCGTGCATGCCCGGGACCACGGTCACAGGGTGTTCCGTTGCATGGTAACGGAACCAGCCGCAAGGCCTATCAGGAGGGACTTATGTATGCCCTATCAATCAGGAATAAGGGAGCCAGCTCTCCCCTCGGTCCCCTGGAGTACCACAGGTCAGACCGGATATATAGTGCACAACCTAATGCCACTGTAAACACGAACACATATCGATATCCGCATGTTTCCCCCGACCCAATACAAGTTGGTCCATTTTAAGATTCAATAGTTTAATTATCGCTTTACGGGAATAATCAGGAAATGGTCATGATCAGGAATCAGGAGTACACAAATATATATAGTCAGGTCACTGCATGTAAAGCAGGAAAACAAGTCACTGATCATGATACAGGATAATAAAGTAAAGTTCCCGTAACGGTGATATTCACAAGTCAAGTATATCATGCTGGGTATAAAGTGATAGCATGATAGGGTGATGATATATAACAAGTAACCAATCATAACAAGAGATGGATAATAATCAGGTAGCAAGTTACGTCAAGAGATTGATAATAGTCTGGGTAAGTCAGGTCATACCAATAGGGTCTTACCATAGAGCATGCCAAGTGGTCAGGTGATAACACACTAGATGTCAGGTGATATACATATGTCAAATGGTAGCACATAACTAACAGGTCTAAAGTAATGCCAAGTGGTAATATAAAAGTAAGGACCCAAAGTCCAACAAGTCCAACGACCACGAAGGGTCGGCCACGCATAGCATAAAGCAATAAAAGATATAGAACATGAAATAAAATACATGAAAGCTAAAGTGAGAACATGCGCATAATCAATGAAATAAGAAGTAAGAGGGTAGCGAGTGAGAACACTCGCCTGAGTCGCCAATATACCGAAATATCCGAAATCCACGGAAGCTCGGGATGCGCCATAACCTGTGATATAAATATGTGGAGAGAAGAGGAGAGAGAAGGAGAGAAGGGAAGATGGTGTTTGTCAAATGACAAGTCAAGTAGTACCTATACATGAGATAAGTCTAGAGGGTAAGGTTCATGTTCAAGAAAGGAATCAACTATGACAGACAGGCAAAGTTAGTCGACTAGGATGGAAGAGTAGTCGACTAATAGTGATGGCAAGTCGACTAACAGATACTTAAGTCGACTAAGTTTGTGATACAGAAAGTTGGGTTTCTGATTCAGGATAAGTTAGTCGACTAGGGAAGAATGGGTAGTCGACTAATAGTCTATAGTCGACTAATAATATAGTCAAGTCGACTAAGGCCGAGAGTTAAGGTTTCTGGTCCAGGAAGGGTTAGTCGACTAGGGTCAAGGGTGTAGTCGACTAAGGGCCTCTAGTCGACTAGGAACTAAGGTAAGTCGACTAATACTGTGTTTCCAGAAAAGGTTAAGTTTCAGCTAAGGGTTTCTAGTCGACTAGGTTCTAGGTCAAGTCGACTAATCGTCTGGAAACAGCAAACAGAACAGATTTCTAGGGTTGGGTTTGATGACTAAAAAATCAAGGATTTAAAGACATAATTGAACATGATATGTGAACTTAAGCATGCTAAGAAATAACCAAGTCTTGGTAATGAAAATTACCTACCAAAAGAGATGGTTGATGATGGAAGTTGACGATGAAGAAAAGGTGGAGTCTTTGATGGAGTTGATGACCTTGGTGGTTGTTTCCATGGTGATGAAGGAAGAAGAAGATGAAGCTAGGTTGGAGAGGTGGTGGTGGTTGCCTTGGTGGAGATGAAGGAGATGGAGGTGGTGAAAGCTAGGGTTTGGCTTTTGGTGAAGAGAAATGAAAAGAAAGGGATTGAAATGAAAAGGAAATGTATATATGGGATTTGGATTTTGTAAAGGTGTTGCAATTAAATGAAAGGGGAGGGCTTAATTGCAAAGTGGAGGTGAGGTGAGTGTCCCTCTCTTGGCCACTTGGCCGGCCATGGGATGAGGGAGAGAGAAGTGCATTTAATGGGGTAGGTGGGAGTTGGTGGAATAAGAAAAAGAATTTGGAATTTTGGAAAATAGGAAAAGTGTGTGGTGGAAGTTAAAGGAAAGGAAAGAAAGAAAATAGGAAATGGGAAAGAAAATGGAAAAGGGAAGAAATTCTCTTGGAATAGAAAATGAAAATAATGGAAGTGGCGGCTTCCCGGGATTCAGTAGTAGATACAGAAATCTTTCGGGAAAATACCGGAATCGTCCGAAATTCAAGTATCTCGGAACGACCCGAAATAATTACCAAAAATCAATAATAATATATAAAGACCGATAGTGAAATCCGTTTGAAGAAATACTTTATAGTTTTGAAACTAAAAATCCCGGAACCAGTTATCTACCGACTCCGTTGGAATTTTCATAAAATCATAAAATCCTCAGAAAAAGAATGTAAGTAAGAAATATGATTCTAAGAAATAAAGTCTAAAGAACCATCATGAAATTCCAAGTCGTTTGTAAAATAAAAATCCGGGAATCGGTCAGCGGTATTGGCCGACACCGGTTTTGGAGAAATTCCTTTTAATCCAAGATAATCCCAGAAAATCATATAAAATCCAAAATATTGGAAAATAATCTTTGGAACTGAAATCGGTCAAATCTAAACACCGGAAAGGCCAAATCGGGTAATATACTAGGATCGGGTCCTTCGGTTCAGACTAGGGCTGACTCCGTGTCCACGAATCCAAATCCAAAACAAAAACAATCATATAAGGAATTCATCATACAGAATAAATACAGGAAACAAATCGAAAAAATACGACTGAAAATCTGAATACGCAACTAAGTACGTATTCCGGAAACGGGGTATTACAGTAAGACAGGAATAAGGTCAGCGAGCAGATTTGCGAACAATCAAGCGGAGCTAGATAAGCTGGAGCGAGACTAAAGTACAATGCTAGAGACCATCATGCTCGGCGTAGTTACCGCTCGTAACGATGCCACGATAATGTACAGTTATCGTTCATGGCGTAACTACACTCGAGCAGAGTTAGCAGGGAAGCGCTTATGCGCTAGACTCGCCTACCAGACGGAGCATGAGAGCCAGGAGGCTAAACGCATCCCGAAGGTTGTGTATAGAATGTCTGGAGGCTGAAGGCAGCCCGGAGGCTGGGTACAATACCTGCAGGAGATGTTAGTACGACGCAAGCACACATATAAGCGTGATAAAGACTAGCTACCGTGGAGTGGGAAAGCCTGGAGGCTGATGAGCCCTGAGGCCGAGTAGAGAGCCCGGAGGCTAAACGACCACGAAGGGTCAGCCACGTATGATATGAAGCAGTAATAAGGCACATCACAAGTAGTATATATGTACATGAAGTAAACTATACTAGTACAAGCAATCATCATAGAGCAATACATGTACAGTCTTGGGCACTTGGCCACATACAAATACAATCATACGGTAAATAATGAAACACAATGTACAAGCGGGGTAAAATACATAAATCCCCAAAACATAGCTCAACCCATCGAAGCAGGGAGACCCAATAAAAAGGCGAGGACACTCGCCTAATCTCTGAAAACACCGTGAAATCCTGGAGTCCAAAACACGTGCGCAAGCCACCAAAATATATTAAAATATATTTATATTTTTAGAGAGAGAAAGAGAATAAGATAGAGGAGAGAGAAGAGAGAAAGAGTTAGAGAGAAAGAGAGCTAGAGAGAAAAACATTTAGAGAAAGAAAGAGAGAGCTAGAGAGAGAAACAAAATTTAGAGAGAGATCAATAAAAAGAGAAGAACAGGGGAGAGAGAGAAGAAAAACAGTGGGGAGAGAGAAAGAAGAGCAGTGGAGAGAGAAAGAATGGGGGAGAGATAGAAGAACAGTGGAGAGAGAGAGAAATGGGAGGAGAGAGAGAAGAGCAGTGGAAAGAGAGAGAAGAGGAGAGTCAAAGGGGGGCTGCTGCCCCACATCTCCCTCCCTGGTCATGACTTGGCGTCGTGACCAGGCCAACCCTGACCGCATGCCTAGGGGTGCGAGGGCACCGGGGAGTGCCAAGGGCGTGAGGGCGCCGGCCGCCATGACCGGCGCAGGCCAGGGGTGGCCGCTGGCCACCCCAAAGAGGAGGAGAGATTGAAATTAGAGGAAGGAGAAGTTGATTTAATGGTGGTTTTTTTGATGAAATTGAAGGGGAAGATGGTGAAATTGGAGGAGAGGGAAGGAGGAGTAGGGGAGAAGATGGTCGGAGTTTGGAGGTGGGATTGGTGGTTGCGGTGGTGGAGGTGGTGATTTGAAGGAAGAAGAAGAAGAACGTGATGGTGGTGTTGATGTTGGTATGGGAGATGGAGAAGATAGAAGAAATAGAGAGAGGAATGGCTCGACGGAGGAGTCACCGCTGACCATGGGGGTCGCCGGAGTTGGGGCTGGAGGCGTTGCCCAAGTGGCCAAGTGGAGAAGAGAAGGGAAGAGAGAAAGGAGAAGTAAAAAGAAAAAGGGAAAGAAAAAGGAAAAAGAAAAAGAAAGAGATGGAGAAGTGAGTAAGGTGATGGAGAGTAAATGAGGGGAGTGGTGGCCCACATGGGGGTGTGGGCAGCAGTGAGTTGATGGGGGAAAAGAAAGAGAAGAAAGAAAGAACTGAAAACATACCAAAAATAATAATATTATAATAATAACGGGAAATATCGACTATTTCAGAAAAATCCCCAAAAATACCCAGAGATAGAAAACATCACCCTGAGAAATAATATGAAATCGATTTTTAGAAATAAAATATCATTTTTAAATTAAAAATTCTGAAATCTACCGCCGATACCAATCAACACCAAAATCGGTCGAACTTCAATAAATTCAGAAAAATCTCTAAAAATGCATTAAGATAGAAAATGTGATTCTAAGAAATAATGTGAAAACAAATTTTAGAAATTCAACTCCGTTTGAAAATTAAAAATCTTGGAATCGACCAACGATACTGGCCGATACCAATTCGGTAGAATTTTGATAAATTCAGAAAAATCTCCAAAAATGCATTGAGATAGAAAATACGATCCTGAGAAATAATGTGAAAGCAATTTTTAGAAATTCAATTCTGTTTGTAAATTAAAAATCCGAGAATCTATCTGCGGCACTAGTTGATATTGGTTTTGAAGATTTTCCAATTTAATTCATAAAAATTCTAGAAAATTATAAAAAATCTAAAATATTAGAAAATGATATTTGAAATTAAAACCGGTCAAATCTGACTACCAAAAAGACCAAATAGAACATTACACTAAAGAATCACAAAACCAAAACAATTACGGAAAGTAAATCGAAAAATACGATCGAAAAATCTGAATACGTAACTATGTACGTATTCTGAGAACGCGGTGTTACAAGAGGAGTGGTGGTGGGTTTTGTAGAGGGTTTTGTTGGTGGTGGTTGTTTTTGGAGTTGGAGTTGGAGATTGTTTTGGATGGTGGAGTTTTGTAGGTTATGGTGATGTGGAAGGAGATGGAGGAGGAAGAAGATGATGGCGGAGAGTTTTTGGAGTTGAAATTGTTGTGGAGCTGAAGGAGGAAGTGGTAGTTTAGGGTTTTCTTGATGGAGAAAGGAAGGTTAAAGGAGAAGGTAATGGCGTTTGTTTGGAGTTTGGCGTTAAAGGAAAAGGGGAAGGAAAAGAATAAGGTTTTTTTTATTGAAATGGAGAGGGGTGAGGAGGATTTGGCCGGCCTTTTGATGGGGGAGGGGTGATGAGTGAATTGGGATATTTTGGAGGAGATATTTTGGACAGAAGGTTTTAGATGAATGGAGAAGTGTTTGAAAGTTGTTGGAAGGAAAAGGAAGGAAGGAAAAAAGAAAAAGGAAGGAAAAGAAAAAGGAAAAAAGTAATTGGAAGAAAAAGAAGAAATAAATAGAATGGTGAAATCTCAAGGCTCGGTAGCAGATGCGGAAAATTTTCAAAAAAGTACTGGAAACACTCGAAAATCAAGTATGTTGGAAAGATCCCAAAAAATTCTCAAAATAAAGAATATTATACTGAGAATTATGGTGAAATCGGACTCAAGAAGTTCAATCCCGTTTTTAAATAAAAAAAATCCTGGAATCTATCGTCGATACCAATCAACACCAAATTTGGTCGAATTTTGATAAATTCAGAACAATCTCAAAAAATACGTTAAGATAATTAACATAATTCTAAGGGATAATGTGAAAGCGGTTTCCAGAAATTTAACTCCCTTTGAAATTTAAAAATATGATAATCAATCGGCGGTACCGATCGATCCGACTTTGGAGATTTTATTAAAAAATTCAGAAAAATCCTGAAAATCATGAAAAATCTAAAATATTGAAAAACAGTGTTTGAAACTAAAATTGGTCAAATCAGACTATTAGAAAGGTCAAATCGATCAGTACGCTGAGATCGGGTCCTCGGTTCAAACTAGGGTTGACTCTAAATCTGAGATTCGGATCCGAAACCAAGCAATAACATAAATAATCATAATTAAAACAAAAACTGAAAGATAAATTGAAAAATATGATCAAAAAATCAGAACACGTATTTAAATATGCATTCCAGGATCGTGGTGTTACATAAGGGGAACTGAACGCATTGACCTGAAGATGACCTCTGAGAAAATTCTGACTCTTCAAGGCATCCTGCATGTACCCTCACTTCGGAGGAATCTGGTTAGCGAATCATCTATTCTTAGAGCTGGCTATAGGATTGTCAAAGAGTCTAATAAGTTTGTAATCTCCAAGTCTAATACTTTCATTGGAAAGGGCTTTGTTAGTGATGGCTTTTTCCGACTCAATGTAATCAATCCTTCTGATAATGAAATTATTATTCCTGTTGCTTTCAACATTGAGTCTCGTGATATCTGGAATGGAAGATTGGGACATGTCAACTTCAGTTCTATCAAGAAAATGATTAACTTGAATCTCATTCCTAAATCTTCTTTTGATACATCTTCTAGATGTAAAATCTATGTTCAAAGTAAGAATACCCGAAAATCATTTCCTTCTATCACAAGGACATCGAATCCCTCGAACTTATTCATAATGATGTGTACGAGTCAAATAAGTTCTCACCCGAGGCGGTAAAAAATATTTTGTGACATTCATTGATGACCACTCCAAATTCTATTACACATATATTCTCAAATTTAAGGATGAAGTCCTTGATTGATTTAAAGTGTATAAAGCCGAAGCTGAGAACCAACTTGAAAAGAATATCAGAATTCTAAGATCTGATCATGGGGGGGGGGGGGGGGGGAAGGAGTACACCTCAAATGAAATGACTAAGTATTGCCAAGAGCATGATATTATTTATTAGATAACTGCTTCCTACACACCTCAGTTCAACGGTGTAGCTGAAAGGAAGAATAGAACACTGATGAACAAGGTGAACTGCATGTTACTCAGCTCAGGTGCACCCGAGAACTTTTGGGTGAAGCTCTCCTTTGTGCCTGTTTTATCCTCAATAAGGTTCCCCAAAGAGACTCTGATGTTACTCCCTGAGAATGTTGGAAAGAGAGAGCTCCTAACATTCAATTCTTCAAAGTCTGGGGTTGCTTGGCTAAGGTTTCAATACCAAAATCGAAGAAAAAGAAAATCGACGCCAAGACTGTTGATGCTATCTTCATCGAATATGCATTGGATAGCAATGTTAACTGATTTCTAGTGGTTAACTCTGAGATCAGTGAAATATCCAATAACACCATCATCGAAAGTAGGAATGTTGCTTACTTTGAAAACATCTTTTCTTTCAAGTCTAGAATCCCTAGTGTTCGTTCTTGCACTCTTTCTGCCTCTGATTTCCCTTCTTCTAGTTCTGCTTCTGCAACTGATTCTGAACCTAGAAAGAGCAAAAGAATTAGGACTCTTACATCCTTTGATGAAGATATTTTTACTTATCTTGTAGAAGGTGATCCTATCTCCTTCAAGGAGGCAATGGACTTTTCCATGTCTCCTTTCTGGAAAGAAACCATTGACAATGAGATCAAGTTCATAAGGGAGAATAACACTTAGATTCTCACTGATATTTTTCCAGGGTGCAAACCTGTAGATTGTAAATGGATATTCAAGAAGAAACTCAGACCCAATGTCACTATTGACAAATATAAAAGCAGATTAGTTGCCAAGAGTTTCAGTCCACAAAAGGGTATTGACTTCTTTGACACCTATTCTCTTGTTGCTAGGATCTCTTCAGTCAGAATCCTTCTAGCACTTGCTTCAATTCATAACTTGCTCATACATCAAATGGATGTGAAAACTGCTTTCCTGAATGGCGATCTCGAGGAAAAGATTTATATGGACCAGCCATAAGGGTTCATAGCCAAGGGATAAGAAAACAAAGTGTGCAAACTGATAAAGTCCTTGTATGATCTTAAATAAGCATCAAAATAATGGCATCAGAAGTTCAACAAAGTCATTGCACATTTTGAATTCATTATCTATTAGTATGATAAGTGCATCTATTCAAAGAAACTTGATAATGATTACATCATTCTTTGTCTCTATGTGGATGACATTCTCATATTTGGTACTTCTCTTGATACAATCAAAATGGTAAAAGATTATCTATCTCAAAATTTTGATATGAAGGATCTAGGTCCTGCCGATATGATATTGGCAATGAAAATATCCAGAACTCGTAAAGAAATTTCATTGGGTCTGTCTCATAGCATTGAGAAATGCTTCATAAATTTGATTTCTATAACTCTAAACTTATTTCTACACCCTTTGATTCTTCAATCGTTTTGAAGAAGAATACGGGTGAGCCTGCGTCTCAACTAAAATACTCTCAATTGACAGTTTCACTTATTTATATTCCCAACAGGACTAGGCCTGACGTCTCTTATGTAATAGGTAGATTGAATAGATATACTAATAACCCTAATAGAGAATATTGGACTGCATTAGAGAGAGTATTTAGATATCTTAGAGGCACAATTGACTATTGTGGATATCTTAATGTAATAGAAGGGTACGTAACACCAACGGGTCATTGAATCTAACAATGTAAAGTCTACTACCGGATATGTATTCATGTTTGGTGGTGCTGCTGTGTCCCCGAAATCTTGCAAACAAACAGTAATTGCCAGGAGCACCATGGAGTCTGAGCTTATAACTCTGGGCACTACTTGTACAGAAGCTGAATGGTTAAAGGATCTTTTGTTAGAATTCTCTATCGTGCCTAAACCTATACTTCCTATCTCAGTTCATACTGACTCAAGATCCACCATTGAGATTCTAAAGTAAGATAATGTCAATAAGAAGATGAACAAACACATTCAAATCAGACTTAAGTCTGTTCAGGGCCTATTGGGCAAAGTTGTACTTCTGAACTTTGTAAAGTTCGAGAAGTATATTGCTGACCCATTGACTAAAGGTCTTTCCAAGAGCGTGGTCCTGGAATCATTGAGGGAGATGGGGTTAAGCCTATAGTAGAGTTCGCTCCTAAAATCATTGAGGGAGATGGGGTTAAGCCCATAGTAGAGTTCACCAATAGCGAGAACCTAACCTACTTGATTGGGAGTTGATTCCATGAAAGAGATTCAATGTGGTAGAAACAAGCTGGACTGGTGATACTCGTGTGGAGCATCAACCCGGATATGTTTATATCATAAATGTAGTGTTGTAACTATTACCCCTTCTCTATGGTGACGATGCTCTTGTGATAAACTAGATAAGAATGAGTTTAACTCTTAATAAATGCAATATGTGTAGTGTTAAGGGTATACCATCCAACTGTAGTACTCTTGGAGGACTTACCCACGTGAGAGGAACCGTAATGGCCGCGGTTGGGGGGTAGGGCTGACCCCTAAAAACTCTCATGAGTCGGTTATTGTGAGCATGACCTGTAACGCTCAACCCTCGCTCAATAGCTGAAGGCTTACTGTGTGTGTATTCTATCAATATCTGATAAAAGGGGCTAGTTCAAGGCGTAGTCCACTATCTCTCTCAGATGACGATGAATTCACTAAGGAAGGTTCCAGGCGTAGTCCATCTGTCTCGAATCCACAATATGATGTTGCCCGATTTCATTCGTGTTTTATGATCTGATAATTTGTTTGTTATTATTGTTGATTTGTTTTATCTTCCCTGAAACTCAAGTTTTGGGGGGATTGTTTGATTTGTTTTGAATTTGGAGAGAAAAATTGAGTTTTTCCCCGTTTATTTGGCTTTATTTTCAGTCCCACATTGGATAGGAGGTGAGAGGTTGAGTAGTATATATACTAACTCCTCCCATGCCTACTGTTATGAGTGTTGGGCCATGGGCCACATCCCCACATGTGCGGGCACACGGCAAACCGAGCTGGGCTGGGTTTGGGTGCCGTGCGCCTACGACCTGCGGAAACAAATGTAGTTCGATTCAGGGGTTCTTGAACCTGAAAAATTTTTGTTTTTATTTTATCAATTTTATTTAAAAATTTCAGTTTGAGATTTTTCAAGATTTTCTGTTCGGTTTGATCTAGTACTCTGGATCTGCTCTCATGTATCACAAACCGCATGAATGTGTGCGGATTTGGAGCGGGACTGTTGCAACCGCTAGACTCCAAGAAGCTATAGATACTCCTTCTCGCAGTTCATTCTGGTATAGGCAAGAACAACTACATTCATTTTGTCTTAACTCTATCTCCCTCCTCTACAGTTCTTTATTACAAAATTCTGTTGGAGTTTTCATTTTATTTCTGAGCAACGAATCTCCGTCCGAGCAGAGGCCTAGCTCATCATCCTGAGATGGGTGCTGGTGAATTAGCGGAGGAGTTTTTACCGTTAGGAGAGGAGGTCATTATAAGGTCCGGACGAGGGACCAAACATCTATCTTCTAGCGCAGTGCTTCTGCACGACCGTCACCCTAGGCCAGAAATCTAATTTCCTTTTAATTCTGTTATATTAGTTGCATGCTTTTATTACAAGTATTTAGCTTGAAGAAAGATATATGATTTAATTTGTTACATGTTTAAAAATATAAAAAATACTGTTATATATCCAACACCCTCATCATTAAAAATAAAAGTTTAATTAAATTTGCCAGATTCCTACAGGTTGCACAACGAGAGTTGGTTGAAACCTTTAAAAGAATTTTTAGTCGGCACGTCAGCGATATTTCAAGCATCACCAAATACCTCAAATTTGGTAATGTATTTGGGCCCCCACTACATAGTGTTTACGGCCCACCAGAAATGCTGGCGCAGTAAATTCCCCTCCTGTCCTAAAATTCCCCGCATCCTCTCTTTCCTTCCACGATTCAAAACCATTTTCGGGCTAAAAGGCTTAAAAAAAAAAAAAAAATCCTCCCCTTTTCTTCTAGGGTTCCGAAAATTTTTCCTTCCCCAATCTCAAATTCGCCCCATCAAAACCCTACCCCTGATCCGTGATGCTCTTCCCTCGAAAGCCGAGAAGATGAGAGAGCTGCTCCAGAACTTAACCGGCGTCCCCCTCTCGATCTCGCCGGAGCCGAACATTCCGGCGGTCACCGGCGGCGGAGGATCGGGATTCTTGTGGTGGCTGCTGGATTGCCACGGCCTCCTGTTCAATCTCGCCCTGATCGTCCCCTCGACCATCTTCGTCGCCTATTTATCGTCGCAAGCGAGGAAAAGCTTCGCGAAGCTCACGTATGGGAGATCTTATATTATGATCGCTTACTACGTCCTTCTCTGGGTTGTTAGCGTCCTCAATTTGTTGTGGTGCTTTCTTCAGGTACGCAAAGCCTTTCTTGATCTCTCTTCTTCCCTCGGTTTGGAATTAAGATTTGATTTAGTGAAATATGTTGGTTTCCTTTTGAATTTCTTCTTTGTTTTAAGACATTTCTGCCACTGCACTTGGTGATCTCAGTATTTGGACCGTTGAACTCTAGTTACGATTCTTGATTTAACTTAACTAGCAACACCGAAACCATTTGCACAAGGAAATGCAGTTTGTGTTAGAAACTGAAGGAAAAGGGGACATCAACAGATAAAAAGATAATTCTAAGATAATTCCAGAAGACCCCCTGAGTAACTAGAATAAAAAAAACAACTCCTAGTATTTGTTAAGTGATAAATGAATCTCTGACTCCCTGTAACTCTTTTAACTGAAAAAGTCCTGTAAATGCAACCCACCTGTGACTTTTAAGAAATCTTGAGCTGTTTTTGGACCTGCATTTAATCTGACCGTCTTGTGAACAAATGCTAATACTCCTATAGAACTGATTGCACATTCATTTTATGGCAAAGATGGCTAGCCAATATCCACTTAAGACATGGATAATAGTATTTTAAATCCATTTAAAATATAGATACAAACATGGACAAGTTTTAATTATCCAAAACATCTAAATACATTCACACATACTAAAACAAGTTACATTATGCAGGTTGGTCTCTACCTAGTATTATATTTATACTATTTAGCGTCTTGATTAATCGCACGTGAAACTAGTGTGGTTTATGCATTCTTGCTATTACTATATAGAGAAGGGCCTAGAAAGTCAATTTCTCTCTCCAACATTCTGCATGCACTAATAATTTTTGAACTGTATTTGCACTTGATCTGAATATGAATTTGTTTTTATGAAATATTGAGTTGAATATTTGAGCAACATCAACACTTTGATTCGTATCCGTCTCTGCTCGTGGTCATGAATCAGATATGAATATGGAAACACATACACTCGTTGTATCTGTTTTTTTACACCACTATTTTTGATTCAGATTATATAATAGTTTTGATCCTAGCAGTTTTTTTTCCTTTCCAAAATTATGAGATATATCTAGAGGAATGGATTTTGATTTAGTGTGTGTTGGGATTTAAGTGAATCAACTACGCATATTAGCAAATTGGATCTAGGGTTTTTTAGATCCAAAAGAGTGAAAGTGATCGGGTATATTTAATAATGTATGTTCATGAAAGAAAGGAGACTAGATATACCTTAATTATAACGCATCGGATGCCAAATCCCTTGTGGGTGCTCCACATAACTCCAATCTTGTAGTTTTTGTCCTCCTGTCTCAAAAGAGGGTCGTGGATGCTTTTTTGACAATGTAGCTTTATATAAGAGGAGAAATATGGGGAAGAAGGTGGTGACCATTCTTTTTCTTGGGTTGCAGAATTATGCATCTCTCTTTATGACAACTCTCACATGAAATATTATATAGGGTAGGATTTCTAAATAATCAAAATAGATTAGGAAACCTATCAAATATAAAAGCAAATCAAATCTTGATATAGCTGAATTCAAAACCAAATCTGAACTTGATTTAGTCGTACCCATTTAAACAGCCCTATAGGTTTTCCTTATCAATTGTTGTGACTGTACCCTTGCTTGCGCAAGGGTCTGGATGCTGGTGGCCTTATACCCCCAACCGCCATAATGGGTCGTGTTTCCGTCCAAAACGTGAAACCGCTACCAGCGTGGAGTGGGAATTTCATAGATGGATTTTTCTTGTGGTTTTATTTTTTAGTCTCTAAAGATTAAAGATAAGTATTCTTAGAGTGGTTTTGTTAGGGAGGGAATGGAGGGGTAGTGAATAAGTTAGGGGTGATACATGTATTTTTTCTTCTTCTTCAAATTTAAGTGAGAACATGTGAAAATTTCAAAGACAAATGGAAGGAGGAGAGGAGTCCGGAGTGAGATAAATTAGAGTGAAATCATAACCCTAATTTTAAGTCAAACCAATACTGTAGCTCTAGTTCTAAACCCAATCCTAGTTGTTGCAAATTTTTTTTTTGTAATAATGAATCTTGATCATTGATGCAATACCAAAGAACAATTCATGACTGGGTATCATGGTGAATGGAAGATTGTCTAGAGACGATACTGCAACTGCACAGATAGCTCGAAATATGCCAGCACAAGTTAACAACAAATACAATGGCTTGTGAATTCTAGTTGAGAACGGAATGTGGGATTAGTGTTATTGAAGTATAATAAAAAAGTGGAGGAGTTCAAGGCTGAAATTCGAGTCTCTAGTGTTATCTCCCATTTCTTTTGAATTCCTTCTGTGTCCAAAAAATGAACTAATCTGATCTAATCTGCCCATATAATAATCTATATTCGGCAGTATAAAAGATATTATAATATTAATATATCATATAAGCAGAGCAAAAGGGGATTGTGCCTGTATATATGTATCGACACCTCTGTGGTAAGAAAAAAATGACACCCCAATACTCAGTTATATATTAAACACTGGTTATAATCTTGATATGCTGAAATCTGAACATGAGTGATAATAAGAGACAACATTTATCAATGAAAGATAACTAAGAGGAGGTGAAGAATTTAATCTATTGCTGAAAATATTTAATGCGATTCGTTGTTGGAAAAATTTACCCTTTCTTGCTCTTTGAGTTTTTTTAGTATTCAATAACCATACATAATATGATTTTTTATTAAGTGGTTCACATTTAATGTACGCAGAATATCTATTTTCTTTCATGAATGTCATTGCAAAGCATTATCATCATGCATGGACAATTGAAAAAGTTCTATTAAAATAAGTCGAAGAATAAACATAGTTTCAAGCTCATGATTCTATTCATAATTGATAAATGTTTATAATCATGTTTGTTATTGACATATGTGCACATGTTCATAATCATATTTGTGATTGATACATGTACACAAAGAGAACTAACATACTTTTAGATACATCTTTTTTTAGAATATGAATACCTTATAGTTGTGTGCGCGCGCATATAGATTTAACGAGCTTATTTGAATCGAACTCGAGTGAGTAGGCCTAGTTTGAGTTTGGCCCGTTTATAAATTCGAGCTTGATTTGAGCTCAAGTTTGGCTCGTTTATTAGTCGAGCGAGCCATAAATGAGAAAAATATCGAGTGAAACTTGAATATTGTTCGCGAGCGGCTCGTTCGTTTGACACTCCTAGGAATTATCGAGTTGGTGATACACAAAAAACTTATATGAGCTTTTAAAGTAGCTTCATGTATTTGCATATCTTCATTTTTTTTTTGTTTCATTTGGTTCTTTGGGTTGTATCATGCCTCAATGATGAATGCAATTCCCTATAGCTAGACTTATCACCTCGCCTGTTCTTCTAAACTCTGTCCAATGTTTGGTAATTGTTTGGAAATTTTCTACTTTTTTGCATGATCCTGCGATTGCACAATCACAAAGTTAATCACCTATGTGCCAAATGGCTTATGTTTTATGGGAAATTCTTTTACAAAATTCCGTGTTCACGGATTTGGCAAACAATTTACAGGGTTATCTTATACGTTGACAGGCCGTTATAATTTTTCTTTTTTAAAGATTTTCTATAAATCATTCCCAGCATTGCAGAGTTGTGCTTCATATTCAACCCCATGTTGATGCAAAAAGTCTTGGATGATAATTATGTAGCCAAGAAAGCATAACAGCACCAGCAGGTACTGTCTGCCCCTTCATTTCATGCAGAAACTGACAGGAATCACCAAATAAAGCAAGCCAGTTGAGCAATCTAGGCCAAGATGAACTGATGAAGCATAACCAAATCAATTCTTTTGTTGAATGTGTACTACCGAAGTGACAAACAAACTTGTGGGCACTCAAGTATTAAGGATGTGCTAGGAAGATATGATTAATTAGCCTATCAGGGTCAAGACAAGTTGTATGCATGTGCATTAAGTTTTATTTTGTCATTCTGCAAACATGGATTCAGGAAAAAATGATGCTTAGTGAATGCTTATGGCATTCCTACAGTGATAGAAAAAAAGCAGAGTTCTGTTTCACCTTTATATTTTTCAGTACTGTGCGTATGTCTTCATTTCCTTATTTAACAACCACCCTCCAAGTTATGGCTGATAACCATTGGCTGCTATTAGCTCATTAGAGATGACTCTTGTATGTATGAACTATGAAGATTTTTTCCCTCATTGTACCAGCACTTGTGTTAAATTGTCTCTCCCTTTTTTTCTAAAATAATGTATAGCTTTGGCAGTCAGAACCAATATCCATGCCAACTTTGTATTTGATGCATGAGCATAAGCTTTGAGGATCAGCTCTTATGCCTTCTTCTTGATCTTCTTTGCTTGTTCAAAGGGCTGATTTTCTATTTGTTCAAAACATTTTACAGATCTAACCATTTGATATGGTTTTTGAAGGCTAATGGATTGGTGTAAGAGGAAGCAGTATGATGCACTTCCTTTATTCATTAATTTTTATCTGAAAACACTTTTATTTGTGCAGTAAATTTAACTGTCTTGTGCTAAATGAAACAGTTGAAGCTGACACCAAGATCATCTAACTCACAGGGGGGGGGGGGGGGGCGCAAATGGTGAGCATCAGGCATGTTCTAGGTTGATCTGGACCTGATTCTAATCTTCCTTAAATCCACTGAGGCTTGACTCAATGGTGAAGGGGGTCAGATCAGGCTAGCAGAAAGTCTGAGATTCGAGCCCCCACTATTGTCTTTGCTCCCCCTACAAGGGGGTGTGCGTTTTTTTTTTTTTTGGTTGGGGGGGGGGGGGGGGGGGGCAACTTTTAGCAATCACACCTTTCTCAGGCCCATCATTAAGTTACCCAGTTGAAAATCGGATCTTCTCCGAATTAGGTCTATGGAAGTTGTGTTTATATTCTAAAGCCACTTTGAACTAGTTTATTGGAACTATCAATCTATTTTTGGTTTCACCAGATTAGGTGTAGATCTTCCTTACTGACCAGATCATTAGATTATATATTTTAGACTACTATAAACCCCACAACTTTCGGACAGGTTCTAGTTTGAGACCCACACATGAACACCCCCAGTTTCAAGTGGCCAAAAAATATTCCAAATAGAGAGCGATAAAAGAATAAGCATTCGACTACAAGTTTGTAGGTTTATTTCAGGACAGATGCCAACTTTAAGAAAACAATGGGTCATTAGTATCTTTGCCAAAATACGAGGAAATAAAGAGATGGTCGAAGATATAAACCTGAATGTTATACTATATTTAACAGGTTAGGTCTATGGAAATAGATCTTAAATATAAGAATCAAACAATAGGATCATCTTAGTATAATCTTTAGTAACTTTGAGATGAATATCTAGAAATTCAAGAGCAAGGATTCTAGTAGGGCTGTAAATGGTATGTGAAAACATGATAACCTGATCCAATTTTAGGCACTATATCGGATTTTGTGTGAAGTTCTGGACGCAAATCATATTTGGATCTAGAATATAGATCCAAATCAGAATCATATCTTAAACATCCAATCAGATCATAAAGGAATATTCTAAAGAAAAAAGTCTGAATCTGGCTTTTCCCCCTGGATTCAAAATCATATCCAATTGTACAATTGATCTCGGACTTGGATGAGAAATTCTCTTATTTGGGTCGAATATCTGGATTTTACATAGATTCAATCCGGATTTGACATGTTTTACACCCCTAGATCCTAGTATAAGAACCTTGGATATGTGTCAGAATAGTGTTGGGGTTAAAGCTGTTAAAATATCATGATCGAGATTCAAGGAGGAAGAGGTGTTACATCACTTATGTAGTTTGTTTTTCTGATTCTCACTTTTTGTAGATTGATCAAACATACATTGGAAAGACTTTTATATCGATAAAGTTCAGTCGATAGCCTGTGAGACGTGACTCACTGGTAAAGAGGTCGGAGTTAGTTGTGGGGAGTTCTAGGTTCAAGTCCAAGCTACAGCCTATGTATCAAAAAAAAGATGAGTTAATCGAATAAGAATTTCCTTATTGGGTGTGGTAATTTATATTAAGGTTACTTTAGCACGAAACCTTAATATGTTGTTGGCTCTTTTTGAGCAGACTGTTCTCTGCAGATGCTACAAGAAACGGAATAACATCGTGTATGGTTAGATATTGTAAAGGAACAAATTTAACAAAACTTGGAAACTTTTACTTGATTATTAGGGAACAAAGACATGGATCAAATTTTTTGTAGATCTGGAAATTATCTTGGTTAATGGTAGTCAATAGTGAACTATATAGATGAGATCACATAAGTTAGGAGTGGCTAGAGCATGGATTGGGTGAGTGGGGAAGGGGAAAAGGTACCCATATGCTTGCTACTTCAAAGGAGAGAATAGGTCTAATATTAGGCAAAAGAGGGACAGGAATTCATGTAATCAACTCCAAAGATTTGGGATAAAGGTTTTGGTTGCAAGAAAGTAATTGGTATTTTAAATCGTGCTTTTAATTGATGCAGGAGCTATTACTAGACAATATAATCAGTTGAAGGATGAGGGTTTGATTTTTTTTCCATCTAGAAGTGAGGTGGGTCAGGTGAGGTGGAGTGGAGGGTGTTAATAGTGATAGGATTGTAAATGGATCAGGCTGCCGACAAAATTATGTTACATGGATCTCTAGAATAGAACTTTGTACCATCTCTAGGTATTAAAATGAAGACTCGTTTATTTTTGTGGCTATGCTTAGTTTCACCCCCGCACGACATAATACACGACATATATGGAGGCACAAAAGGAGCCCTTAGTTGATTGGTTTTATGCATGGTTTTTTAAATATTGGCCGATTTTGATACATATCGATAATATTGTATCGAGTTTTCAAGTATTCAATACGATACTAACCATATAATATCACTCAATATCAAGGTTGATATTGTTTATATGGTTGATATTGACGACATTAATACTAAAAACCATTTGTTGATATCGATATCGAGATTTTAAAACATGGTTTTATGGTTATTTGTTTTAATTTTTATAGTTTATGATATTTCATTAAGGTTGTATAGATTGTTCGGGTGCACTTTGAAAAGACTTATAATTAAGGTGGGTTGTTCAATAGACACGAAGTAGAAAGCCTATTTGGGCATGAGGTAGGAAGCCCAATTAGGGCACAAGTGGGCAACTCGATGCAAGCACGTATTGGTCGGCCTATTTGGCATTTTGGGCCAAGGCAGTACCTAGTGGACCTACATTGACTTGTCGTTCTAGGCCTATACACAATACTTGGGTCGTGCCTGGCCAAGGCAGTTATGTATGGCCGTACCTAAACATGGCTAAGTATGGTTGGACACAACCAACTTCCAACTCTATCCGCCAAGAATTACGTTCTACCTAAATTGGTTATTGGATAGTCTAGCAAGAGCCATATCCATTTCTTTAATGTTCTCCTATGTTTTTCCCCATTTACTAATCTCTACTGCTTATAATGCAAACCGTTATATGAGAAGATTGCATTTGTATTTGGATGGTCGTGATAAACATATGTTCACTCTACATTCTGTTTCATTATTACATCGTTGAAAGCCACATTTTAAGAAGACATTGCATCAAATTTAGAATTTATAAGCAATCCCTCCAATTCAACCGCAATCCACAAGACCATTAATTTCAATTTTGTTTGACATTACTAAAAGCCACATCATATTTATTATTAATATATTGACATTCCTAAAGAAATCTGATCTCGTTTTAAATTTAAATAGAAGAAAATAAAAGAATAGAATCCATTGATAATAACCTATCACCAGATTTCATTTTTAAAGTATAAATTTGCTTTTTAAGTTTAGTATCTTTGTAATATACTTGTTGGGTGACTATGCCAGAGTTTCTACCCAAATTTTATTTTATTTAACATGCATAGCACAAGCCAAAAATCTAGTTCGAAAATAACCTTAGACCTTTGAGTCTAATATATAGATAGGTTGTATCCATGGTTTCAAATATCGTCCGATTTGGATACGTACGACAATATCAGATCAAGTTTTAAGGTATGATATTAACCGTATAATATCGGCCGATATGGGGCTGATACCACTGGTATTCTTGATATTGACGATCAATATTGATGATATTGATACTAAAAATCATAAATCATCGTTCTATCCGTCTATCCTAAAATTTAGTCGTAGACCTTAACACCTATATTATTCTTTCTTCTCACCTATCAATAATCGAAAATTCTTTTCACCTACCAGTTACCCAAGATTAGGTTCACTAATGGTATGGGAAAATCTATGAGAATTGAATTGACCTAAATATAAAATGCTAGAAGCATATCTTGTTATTTCTTCCATTTATATTTAGTCAGTTTTTTTAACAATCTCTGTTGAGAAGGAATCCACATTCCACTAATCACTCTCCAAGATATTCAATGTTGATGCCCCCTCTTTCTCTCACGAGCGGTTGGGGTGGGGGAAGCAAGGTATGTGTCTCTGTGTGTGCTTTGGTTAGGGTTTCCTTAATCTCTTCTCAAGGAATCCACATTCCACTAATCACTCTCCAAGAGGTTCAAGATGTTGTCTCTTGCCCTGTCTCTCTCTCACTTGGGGTGGGGGTGCGTGTTTGTGTGTTTTTACTCTCTGATTGAAGGAGTTGTAGTTTCATGACTATACCCTATGCCTTAGCCACATAATTTTACAAATTAATGTTGCAAGATTAATATCATACAGCGTTAGAATGTGTTTGTGCTTGTGTGTCATGTGTGTGAGTGTGTGTGTGCATGTGTCTCCTCTGGTTGATGATAGCAATTGTAGTTTCATAGTTATGGCTATACATTCTGCTTATATGTATAAATTTACAATCGTTGGTATCACATGGTGCTAGAAATATAGTGCCCTGAGCCACTAAGGAGCCCCCCTAACTGAAGTGCCTTGAAGTTTGGACCATTTAAGTGGTCACCACCTAAGTTGCTTTTTAACACTATTTTTTTACTTCCAAGTTTTATGAATTTTAATAGATTAGAAGTTACAAAAGCTTAAACCTAGTTATTTGAAAGCCACTTGACTTTTACGTATATAACTTGTTCCGGCCATAGCAAAAGTGGACCTACAACCACACTACCACAAAGTCTTTATACAACAACAGAGCCTTTATACCCAATCTTTTGTTTTGTGGCGTGCTACATGAATCTTTTTCTTCCATGCAGCTTTCTGAAGAGCCATACCATCAGAAAAATTAGCAATTGTCGTATCCTTTTAGTTATTTCCATCATTGTGTTTACTTCTATTCCTCATTGTTCCATTGACTATAATCTTGTCACTTCCCAAAAATATTGCACTTATCGGCGTCTGTTGCACATCCCTAAACCATTTCAATCGCTTCTTCCTCATTTTACCTTCAACAGGAGCAACCTTCTTGCACATCCCTAAACCATATCAATCGCTTCTTCCTCATTTTAACTTCAACAGGAGCAACCTTTAGCTTCTTAGAGATGCATTCATTTTCTTATCCTATCTGCTAGCATATTGTCACGCATATATGAGCATTCTCATCTCTGCATACACAAACCTGAACAAAGTAAAAAACCTGGCAACCTAATATCTACAATGGACCAGCTGAAGGAGCTAGAGCAAGAGGACTAACACCACTGTCTGAAGTATTACCTCCAAACATACCAGCTGCCATCAAATTTACAGGTAAGAACCACCTCCCAGTCTGGCAGCTGCCACCGTAACAGAAGTTGCTGCAGGGATGTAGAAGACTTTGAAGAACCACTAGATGAATCTCAAGATTTGCACGCCCCCAGATCTTTTAGAATCTGTATAAACCTTTTAACAGATAGTAAAATTCTTCTGGTGTGCAAGGGTCATATAGAAGTATCAAATTTATGCTAATCCTCATTCCTATGTCAATGATATACATGTCTCTTTTGGAGTTTTGCTGGTTATTTAAATTTTGGTGCTTCTTATCTTATGATCTATATTAGTTTAGAGTCTTCACAGAGATGAAAAATTAGGAAACTGAGTGAACTTTTCTGTGCATATAATGACTTTTCTGTGCATATAATGTGAATTGCTCATCTAGGGATATTTGGGCATAATGTGAGTTGTGCTTATGTAGGGACAGTGTTGATGTGTTACCATATTTTTCCAAACTATTGCAATCTCCACATAAAATATTCTAATGATGGATTAGGTGACTTACACAATTTGTCGATGATTGTGTGTTTCAACTCATCTTACTATTGGTTTACTTTTTGTTTTGCACAGGCAATGCAATGCAACCCTGCTAAGCAGTCATCTTGGAATATTTTGTCATTGTTTACAAATTCTGGAATGTTGTTTTTGGAAATTAGCCTGGTGGCCTTTTTACTTCAAGGGAATCATGCTACCGGATCAGATGCCTTAACACGTACATTTGTTGTCTCAGGAATCATAGTTGCTGCAGACATGCTACTTAAGGTATGTTTTTCTATACATTCCCTGATTTTACTTAATCTATGTCATCCGGTGAAGTTCCATAGCGGCCTCTTTTGTCACTCATTAACTAAAAGAACAAGGCTTTTTGTTGATTCCTAGGTTTTGAGTTTGCACCTCTTTGATGCAACTCAGGTCTGCATCAAGTCCATTATTCTAGCTTTATTAATTATTCACAGTGCTGTTAGATTTATCACTGTGAACTGGAGACCCAAGAACAGTTTCAAATACATGAACAAGCGACTATGAGAATTGGAAAAAATCCTAAGGAGCCCCAACATGCAAATGGCACTGATATGACAACTTAGGCAGCCTGAATGTGCAGTTCAACACTTCAAGTATGGAGAAATAAGTTCCAAAAGTTCATCAAGAATAGAAAATGATGTTTTAAAAAATTCTATGTGAAGCTCGCTTTGGTGTGCTTCAAAACATGTCAGTGGCAATTTGCTAAGATGGCTTATTGTAAAAAACTCTTAAATATGAAGCTTGTGCTGTTTAAGTGTACCTAATGCTAATTAGTATGGACCTTAGGCTTTGCACTTTGTGCACTGAACCTTGCACAACCTAAAGATTTCATAACTTTGCTTTGTGTATACTTTTTCTCATTAAATCTTTTGTCAACTAATATTAGGGGTGGCAATAAGGTCAGGTAGGATCTGATTATGGCCTTAACAGAATTGGGCCCCATTAATAATCAGGCCCCACTAATAATCAGGCCACTAACCTTAGACCCATATCGACCAGGCTAGTAGTCCTGACAAACCTGATTAGCAGCCAGGTCAGTATTTAACTTTAGAATAGTGATGACAATACACAGTTTTGTACATGTGACCTTTCATACCCATAACATTCAATCAAAGCCCACTAACTAGTTTACCCACGAGACTTTGGATGCTTTATCAGATCGTCAATTTTTACTTATCTAAAATCACAAGTGTTTCTTGGGGAAAAAAAGTAATAAGTATTAGTAGCCAGTGTTAAAAAAATTGTTTTCATTATTCGTGCGGTCTAGCACTGATTAATGGTTAATCGGATTAAGCGGGGTCGGAATTAAATGTTTTAATATATTTAATTATATTTAAGAGGGAATTTATGCACAACTTTTGCTGCTGCTCAGTCGTAGCAACAACAACGAGGAACACTAGCAGCACCACCAGTCGAGCATCACCAACCGCGAGCAGAGAGAATTAAAAACAATTCTGCTCATCTTTCATCGTCCACCTGCTCATCTAATTAGAAAGAATTAGAGAGAACTAGCAGTCAAAAGAAAAACTGACAAAAACTTTAGAAAATAAAAACACAAATTTGTTCACCTCCTTGTTGTCACCGCAACATGTCGTCGCCTTTCCGCCTCGTCATTGTGGTTGCTCGCCGTCGCAACCCTAGCCATCGTCGCCACGTGAGGAGATGAGAGAGAAGGCTGAGGGGAGCTAACAAATAGATTAGGGCAAATTTTGGCTGTAATTTGGGCTTTTATGAAATGGGTTTGGGTTTCGAGTCAAGTTTGGGTTGGATGACAATAGCGAGCTCACCATTTATAATCGAATTTGACCCCCTTAAGCGAGTCAAACACATAATAGCACCGATTAGCAAAAAAATCTGCAGTTGACTGGCGCATGGGATTTGCTGATTAATCTGATTTTTTAACACTGTTAGTAGCAACGAGGACTCAAAATTGATCCAAATTCTGGACAAGTGAAATGCACTAACCATCAAGCTGTTGGAACCTAACAAGTTCAAGATGTTGAAGCCTCTCAAATTGCAAGATTTTGATGATGGACAAACACTTCTACCTCATGATGATTGCTCTACCTCAGATGAAGATTATTGAAGATTTTGGGTGATTTTGGAAAGTTGTTGTGTAACTTAGAAAAATATGAAAAGCCTTGATAACTTACACAAAAATCCTTTCCTAGTCGACTTGCCCTATTGATATAGTCGACTAACCCAACTTAGTCGACTTGCCAAAAACCTCTAGTCGACTAGTCCATTCCAAAACCAAAATCCTAACTCTCTGTTTGGACTCTGAAATGCAAATTAGTCGACTTGACTTTCCTACCTAGTCGACTAACAGATACTCTAGTCGACTAACCCAGTTTCCAAAGTCGACTAATATTAGATACAAAAATTATCCAACTCTCTGTTTCTTTCTGAATCAAAACTTAGTCGACTACACCAAATTCCTAAGTCGACTAACAAAGTTTATAGTCGACCAACAGACATTTCTAGTCGACTATATTCAGTTATCCAGAAACTAATTTTTCCAACAGACATATCCCTAGTCGACTAATCTCTAAACCTAGTCGACTAATAGTTGAAGTTTTGCCTAGGCTAGTCGACTAACTCAGTATCCTAGTCGACTATAGGCAGTTTCTGACTGTTGGACAGTTTCTCTTATCTGATTCATTTGGCAACGTTTTCCAACGTTTAAAATGTCTGAATTGGTTCCATAACTACCCTAACTGACCCTAATCTACATCTATAAATAGGGAAGTTATTCCTAAGTCTATTTACCAATTCATTCTATCAGTTTTCCAAAAGAAAATTTCCAGAAACCTGAAAACTGAATCTCCAACTTCAGTTCTTCACCAAAAGCCATTTCCCTTAGTGAAGGATTCTGAAGTTCAACTTTCCTATACTGAACCTTGTCCACTACACATTCTGTATCAAGGCTATAGGAAATCATTGTATTCATTTCAAAGAATTTTGTACAAGGCGTCTTCTTGGGAGTAGAAGAAAGTTGTACAAGGCGTGTTCTCTTGGTGGAAGAGAAGTTGTGCACATTTGACAAAGGGTGTTTGTCAAGTGGTGTACAAGGCATTTGTTGTGGGTGTACACAAGTAAAGAAAGGGAAAATCTCAAGCATTTTGCTTGGGGACTGGATGTAGGTCACAAGGACCGAACCAGGATAAATCTCTGTTGTTTGCGTTTGTATTTTCTGTGTTAATCTTGTGATTACTTTAATTTCTGCAAGTAGTTTGTTTAATTTTTATAAACACTATTCACCCCCCCTCTAGTGTTGTGTTGCTTTGATTATAGATCCTACATTTGGTATCAGAGCAGGTTCAAGGCAACAACCATACAAGGATGGCAACGGAGTTCCAATCTTCCCAATTCAAAGAGGGGCATTCTACACAACGACCACCGCTATTTGACGGAACCAATTACAATTATTGGAAGTGTAGAATGAAGATCTACTTGCAGTCGATCAACTACGATCTTTGGAACATCGTAGAAGCAGCGTACACCAAGCCTACAACCAACTACGACGCTTGGAATGAAGATCAAAAGAAGAATGCAAATCTTGATGCCAAGGCGATGAACGCTCTATTTTGTGCCTTAACCAAAGAAGAGTTCAACCGTGTGTCAACATCAACCTCTGCACATCAATATGGCATACACTTGAGGTAACACACGAAGGTACGAATAAAGTTAAAGAATCTAAGATATCTGTTCTTGTCCACAGATTTGAATTGTTCAAGATGAAGGAGAACGAAACCATATCCGAAATGGTTACAAGTTCACCGACATCACCAACACTCTTGCATCCCTTGGAAAGGACTACACTCAAGTTGAACGAGTCCGTAAGATCCTTCGAGCACTCACACCGGAATGGGAGAAGAAGACAACCGCCATTGAAGAGGCGAACGATCTCTCAACTATGACATTAGAAAACCTAATCGGTAATCTAATGGCATATGAAGTGCAAATAGAAGAAAGAAAGAAGGACGAACAACAACATCAATCCAAGAAGAAAGTTCTTGCCTTCCATGCAACTTCAGATACGGACGACTCGGATGAAGATGAAGAAGAAATGGCCATGCTTTCAAGAAAGTTCAAAAGGTTCTTAAAACAAGGTAAGTATAATAAGAATAAAGATACTAACGATACTCCTACTTGTTTTAAGTGTAACAAACCAGGCCACATGAAGAAGGATTGTCCATTGATGAAATCAAAAGAACACTTCAAGACTTTCAACAAGTCCAACAAGTTCAACAAGTTCAACAAGAAGAAGAAAGCCTTTCAAGCAACATGGGATGATAGCGGCTCATCTTCCTCGGACGAAGAAGAAGCAACGAAAACCGCCAATATTTGCTTCATGGCCCAAGAAGATGAGGTACAAGATTATGATGATTTATTAGAAGCCTTTAATGAACTTTATAATAATTTCAAATCTGAAAAGATTAGAAATAAAGTTTTAATAAAGGAAAATGAAAAACTTATTAATGATAATTCAATTCTTGTTTCTCAAACATCATCTTTTAGTTCTCAAAAAGAAGATTTTGAAAAAGTTATTGTATCTTTAAAAAGAGACAATGAAGTTTTCTTAAAAGAGAATGCTTTACTTAAAAAGGAAACTTTTTCTTTAAGTTCTAGAATTAATGTTTTAGATAAAGATATGATAAGTTTCAAAGTTAAGTATGAAGATCTTTTGAAAAATGTAAATAAATTTAATAAAGGAAAGGAGAATTTAAATATGTTATTATCTTCTCAAAAGATGTCTAACAATCATTTTGGTCTTGGTTTTTCAAAAGATAACATGTATAAACCTACTCATGTTGGTATTGGATTTTCAAAAACCAATTTTGTAAAATCTACACATGTTCATAATTCATACAATTCTTTTGTAAAAAGAAATGATATTTCAAAAAGAATTAGATGCAAATATATATGGGTTCCTAAGAATCTAAATAATGTTGATAAAAATGTTTATATTGCATCCTTTATACATGATGTGTGTAATTCTAAGAATTATGTTTATACTAACAAGTGGAAACCAAATTCCAATTGGATTTGGGTTCCTAAAGGCTAATCTTTTTCGGACCCTATCATGATGGGTACCATACATATTGTTTTTATCTTATAGGTACCTTATAAAGAAAAGTGGATACTTGATAGTGGGTGTTCCAAACACATGACCGGACATATGCAACTACTATCTTCCGTTCAAATCAAAAAGGGAGGTACAGTGATATTTGGAGACAATAACAAAGGAAAAGTTATTGGTACCGGCATAGTTGGTAACATTTCAAAACCCTTATTGAAAATGTTCTTTTGGTAAGAGGGTTAAAACACAATCTATTAAGTATTAGTCAATTATGTGATAAGGGTTATAAAATTGTTTTTGAAAAAGATGCTTGTCTTATTTATGATACTAATATGAAAGATATTTTATTTAAAGGTTTTCGAAACAATAACATTTATGAGTTATCAATAACATGCATGTCATCAAATGATAATTTATGTCTTCTTGCTTCAAATAATGATTATTTTTTATGGCATAAAAGATTTGGTCATTTGAATATGAAAACTATTTCTAAGATTTCTAAATTTGATTTAGTTAAAGGTCTTCCAAAAATTGCTTTTAAAAAGGATTATTTTTGTGATTCTTGTCAATTAGGAAAACAAGTTAAATCATCTTTTAAATCAAAAGATTTGGTTTCTACAAAAAGACCTTTAGAATTATTGCATTTGGATTTATTTGGTCCTACTCGTGTTTCTTCATTAAACAAGAGTAGATATGTTTTTGTCATTGTTGATGATTATTCACGTTTTTCATGGGTAATTTTTCTTAAAAATAAAAATGATACTTTTGATGAATTTGTAAGTTTTTGTAAAAGAATTCAAAATCAAAAGTCTCTAAACATAGTCACTATTCGAAGTGATCATGGAGGAGAATTTGAGAATGAATCTTTTTCAAATTTCTGTGATAAGTATGGTATTACACATAATTTTGTATTTCCTAGAGCATCTCCTCAAAATGGTATTGTAGAGAGAAAGAATAGGACTTTGCAAGAATGTGCTAGAACTATGCTTATGGATAGTAACTTACCAAAATATTTTTGGGCTGAAGCTACTGCTACTGCTTGTTATGTTTTTAATCGTGTGCTTATTCGACCTTTTTTAAATAAAACATCATATGAATTGTTTCATAATAAGATTCCAAAAGTTTCTTATTTTAAGATTTTTGGATGTAAATGTTTTATCTTAAATACAAAAGATGCTTTAGATAAATTTGAAGCTAGATCCAATGAAGGTATTTTTGTTGGATACTCTACTCATAGTAAAGCATATAGAATTTTAATAAGAAAACATTTACTATTGAAGAATCATTACATGTTAAATTTGATGAATCCTTGACTAAACCTGTTTCTAATACTTCTCCACATGATGATGATCATATCATAGATACTCCTAATGATAATATTGTTATATCTTCTGTTGATACTAACATGTCTAAGGATGAAGAGATTCCTACCGAGTTACCAAAAACCTATGTTGAAGTAAGGAATCATCCACGAGATTTGGTGATTGGAGATATAAATCAAGGCGTTCAAACGAGATCCAAGTTGAACTACATGACACAAATTGCCTTCATTTCACTCATTGAACCGAAGAATATCAACGAAGCATGTGCGGATGATTTTTGGATAATTACCATGCAAGAAGAGTTGAACCAATTTGTAAGAAATGATGTTTGGGATCTTGTACAACGTCCTACTGATCATCCCGTCATCGGCACCAGATGGGTCTTTAAGAACAAACTCAATGAATCCGGTGAAGTCATTAAGAACAAGGCAAGGTTAGTAGCACAAGGGTACAATCAAGAAGAAGGTATTGATTTTGATGAAACTTATGCACCTGTCGCAAGACTTGAATCAATTCGTATATTACTTGCTTTCTCATGTTTTATGAATTTCAAACTATATCAAATGGATGTTAAAAGTGCCTTTTTAAATGGAATTATTAAAGAAACTGTTTATGTTGAACAACCACCAGGCTTTGAACATGAAAAATTTCCAAACCATGTTTTCAAACTTAAAAAAGCTTTATATGGTTTAAAGCAAGCACCCCGTACTTGGTATGATAGATTAAAGAGTTTTCTTTTAAATTCTGATTTTAAAATGGGAAGTGCAGATACAACTCTTTTTATCAAACATGTTAATAAAGATATCTTAATCATTCAGATTTATGTTGATGATATATTATTTGGTTCTACTAACGATAATCTTTGTCAAGAATTTTCTAAGACCATGCAGAGTGAATTTGAGATGAGCCACATGGGCGAACTCACTTACTTCCTCGGTCTACAAATCAAACAAATGAAGGATGGAATCTTCATTTCCCAATGCAAATACGCTAAGGAACTTCTAAAGCGATTTGGCATGGAAAATTCTGGTCATAAGAATACTCCCATGAGTACGACTACTTTTTTGGACAAAGATGAAAATGGTAAGAATGTCGATCAGAAACTCTATAGAGGTATGATTGGCTCTCTACTTTATATTACTTCTAGTAGACCTGATATTATGTTTAGCGTATGCTTATGTGCTAGATATCAGTCAAATCCTAAGGAATCACATATTAAAACAGTGAAAAGGATCTTTAGATATTTAAATAACACAGTCAACTATGGTTTATTTTATCCAAAGTCATGCACATTTGATTTATTATCTTATAGTGATGCTGATTTTGCTGGTTGTAAATCTGACCGGAAGAGTACTAGTGGTACTTGTCACTTTTTGGGACATTCACTAGTATCTTGGTTCAGTAAAAAGCAAAATTCTGTATCCTTATCAACAACCGAGGCAGAATATATTGCTGCTAGTGTTGCATGTGCACAAATTATATGGATGAAACAAACCTTACTTGATTATGACATGACTATCACAAACTCACCTATTATGTGTGATAATACTAGTGCTATTAACTTATCTAAAAATCCAGTTCATCATTCACGTACCAAACATATTGATATTAGACATCATTTTTTACGTGATCATGCTTTAAAAGGTGTCATTTCTTTAAATTTTATTTCAACTGATAATCAAGTTGCGGATATATTAACAAAACCACTGAAAGAAGATACCTTTATAAAGTTTAGAAGAGATTTGGGTATTTGTAATTTTTCAGATTTTTAAACATTTTTTTAGATTTTTTCAAAGGCAGTTTTTTTTTTTTTTTTAACAAAAGTTAGTCGACTTACAACTTTTATTAGTCGACTTATAGAAGCCTTAGTCGACTTGAAATTTTACCTAGTCGACTCCTGCAACAAACAGAAACTTCATTTCTGATTTGTCAAGAGTTAGTCGACTATAGTAAATTTACAGTCGACTAGTCCTATTATTAGTCGACTAATCTTGTCCTGTAAGTCGACTAAAACTGTGAAATTTTTGTTTTCTGTTTTCGGATTTCTGTTTCAAACCCGACCCGATATCTTTAAGTTAAGGATCCGTTTACTCACTCTTTAATCCTGACCACTCAATTCTTTCCAGGATTCATCCTCACCCTTGAATCATCTCTTTACCTTAACAAACCCTAGGTCTTTCCTCATTTCTTTCTTCCAGCCGAGGCTTCAGTCGACCAGAAGCAGCTAGGGCACAGGAATTCTGCAGCAGTCTTCACCAGAGATTTCCTTCCCATTCCTCCACAGTTCTTGATCTCTGGGTATAATCTTTCATCTCTCAGTAATTTCCATACGTATCTACTGTCTACTTGATTCAATTTAGTTTTCATCATGTCCAAATCAAAGAAAACTAAATTTACTCCTGGTTCATCATCTTCCACTGTTGACTTCAAAAAATTCCTTAAGAATCCAAGTCTAGAGGCTGATTATCTTAGACTGTCAACTTTAGATATCATTCCAGGGAGATTTATCAAGTATGATGACTTTTATCAATATGATATCATGTCATTTTTGAGAAATTGTGGCTTGTATAATATGTTTTCCACTGAATTCAAACAAGCATATTATCCCTTCCTCATTTATCTGTTTTACACCAACTTATCATATGAAGATAATGAGGATGCTATTCATCTTTACTCCTATGTTAAAGGTGTCCACATAAAGCTTTCCATAAAATCTATTGGTCGTATCCTATCAATTCCATTTACTGGCCTCTCACTTGATGAAATTGTTATGGATGATGAGGATGTTTAAATCAAATCTTTCTACCCGGCCAACATTTGCCTATGACCAATAATAAACTCAAGCCTATTCCCCGTCTTATTGGTAGAATTCTCTCATATAATATCTGTCCCAAAACTGGTAGTTACAATTACTACTCCAGGGAATTATCCTCTTGTGTCTATGCTATTATGGCTGGACTCGAGGTTAATTGGGCTAAGGTCATCTTCGATACTATGGTCAAGTATCATTCTTCATTCCTTCCTTTTGGCGCCTTCTTGACACCTATCTTTCGGAAATATCATGTTGATCTAGCTTCCGAATCTAGTGTTGTTAAAATCTTTGAATTGTTTGATAGTGCCGCCATACACCGCATGAAACTGTCTGATCCTCCTCCACAACATCCCTCTTCACCTCCACATAGTCCCACTCAAGGTCCATCTTCCTCTTCACAACCTCCTATCAATGATCCACCTCCAACTCAACCACCTCCATATGCTGATGCATTCTACAATTCCATGTCTGCTCAGATTGCATCTATTCAAACTCAACAACAAGCTTTGCACGATTCTCAGTCTCAAATTCTTGAGAATCAATCTTTGTTGATGACTCGGATGGATTCCTTTGAATCTACTCAAGCGGCGATTCTGAGTCTTCTCAAGATCCATTTCCCGCCACCTCCTCCTCCCGGATCCGAGCATTAAAGACTTTGGCGTTGGTGTTTCTTTATGTTTTTGCTTTTGAACCTCTTATGTATTTTCTGTTATTTGTTTAAAGACTATGTCAGTTTTCTTGTTTAAAGACTATGTATTTTCTCTTTTTGTTAATGACAAAGGGGGAGAATTGTGTTATGTGTATCTGATTATCTGTGTTATGTGCTCCATGTTATATGTTTCTATGTGTTCTGTTAACTGGTTATGTTCTGAAAATTCCAATCTGAAAATTCTGCATGTTATGTTTTGTGCAACTTTGTGACAAAATCAAAGTTATTTGACATATATATGTTACTAACATATGACCATGCAGGTGCAACTTAACATTTTCTGCAAGGGCAATATATTTTTTATAACCTAGTTACTGCAGGGGAGTTTTGTTGCAGGGGGAGTCATCATAAACATATGTTGTCATCATTAAAAAGGGGGAGAATGTTGGAACCTAACAAGTTCAAGATGTTGAAGCCTCTCAAATTGCAAGATTTTGATGATGGACAAACACTTCTACCTCATGATGATTGCTCTACCTCAGATGAAGATTATTGAAGATTTTGGGTGATTTTGGAAAGTTGTTGTGTAACTTAGAAAAATATGAAAAGCCTTGATAACTTACACAAAAATCCTTTCCTAGTCGACTTGCCCTATTGATATAGTCGACTAACCCAACTTAGTCGACTTGCCAAAAACCTCTAGTCGACTAGTCCATTCCAAAACCAAAATCCTAACTCTCTGTTTGGACTCTGAAATGCAAATTAGTCGACTTGACTTTCCTACCTAGTCGACTAACAGATACTCTAGTCGACTAACCCAGTTTCCAAAGTCGACTAATATTAGATACAAAAATTATCCAACTCTCTGTTTCTTTCTGAATCAAAACTTAGTCGACTACACCAAATTCCTAAGTCGACTAACAAAGTTTATAGTCGACCAACAGACATTTCTAGTCGACTATATTCAGTTATCCAGAAACTAATTTTTCCAACAGACATATCCCTAGTCGACTAATCTCTAAACCTAGTCGACTAATAGTTGAAGTTTTGCCTAGGCTAGTCGACTAACTCAGTATCCTAGTCGACTATAGGCAGTTTCTGACTGTTGGACAGTTTCTCTTATCTGATTCATTTGGCAACGTTTTCCAACGTTTAAAATGTCTGAATTGGTTCCATAACTACCCTAACTGACCCTAATCTACATCTATAAATAGGGAAGTTATTCCTAAGTCTATTTACCAATTCATTCTATCAGTTTTCCAAAAGAAAATTTCCAGAAACCTGAAAACTGAATCTCCAACTTCAGTTCTTCACCAAAAGCCATTTCCCTTAGTGAAGGATTCTGAAGTTCAACTTTCCTATACTGAACCTTGTCCACTACACATTCTGTATCAAGGCTATAGGAAATCATTGTATTCATTTCAAAGAATTTTGTACAAGGCGTCTTCTTGGGAGTAGAAGAAAGTTGTACAAGGCGTGTTCTCTTGGTGGAAGAGAAGTTGTGCACATTTGACAAAGGGTGTTTGTCAAGTGGTGTACAAGGCATTTGTTGTGGGTGTACACAAGTAAAGAAAGGGAAAATCTCAAGCATTTTGCTTGGGGACTGGATGTAGGTCACAAGGACCGAACCAGGATAAATCTCCGTTGTTTGCGTTTGTATTTTCTGTGTTAATCTTGTGATTACTTTAATTTCTGCAAGTAGTTGTTTAATTTTTATAAACACTATTCACCCCCCCTCTAGTGTTGTGTTGCTTTGATTATAGATCCTACATTTGGTATCAGAGCAGGTTCAAGGCAACAACCATACAAGGATGGCAACGGAGTTCCAATCTTCCCAATTCAAAGAGGGGCATTCTACACAACGACCACCGCTATTTGACGGAACCAATTACAATTATTGGAAGTGTAGAATGAAGATCTACTTGCAGTCGATCAACTACGATCTTTGGAACATCGTAGAAGCAGCGTACACCAAGCCTACAACCAACTACGACGCTTGGAATGAAGATCAAAAGAAGAATGCAAATCTTGATGCCAAGGCGATGAACGCTCTATTTTGTGCCTTAACCAAAGAAGAGTTCAACCGTGTGTCAACATCAACCTCTGCACATCAAATATGGCATACACTTGAGGTAACACACGAAGGTACGAATAAAGTTAAAGAATCTAAGATATCTGTTCTTGTCCACAGATTTGAATTGTTCAAGATGAAGGAGAACGAAACCATATCCGAAATGGTTACAAGGTTCACCGACATCACCAACACTCTTGCATCCCTTGGAAAGGACTACACTCAAGTTGAACGAGTCCGTAAGATCCTTCGAGCACTCACACCGGAATGGGAGAAGAAGACAACCGCCATTGAAGAGGCGAACGATCTCTCAACTATGACATTAGAAAACCTAATCGGTAATCTAATGGCATATGAAGTGCAAATAGAAGAAAGAAAGAAGGACGAACAACAACATCAATCCAAGAAGAAAGTTCTTGCCTTCCATGCAACTTCAGATACGGACGACTCGGATGAAGATGAAGAAGAAATGGCCATGCTTTCAAGAAAGTTCAAAAGGTTCTTAAAACAAGGTAAGTATAATAAGAATAAAGATACTAACGATACTCCTACTTGTTTTAAGTGTAACAAACCAGGCCACATGAAGAAGGATTGTCCATTGATGAAATCAAAAGAACACTTCAAGACTTTCAACAAGTCCAACAAGTTCAACAAGTTCAACAAGAAGAAGAAAGCCTTTCAAGCAACATGGGATGATAGCGACTCATCTTCCTCGGACGAAGAAGAAGCAACGGAAACCGCCAATATTTGCTTCATGGCCCAAGAAGATGAGGTACAAGATTATGATGATTTATTAGAAGCCTTTAATGAACTTTATAATAATTTCAAATCTGAAAAGATTAGAAATAAAGTTTTAATAAAGGAAAATGAAAAACTTATTAATGATAATTCAATTCTTGTTTCTCAAACATCATCTTTTAGTTCTCAAAAGAAGATTTTGAAAAAGTTATTGTATCTTTAAAAGAGACAATGAAGTTTTCTTAAAAGAGAATGCTTTACTTAAAAAGGAAACTTTTTCTTTAAGTTCTAGAATTAATGTTTTAGATAAAGATATGATAAGTTTCAAAGTTAAGTATGAAGATCTTTTGAAAAATGTAAATAAATTTAATAAAGGAAAGGAGAATTTAAATATGTTATTATCTTCTCAAAAGATGTCTAACAATCATTTTGGTCTTGGTTTTTCAAAAGATAACATGTATAAACCTACTCATGTTGGTATTGGATTTTCAAAAACCAATTTTGTAAAATCTACACATGTTCATAATTCATACAATTCTTTTGTAAAAGAAATGATATTTCAAAAAGAATTAGATGCAAATATATATGGGTTCCTAAGAATCTAAATAATGTTGATAAAAATGTTTATATTGCATCCTTTATACATGATGTGTGTAATTCTAAGAATTATGTTTATACTAACAAGTGGAAACCAAATTCCAATTGGATTTGGGTTCCTAAAGGCTAATCTTTTTCGGACCCTATCATGATGGGTACCATACATATTGTTTTTATCTTATAGGTACCTTATAAAGAAAAGTGGATACTTGATAGTGGGTGTTCCAAACACATGACCGGACATATGCAACTACTATCTTCCGTTCAAATCAAAAAGGGAGGTACAGTGATATTTGGAGACAATAACAAAGGAAAAGTTATTGGTACCGGCATAGTTGGTAACATTTCAAAACCCCTTATTGAAAATGTTCTTTTGGTAAGAGGTTTAAAACACAATCTATTAAGTATTAGTCAATTATGTGATAAGGGTTATAAAATTGTTTTTGAAAAAGATGCTTGTCTTATTTATGATACTAATATGAAAGATATTTTATTTAAAGGTTTTCGAAACAATAACATTTATGAGTTATCAATAACATGCATGTCATCAAATGATAATTTATGTCTTCTTGCTTCAAATAATGATTATTTTTTATGGCATAAAAGATTTGGTCATTTGAATATGAAAACTATTTCTAAGATTTCTAAATTTGATTTAGTTAAAGGTCTTCCAAAAATTGCTTTTAAAAAGGATTATTTTTGTGATTCTTGTCAATTAGGAAAACAAGTTAAATCATCTTTTAAATCAAAAGATTTGGTTTCTACAAAAAGACCTTTAGAATTATTGCATTTGGATTTATTTGGTCCTACTCGTGTTTCTTCATTAAACAAGAGTAGATATGTTTTTGTCATTGTTGATGATTATTCACGTTTTTCATGGGTAATTTTCTTAAAAATAAAAATGATACTTTTGATGAATTTGTAAGTTTTTGTAAAAGAATTCAAAATCAAAAGTCTCTAAACATAGTCACTATTCGAAGTGATCATGGAGGAGAATTTGAGAATGAATCTTTTTCAAATTTCTGTGATAAGTATGGTATTACACATAATTTTGCATTTCCTAGAGCATCTCCTCAAAATGGTATTGTAGAGAGAAAGAATAGGACTTTGCAAGAATGTGCTAGAACTATGCTTATGGATAGTAACTTACCAAAATATTTTTGGGCTGAAGCTACTGCTACTGCTTGTTATGTTTTTAATCGTGTGCTTATTCGACCTTTTTTAAATAAAACATCATATGAATTGTTTCATAATAAGATTCCAAAAGTTTCTTATTTTAAGATTTTTGGATGTAAATGTTTTATCTTAAATACAAAAGATGCTTTAGATAAATTTGATGCTAGATCCAATGAAGGTATTTTTGTTGGATACTCTACTCATAGTAAAGCATATAGAATTTTTAACAAGAAAACATTTACTATTGAAGAATCATTACATGTTAAATTTGATGAATCCTTGACTAAACCTGTTTCTAATACTTCTCCACATGATGATGATCATATCATAGATACTCCTAATGATAATATTGTTATATCTTCTGTTGATACTAACATGTCTAAGGATGAAGAGATTCCTACCGAGTTACCAAAAACCTATGTTGAAGTAAGGAATCATCCACGAGATTTGGTGATTGGAGATATAAATCAAGGCGTTCAAACGAGATCCAAGTTGAACTACATGACACAAATTGCCTTCATTTCACTCATTGAACCGAAGAATATCAACGAAGCATGTGCGGATGATTTTTGGATAATTACCATGCAAGAAGAGTTGAACCAATTTGTAAGAAATGATGTTTGGGATCTTGTACAACGTCCTACTGATCATCCCGTCATCGGCACCAGATGGGTCTTTAAGAACAAACTCAATGAATCCGGTGAAGTCATTAAGAACAAGGCAAGGTTAGTAGCACAAGGGTACAATCAAGAAGAAGGTATTGATTTTGATGAAACTTATGCACCTGTCGCAAGACTTGAATCAATTCGTATGTTACTTGCTTTCTCATGTTTTATGAATTTCAAACTATATCAAATGGATGTTAAAAGTGCCTTTTAAATGGAATTATTAAAGAAACTGTTTATGTTGAACAACCACCAGGTTTTGAACATGAAAAATTTCCAAACCATGTTTTCAAACTTAAAAAAGCTTTATATGGTTTAAAGCAAGCACCCGTACTTGGTATGATAGATTAAAGAGTTTTCTTTTAAATTCTGATTTTAAAATGGGAAGTGCAGATACAACTCTTTTTATCAAACATGTTAATAAAGATATCTTAATCATTCAGATTTATGTTGATGATATATTATTTGGTTCTACTAACGATAATCTTTGTCAAGAATTTTCTAAGACCATGCAGAGTGAATTTGAGATGAGCCACATGGGCGAACTCACTTACTTCCTCGGTCTACAAATCAAACAAATGAAGGATGGAATCTTCATTTCCCAATGCAAATACGCTAAGGAACTTCTAAAGCGATTTGGCATGGAAAATTCTGGTCATAAGAATACTCCCATGAGTACGACTACTTTTTTGGACAAAGATGAAAATGGTAAGAATGTCGATCAGAAACTCTATAGAGGTATGATTGGCTCTCTACTTTATATTACTTCTAGTAGACCTGATATTATGTTTAGCGTATGCTTATGTGCTAGATATCAGTCAAATCCTAAGGAATCACATATTAAAACAGTGAAAAGGATCTTTAGATATTTAAATAACACAGTCAACTATGGTTTATTTTATCCAAAGTCATGCACATTTGATTTATTATCTTATAGTGATGCTGATTTTGCTGGTTGTAAATCTGACCGGAAGAGTACTAGTGGTACTTGTCACTTTTTGGGACATTCACTAGTATCTTGGTTCAGTAAAAAGCAAAATTCTGTATCCTTATCAACAACCGAGGCAGAATATATTGCTGCTAGTGTTGCATGTGCACAAATTATATGGATGAAACAAACCTTACTTGATTATGACATGACTATCACAAACTCACCTATTATGTGTGATAATACTAGTGCTATTAACTTATCTAAAAATCCAGTTCATCATTCACGTACCAAACATATTGATATTAGACATCATTTTTACGTGATCATGCTTTAAAAGGTGACATTTCTTTAAATTTTATTTCAACTGATAATCAAGTTGCTGATATATTAACAAAACCACTGAAAGAAGATACCTTTATAAAGTTTAGAAGAGATTTGGGTATTTGTAATTTTTCAGATTTTTAAACATTTTTTTAGATTTTTTCAAAGGCAGTTTTTTTTTTTTTACAAAAGTTAGTCGACTTACAACTTTTATTAGTCGACTTATAGAAGCCTTAGTCGACTTGAAATTTTACCTAGTCGACTCCTGCAACAAACAGAAACTTCAATTTCTGATTTGTCAAGAGTTAGTCGACTATAGTAAATTTACAGTCGACTAGTCCTATTATTAGTCGACTAATCTTGTCCTGTAAGTCGACTAAAACTGTGAAATTTTTGTTTTCTGTTTTCGGATTTCTGTTTCAAACCCGACCCGATATCTTTAAGTTAAGGATCCGTTTACTCACTCTTTAATCCTGACCACTCAATTCTTTCCAGGATTCATCCTCACCCTTGAATCATCTCTTTACCTCAACAAACCCTAGGTCTTTCCTCATTTCTTTCTTCCAGCCGAGGCTTCAGTCGACCAGAAGCAGCTAGGGCACAGGAATTCTGCAGCAGTCTTCACCAGAGATTTCCTTCCCATTCCTCCACAGTTCTTGATCTCTGGGTATAATCTTTCATCTCTCAGTAATTTCCATACGTATCTACTGTCTACTGATTCAATTTAGTTTTCATCATGTCCAAATCAAAGAAAACTAAATTTACTCCTGGTTCATCATCTTCCACTGTTGACTTCAAAAAATTCCTTAAGAATCCAAGTCTAGAGGCTGATTATCTTAGACTGTCAACTTTAGATATCATTCCAGGGAGATTTATCAAGTATGATGACTTTTATCAATATGATATCATGTCATTTTTGAGAAATTGTGGCTTGTATAATATGTTTTCCACTGAATTCAAACAAGCATATTATCCTTCCTCATTTATCTGTTTTACACCAACTTATCATATGAAGATAATGAGGATGCTATTCATCTTTACTCCTATGTTAAAGGTGTCCACATAAAGCTTTCCATAAAATCTATTGGTCGTATCCTATCAATTCCATTTACTGGCCTCTCACTTGATGAAATTGTTATGGATGATGAGGATGTTTTAAATCAAATCTTTCTACCCGGCCAACATTTGCCTATGACCAATAATAAACTCAAGCCTATTCCCCGTCTTATTGGTAGAATTCTCTCATATAATATCTGTCCCAAAACTGGTAGTTACAATTACTACTCCAGGGAATTATCCTCTTGTGTCTATGCTATTATGGCTGGACTCGAGGTTAATTGGGCTAAGGTCATCTTCGATACTATGGTCAAGTATCATTCTTCATTCCTTCCTTTTGGCGCCTTCTTGACACCTATCTTTCGGAAATATCATGTTGATCTAGCTTCCGAATCTAGTGTTGTTAAAATCTTTGAATTGTTTGATAGTGCCGCCATACACCGCATGAAACTGTCTGATCCTCCTCCACAACATCCCTCTTCACCTCCACATAGTCCCACTCAAGGTCCATCTTCCTCTTCACAACCTCCTATCAATGATCCACCTCCAACTCAACCACCTCCATATGCTGATGCATTCTACAATTCCATGTCTGCTCAGATTGCATCTATTCAAACTCAACAACAAGCTTTGCACGATTCTCAGTCTCAAATTCTTGAGAATCAATCTTTGTTGATGACTCGGATGGATTCCTTTGAATCTACTCAAGCGGCGATTCTGAGTCTTCTCAAGATCCATTTCCCGCCACCTCCTCCTCCCGGATCCGAGCATTAAAGACTTTGGCGTTGGTGTTTCTTTATGTTTTTGCTTTGAGCCTCTTATGTATTTTCTGTTATTTGTTTAAAGACTATGTCAGTTTTCTTGTTTAAAGACTATGTATTTTCTCTTTTTGTTAATGACAAAGGGGGAGAATTGTGTTATGTGTATCTGATTATCTGTGTTATGTGCTCCATGTTATATGTTTCTATGTGTTCTGTTAACTGGTTATGTTCTGAAAATTCCAATCTGAAAATTCTGCATGTTATGTTTTGTGCAACTTTGTGACAAAATCAAAGTTATTTGACATATATATGTTACTAACATATGACCATGCAGGTGCAACTTAACATTTTCTGCAAGGGCAATATATTTTTTATAACCTAGTTACTGCAGGGGAGTTTTGTTGCAGGGGGAGTCATCATAAAAATATGTTGTCATCATTAAAAAGGGGGAGAATGTTGGAACCTAACAAGTTCAAGATGTTGAAGCCTCTCAAATTGCAAGATTTTGATGATGGACAAACACTTCTACCTCATGATGATTGCTCTACCTCAGATGAAGATTATTGAAGATTTTGGGTGATTTGGAAAGTTGTTGTGTAACTTAGAAAAATATGAAAAGCCTTGATAACTTACACAAAAATCCTTTCCTAGTCGACTTGCCCTATTGATATAGTCGACTAACCCAACTTAGTCGACTTGCCAAAAACCTCTAGTCGACTAGTCCATTCCAAAACCAAAATCCTAACTCTCTGTTTGGACTCTGAAATGCAAATTAGTCGACTTGACTTTCCTACCTAGTCGACTAACAGATACTCTAGTCGACTAACCCAGTTTCCAAAGTCGACTAATATTAGATACAAAAATTATCCAACTCTCTGTTTCTTTCTGAATCAAAACTTAGTCGACTACACCAAATTCCTAAGTCGACTAACAAAGTTTATAGTCGACCAACAGACATTTCTAGTCGACTATATTCAATTATCCAGAAACTAATTTTCCAACAGACATATCCCTAGTCGACTAATCTCTAAACCTAGTCGACTAATAGTTGAAGTTTTGCCTAGGCTACTCGACTAACTCAGTATCCTAGTCGACTATAGGCAGTTTCTGACTGTTGGACAGTTTCTCTTATCTGATTCATTTGGCAACGTTTTCCAACGTTTAAAATGTCTGAATTGGTTCCATAACTACCCTAACTGACCCTAGTCTACATCTATAAATAGGGAAGTTATTCCTAAGTCTATTTACCAATTCATTCTATCAGTTTTCCAAAAGAAAATTTCCAGAAACCTGAAAACTGAATCTCCAACTTCAGTTCTTCACCAAAAGCCATTTCCCTTAGTGAAGGATTCTGAAGTTCAACTTTCCTATACTGAACCTTGTCCACTACACATTTTGTATCAAGGCTATAGGAAATCATTGTATTCATTTCAAAGAATTTTGTACAAGGCGTCTTCTTGGGAGTAGAAGAAAGTTGTACAAGGCGTGTTCTCTTGGTGGAAGAGAAGTTGTGCACATTTGACAAAGGGTGTTGTCAAGTGGTGTACAAGGCATTTGTTGTGGGTGTACACAAGTAAAGAAAGGAAAATCTCAAGCATTTTGCTTGGGGACTGGATGTAGGTCACAAGGACCGAACCAGGATAAATCTCCGTTGTTTGCGTTGTATTTTCTGTGTTAATCTTGTGATTACTTTAATTTCTGTAAGTAGTTTGTTTAATTTTTATAAACACTATTCACCCCCCTCTAGTGTTGTGTTGCTTTGATTATAGATCCTACACAAGCTACTAATGCAACTGTGCAATAAATGGTCTTCTCAGGTCAACCCGGCTCAAGAGGTCAGACTCTAACCCGGCCCGACTATCAAGCGGGTCAGACGGTGTGACCCAAACCCCATATTGACCTAACTCCTGCCAAGCACTCTGACTTAATTGCTGCCAGGCACCTATATTGACAATCTCACTCTCATCTCCTATTATATTTTTTAGTCTTTATATTAAGACATCTCTTACATACTATTTCTCTAATTACCATAAAATCAATCACAACAATATAATAATTTATATTACTGGCAATCCCTACTCTTGCACACCTTTTCTCATTTTCTCTTTTCATTTAGATGTGAAAGTTTAGGCACATTGAATATTTGATTATATTTAAAAAGTTTAGTGTTGCATACTTAAGCACATAATTTTTATTATAAAAAATGAAAATTCTTGAAGTTTACGCCTTTCTCCTTGAAGTTTGCTTCTCTTTGCTTAGGGTTGTGGCTTTCTTTATGGTTTTACTTCTTTAAACAATGCTAGAAAAAAATTGTTATCTGCATTGTAGTGCATGGCGTTTATCTATGTTGCATGAGTATGGGACTCGGTTCTTGTTTCACAAGCAATTGGTAAAACCATAAAATAATTTAAATGCTTCTTATTTCAGAATGGTACATTAGGTTATCGTTGAGAGTGCCGATATACATTGTTACCTCGCAACCCAACAACTTATGCTTTTGCGTAAAAATGGCTCACTGACATGGTAGTAAGAGCACTAGAAAAATAAGAATTCACTTGTCCATATCCCGCTCGAAACATACAAACATAGACCTTGCTTCTTTGGGACGTATTTACCAAATCTTTTCATTTCAAATTTAATGATTGGAAACCACCTTGAATCTCCACCTCACCTAAGTTCTACATCATTTATAGTGCCTAAATATCAAAATTCAGCTATTTTAAAGTTCATTGCCCTATGTATCAAATAGGCAGTTGAAAATAACAAATTATTTAGTTTAACGGTCTGGAATCTTGAGACCTACCAAAAATTGGTGTGTTAGGCCTAGTTTGGCAATGGAGTTTCTCGAATTGGGGTTTCATTTAAGTTCAATGAAACTGAGGTTTGTACCCATACAAACCTACAAACCCGAGTTTCTGAAACTCCCCTTAATGGAGTTTCAATAAGCCCAATTTCATAAGGTTTGGAGGCCTTGTAACCTCGGTTTCCAAAACCTCCATTTTGGTTCCTAAGCAACGCCCGGTTACAGTAAACCTTATTTTGAGCCCCAAATTCTCCCAAACCTCAGTTTGGGAAACTAAAGTTACCAAACGAGGCTGGAAGGTTTAAAGTTTTAAATCATGATCTGATGTTTGGGTTAAGAATTTATTCATCTTACACCGTTGATCTAAGCGACATGCTATTTCAGCTGTCCATCTTGGACCTCATGATGCATAAGCAAAAAAACTCAAGTTGAATTTTGATTTTTAGGCATCTACATAATGTAGGCCAAGTTTGAGGAGTAGGTCTTCAATTTGAATGATTACATAATGTGGATCGAGTTTAAAGAGTGGGTCATCAATTCGAATGAAGTATCATTGAATATGAGTGGGAATGATTAGACCGTGAAATGCTTCTAGAGGTAGTGAATTCTGTGTATGTGTGTTTGGTGCACTGTGCTAGATAAGGTGTGCTTTCTTCCGCAGAGGCAATGTTTGGAGTGTTGATATACATCATTACCCCACAATATTACCAATACTTCTTTGAACAAATAGATTTATAATGAAACTATGATAATACTCTACTGCAAGTTTGAATTACATAGGTGAGGATGTAGCACGAATACTTTATCGAATGAGACGTACCCGTGTGGATACTTTTCTGATACTTGGATAATCCCATACTCGAGTGATGCTATCAGATACTCCTCTAACTTGTCCTGAAATTTGCAACGTATCCTAGACATATTAGAGACATACTGTAGATGTAATCAAGAATATAAAGTTAAACAAAAAAAATTAATTTTGAATGAAGAGTTTATGACTCTGTTACTTGTAGATGCATTGCAGTTATATTACTTGTCTCATTTCTCAATAAGAATTATTAACATGTTTATTGATTTATATGACTTGAAAAGGTTTCATAACATTTAATATATTGTGTTCTTTTATCTAACTTATGATAAGGTGCCAAGAGAGGTATAATGGTGGACATTGATGAAAAAGGAGTCCCCATCAAATATATTGACATAATCAAGGATATATATGATGGAGTAGTGGCAAATATCAGAACTTATGGAGGCATAATAAGTGATTTTTCTATCACAATTGGATTGCATCAAGGATCTGCATTGAGTCCATTCTTATTTGCCATAGTGATGGATGAGCTTACTAGAACTATTCAGGATGAGATACCGTAATGTATGCTATTTATTGATGATATTGTCCTAGTCGATGAGAGCAGAGCTAGGGTAAATGTCAAATTGGAGTTATGAAAGCAAACTCTAGAATCTCGAGGTTTTAGATTAAGTAAGGCCAAAACAGAGTATATGGAGTGTAAATTCAGTAAACAGGGAATCCGAGATTATAGTATTGTGAGACTAGATGGACAAGAAATACCGATGAGTAGTCATTTTAAGTACTTGGGTTCTATTATTTAAAAGGATAGAGATATCGATAGTGATGTCAACCATAGGATCCAAGTCAGCTGGTTGAAATGGAGGAACGCAACATGAGTTTTATGTGACCGTAATATTTCGTTATGGCTGAAGGAAAAGTTTTATCGGACTGCTACTAGGCTGTTATATGACACAAAATGTTGGGCTATAAAGAGATATCAGGCCTAGAAGATGAGTGTAGCAGAGATGCGCATGCTTCGTTGGATGTGTGATAACACTCGGAGAGATAAGGTGAGAAATGAGGATATTCGTATTAAGATAGGTGTAGCCTCTATAGAAGAGAAGATGGGAGAAAACCGCCTACGATGGATTGGTCATGTGCGACGTAGACCTACAGATGCGCCAGTCCGACGAGTAAAGCGTATCAATTTAGGGCAAGTTAAAAGAGCGTAGGGGAGACCGAAGAAAACATGGATGAAGGTAATACGACAAGATATAAAGGCTAAAGGTCCTAGTGAAGGCATATTGCTCGATAGGAATGAGTGGAGAAAGCTGATCCATGTGCTCGATCTGGCGTAATTCTCTTTTGGTTCATGTAGCCTACCCCAACTACTTGGGACGAATGGCTTAGTTGTTGTTGTTGTTTGTGTTCTTTTAACTATTGTAACCTTACAACCTTAGAGATTAACATTAAGGCACGCAAACAAATATAGTCTAATTTTTATTGTATATTTATCCATATAAGATATCATATTTTTTATTCCATATCTATATCTGTGTATTGTAAATTATGTGTGTATCTATGAATATGGCTACACACAATAACACAAATATATACATAATATATTTGTTGTATCCATGCCGTGCCCGTGTCCTAGATTTTTAAAATTAGCCGTGTCTCCATGTCCATATCTTGTCATACCCGTATGAGTGTCATGCTTCATAGATAGGTGAAAATTGACGAAGTTTTAGCTTATTTTTTCCGATGTATATGAAGATATCATACTGGATATATTGAACCTTTGGTTACTGCTCCTTGCACCATAGTTATGTGGCTCTTAGGTTAAATGATTGCCTATGAAGTATTTTTCTATGTTAAGAATAAATTAAGAATGTGACCAAAATCAAGGGCTGAGCCAGAAGTTTAATGTGCTTTTTTTTGTGGGGGGGGGGGGGGGGGTGTTGGTCAAGTATACATTAAAAGAAAAAAAAAAAAAAACTTAACAAAAAGAGCAAAGTAAAGAAAAGGATTTTAAGCATGCAAATCATTGGCAAGCGATGTACACTGCACCAGAAGTTTCAATCATCTAGTGAAAATAATTTTTAGATTTTTTTTTCCATTTTGAATATTTATCTTTCTGGCCCATTTGGAAGAAAAGATGAATATAACATGCTGTTGTGCATCTGGAACTAATTCTAATAGTTGGCTTGTAGCATATTATTTTAAATTTTTGTAGTTATGATTTGTCTTGATGATGGGATAAGTTTTTAGTAATTGTAAGCCTAATATGAAGAAAACAAATTGAAGAATAAGAAAACAAAGGAAAATTAAAAGGTCCATTCACTGTGGGTTTATCTCTGTCCATAGGAAAGTTACACTGCGGCTTCTTTTGACTAACTTTATTTATTTGCTCTTCACTTTCTTTGGGTAAATTATTATAAAAGAGAGTTGCAGTAGTAACTACAACTTTCATTCTAAATTTGATACTTAAAAAAGATGAAACACTTCACCCAATAGAGGATTATGATAGTTACTCTATTTCCCTTTTCATATCACTCCACATCTTGTAAATAGGATGAAACAAAAAGGTAGTCAAGTTAAGAAATCAGGGTGTGTATAACTCTTTAACCATTAGAAGAAAATAATATTTGCATCTCTTTAAATTTGAAATGATTTTTTTGATGATGAAAGAATAGAACATATTATACAGGACATTTTTCTCCAAGTCAAGAGGGGCAAGGCCCTCCTTGGCCCTCGGTTTCCGCCCCTGGCCAAAGATATTAGGACCAGCTGTAAACGTAACAACCACCTACCTCTGAGGAATAGCAAAATTCCGGTCAAGGTAACACTGGCAATCTAGGGCCAACCTAGAAAGCTGGTGCTACAAGAAACGTTCCAAATGTAGCTTATAGTCTGAAGAATTTAAGGTTATGCAAGTACAGAGCAAGCAAACCTTGAAACTCCCTTAATCTAGAAATGTTTGGAACAAAGTGGAAGACAAAAAAGATTTATGATTTGAATTTTACTGAACTTCGATGAACACCACAAACAGAGAGCCTACTCTGAAACAGAGTCCAAGTTCAACCTGATTAGTTCTTCAAACAATCTTTCTCATGTTTTTTGCATATCAAGAATGTTGTTCCCTTTTGCTCGGATTGTTCAGATAATTAACCAGGTTCCTCTAGGTCTGATAGCATTACTCATTTATGGACTTTGCATATACGTTGCTGTAGGTCGGTTTCGTACAGTAAAGTTGAGAAGCTTATTAAGTTCTGGTATACAGAATACATCATAGAGATGAATATGATTTAGACACAAACCTCCCTGTTTAACAATAAAGTTCTCCATTGTTCAATTGTTTAAGCATTGCTGTTATATATATATATATATATATATATATATATATATATATATATATATATATATATATATATATATATATATATATATAGACTTGTATCCTTTTAAAAGGATTGATCCGGATCCTTCCCACTCAAAATCAACCCTCCAACATTCGAATACAAGATCCACTCCGTTGAAGTTGATCTATACTATTTCAAGTATCTATAAACCAAAAATCAAGTGTTTTAAATACTTTTTGCCCATCCATCAGTAGGGGAAAACGGACGGCCGAAAGTAGTGAGTGGTTAGATCTATGTCTTTAGACATAAAAATTCTCGATCCGGCCATTTCATTATGATCTAAACATTTAAAACCCTATAAACTAATTTTTGTTAGATTTCAAATGTTCTACACCGTTAAACTAACCACTCACTATTTAGGCCGTCCGTTTTTCCCCTACTTGATGGATGGGCAAAAAAGTATTTAAAACACTTGATTTTTGTTTATAGATACGGTGTAGAACATTTGAACGGACGGCCTAAATAGTGAGTTGTTAGTTTAACGGTGTAGAACATTTGAAATCTAACAAAAATTAGTTTATTTTTTAAATGTTTAGATCATAATGAAATGGCCGGATCGAGAATTGTATGTCTAAAGACATAGATCTAACAACTCACTACTTTCGGCCGTCCATTTTGCGTCGCTTGATGGATGGGCAAAAAGTATTTAAAACACTTGATTTTGGTTTATAGATACTTGAAATAGTATAGATCAATTTCAACGGAGTGGATCTTGTATTCGAATGTTGGAGGGTGAATTTGAGTGGGAAGGATCCGGGATCAAATCCTTTTGAAAGGATACAAGTCTATATATATATATATATATATATATATATATATATATATATATATATATAGATAGATAGAGAGAGAGAGAGAGAGAGAGAGAGAGAGAGAGTTGTGTCATTCCGGAAGGACTCGAGGCCGAATCCTTCCCACTTAAATACAACCCTACGACATCCAAATGTAAGATCCATTCCATTGAAGTTGATTTACATTATTTCAAAAACTAAAAATAAAAAATCATGTATTTTGAATACTAAAAATCAAAAATAAAAAACCCTAGCACAAAGGGGCTCTCTCTGTAAAAGCATGTGTGTTAATGTTTCTCAATATATGCGTTAGAAAGTCCATTTGTGGGCTCTTTTTTTCCCATCCTTTTCTTTGCGTGATGTGTGATGCCCCCAGCCAGACATGCCGTGCCTCTCTTTTGGCGTTATACATAGAGATGGAGATGATGAGAGATAGAGATGGCGAGATAAGGGGCAGGAGGGAGATGAAAGATATGAACTAGAAAAGGATTGGGTTGGAACATAGAAAAAAGAGATACGAGAGAAGAGGAATCCTACGCATTCAAAGTATTAAGTCTGTAACTTATATGAAGACCAATCACATCCGAATGATTTAACACTATTCCAATGCGGAACTGGCTTTCATAAGAACTATTCCTGTTAAAGAAATTGTCAATCAAATTATATCAGAATGTGTTCATACTTCTTTCACTTTAATTGTGCCTTAGTTGAATATAATTTCCCTAAACAAATATACAATCTGTACCCTTACCCTTTTAGGCTAGCAATTCTACCATCTTTCCCATTCGAGAATCTTTTTTAGTCTAGGAGAATTTGGAGGGTTGCTTTTTGATCGCACAAGCTTAAACTGCATGGCGAGCTATATTTTTCTACCTTTTAGATTCTCTTCTAGGATTTATGGTATCCCTCTCTCGTCGATTGTTTCCTTGATCAAGGTTTTGGCACCAATTTAAAGGGGCAGGCGTTCAGTTGATAGCTGGTCGCAAATCTTGTCACATCTTTCATGGTTCTCGTGCCCACATCAGACCCCATCTGGATCACAAATGGCTTAATTAGCAATGATGACAATGGCGAAGACGATTCTGCTGAAGGATAAGTAATAGTCCCTATTGTGGTCTCTATTTTGTAAGATGCTCGATGAAAACACTAACTTCTAATTGGAATGTTTTTTCATCCCAAAAAAACATACATTAAAATAAATTAAGTAGAAGATATGAAAATTAACATTTCATAGCTCTACGGGACCAGTTTTAGACATCTCATTGAGTCGCGAGTGCAGGTTCGGAACATGTCTTTATTCTAATTTATTAAACAGCGGGAGGTATATAACATGTTTGTGATTGAGAAAGCATATAATTTTCTGCTTTTCATGTCTGTGTCTGTATCGCATTCTTGATTTTGATGTTCCCTCTTTGCCATAGTTGGGGATCTATTTCTGCAGTATATCCCACATTTGTGATTTAAAGTGCCAACTTGTGCCCACTTTTCAGGCTATCTATGTATATGGTTTTGGGGTTCCTCTGTTCATTGATGACCATGAGAGAGGGAATCGGGTGAAATGGGGGCTGTGGATTGTTCACAAGCTATTGCTTAGTGCTGTGTATGGTTTCATTTTGTTCTTGCATCACTCAAAATGGAGAGAGAGGTTACCAGGTAAACCTCATTTCTGTGTACCTTCCTTTTTTTTTTCTCCCCTTGTTGCACCCTGTAATCCCTTCCTTTTCCCTCTACAGCAAGGCCTGCCTTCTACAATTACATCTGCACAATGTTTTTTTAACTGTGGTATCACTTTTTGCCTGCGTGCTTGCTGAAAACGGAGCTGGACTTGGATTTGGGTATTATTTCTTTGCTTTTGAAAGATTAAATTAAATTTCAGTGAAAGGAATCTTTAACAATAATTCTGTATCTTTTTACAGGCTGTTTGATCTTGCAGCTGTATGCTATCACTCTCTCTACCTTCCTTTACTATATGTAACATTTCTAGCAGATTTTTCCAGGTTCGCGATGTTCAAAACTTCTGTCATTTACTATTCAGTAAACACCAATTACATTGCAGCTGATTTATATTTGTTCTTTCTTTCCGCTTTTGCTTCTATATTTGTTTACTGTACTGATACAGGAAGAGGACTTGCGTCTGGAGAACGTGTATTACTCTGAAATGAAGGATGCCGGTTTCTTTGATGCTGACTGGGATTAATGCTGCTTCCGTAACATTGGACTCTGCTTTGTGCACACATCTACATTAATGTGAAAAGAGGGCAGCAAATTAATCATGCTGAGTGTACTGTAAATAAGTACAATGTGAATTGTTTTAGTTGAATTGAAGAATTTGTTTAAATCGGTGACCTGTGCAAATCCAACATCAGATTCTAGTTAAGTTTCAAAGCTATTGAACTATATGTTGATCAGAATCTTAATACATGACCACAGCTTTTTACTCAAGGTCTCCTATCACTGTTACTTGTAAGTCTTGGTTAATGATAGTTGTTTCTGTGACTGGGAAGCATGTCTGTTAGTTTGCCTGTAGGTCGTCTATACCGTTCAGTTTTACCTTCCATTTTTGCTGGATGCACCACTCTTGATTGAGATTACTTGTTCAATAAACCTCCTGTTGTCTCTGTGTGCAGTTAGTTTTTTTGATATATAGTCTTAACTGGAACTTGAATCTGAGACTTCTCGCAATCAGTCTCATTTCTTCGTTAGTGAGTCAGGTTTTACTCGCATGTTCAGTTGTTAGAAACAAAAGAAACCCTGTCATGCACTGCTTGTGTTAAAACCTCTCATCTTTGGAGAGTTTTTTCCACTGCCTTCTATAGCATGTGTGTTGTCTCTTTGTGCAGTTCTTGATGAGTAAAGCTTATAAATGAAACCAGCAGGGAACTTTGCATCTAACCTTTGAACCTCAATTTATTTGAGGAAGGAGAAGAAAAAAAAAAAAAAAAAAAATCTTGTTCTATCTTTGATCAGCCAACATTATTGATGAACCAGTCTAAACAAAGGCTTTTGAGATTGAAAACTCTTGAATCAAGCTGTGCTCAGCAAGCATCCCAGAACCTGAATCTTAATAGAACTTACAGCTAGCTAGTAGCATAGAAACAGCCACATTATCGCTTGTTCTCATACACCTCTCTCTCTCTCTCTCTCTCTCTCTCTCTCTCTCTCTCTCAATCACATCTCTTTTGGCTCACAGATTCTCACTCATGGCCGCTCTTGTGTGTGGGGTGCTCATGCTGGCAATGTTGGGCTTTCAGGTGAGCTTTATTTTTCTTGAGACTATGAATCTTTACCGAGATCTGGATCCTTTTGGCCTTTTCTTTCTTTTCTTTTTTGGTAAACTTTCTGAAAGAGTTATATCTGTTGTTGTTGTTGTTGCTGTTGTGGGATGGAAGATGGTGCTTGGTGTGTGTGTGTGTGTGTGTGTGTGTAGGTCAGTGAGTGACAGTGCACTCCAGAAGTCATTGGATTATGCTTGTGGAGCATGGGCTGATTGCTCCACCATTCTACAAGGAGAGGCTGCTTCAACCCCAACACTGTCTGCTCTTATGCTGTCAACAGCTACTGTCAGAGAAAGGGCCAGAATCAGCAGGCTTGTGACTTCTCTGGGACAGCAACCCTCACTTCAACTGACCCAACCAAAAAATAACATTTTTTTAAAAAAAATTTAGGGAAGAAATGAAAGAGAGTATTAATTAAGTTTACTATTTCATTTTTGTTAATTTTGCAGGTTCAAATGGCTGCACTTACCCGGCAAGCCCCAGAGTAAAATTTGGTTCTTTTTGGTTTCAATTGCTTTTTGGGGACTGACTTCTTTTGACCACTTTCATTTTCTCCTATGTTCTTTTGCTTTCTTTATCATAAACCTTCATTGCGTTTGAGTCAAAAGTTGTGGCCTCTTCTTCTTCTTCTTCCTCTTTTTGTTTTTTGGCCCCGGGTTTTTTTTTAATTTTTTATTCACCAAGTAAAGTACACCCAACAAAAAACTTTGCTTTTATTTTAATGGAATGTGGAATCAGCACCTAACCTTTTTTGTGTGTGGGTTTCTACCTTCCTCTTTCTTTTCTTTTAGAAGTTATCTAAATATTGATCAATCTTATTAGCTCTAGAGAGAGAATCTGATCCTCATCTCATATGCTTCAAGGTTCTCTTGCCTCGTTACCCTTTTTTTTCTCCTGTTTGTTTCGGGTAAAAGTCTGTAATTTGTAAATGACTTACAACTCAATTACAATTACGGCGTTTGGTTGAACCGTAATTCGTAAAAGACTTACACAACCCAATTACCACTCACTTGCAACCCAATTACCACTCACTTACAGCCCGGTTACAGTTAATTTTGTGATCATGCAAATCTGTATTATTTTTTTATGTTAATATTAAATTTTTTTAACATGTAACATTTTTAATATTTATTTGCAATATTAAAACTTTTTACATTACCAAATAGTTAATTTTGTGGTCAACTTTTTTACTTACGACTTATACATTACGACAACCGAACACCGTAAAACACAATACACTTTTCCACTTACAACTTTATATTACCAACCAAACACCATAAAACTTATATGCATGTAACTCATTTACAACTGTAAAAGACTTTACCAATTAAGACTTATGAATTACGGCCAGTTACGACAACCAAACAGGCTCTTAGTGGAGAATCTATGTCAACATGTAGGGTCTCTCATACATAAATTGAGGAATCTGCTTCGTTTTGCTAATTAAAGTGTAAAATATCTATTTTTCCTCAAAAAAGAATTTGCCTCTGTTCTCTTTTCAGTGCTGCAGGCAGCAGGGGAGGCAGCAACAACACACCAACAGGCACCACAAGCAACAGCCCCCCAGGGTCATCAACATCCACGTCAACAACACCAGGCTCAAGTTCAGGCTCAGGCTCAACAACACCCAACACCTTCACCCCCACCACTGGGACTGGGGGAGTGCTGGCTGGGCTGGGCCCCTCATGCAACAGCATCAGCACTGACACAAGTGATGGCAGCTCAAAACCATCTGCCTTCACTGCTGGGGGGCTCTCTCCTTGCTGCCCTCATGCTCTTCTCAGCAGTCCCTGGTCAGGTTCAAGGTCTGACAGAATTTACTGCGGATTTGGACTCGTGCATGTAAAAATCCAGGGATGCAGTGGTTAGTTAATTAGTTTGGAGTATCTTGGGATTTCTCCAATATTAGGACTGATGAGATTATGTAATTTATTATACGTGTTAGTTTAATATTTAATCTGATCTCAATGCATGTGGGAATGTAGCAGTTTGGTAGAGAGACAATGAAGCATTTGGTTTGAGCTATGAATAATGAAGGAAAGAAAGAGGCTTAGAATTTTAGTAAATTTTAAATTAAACACTTATCTTTCAAAAGGTTAAGAGTGTCCCTCGGATTAAGAGAGAGAGAGTGAAATGAAAAATGGAGGCAAGAAAGGAGCTCAATTTCAAATGCTGCAGGGTTTTTTTTTTCCTCTCTCTCTCTCTCCTTCTTCTTCTTTTTGAGAGTGAACTCATGAATGGGTTCTCAAATTTTTGAAAAAATTAAACCCATGTTCTCTTTTTTTTTTGTAGGGCTTGAACAGCTTGATGGGATTGGAAGAATACATCACACACTTGGATTCTCATTAGGTTTTATTAAAACTTTGTTGGGCCAAAAGACACCAGCACACACACGAACATGTATAACTTTAACAATTCTTATAAACAATGAAATCCGTACATAATTTTATCCCTTTATTTATTATACACTTTCTTTTAATTCTTCCTTTGTTTCTTTTGTCCAAATACTCTTTTCTTCTTTGTTTTTTTTTGTCCTTTACTTTTCTTTTCTTTCCATATTTTTTTTCTTTTCTTATTCCATGAGAATTTCTTCCAGTTCTTCTTTTCTTTTTGTTGCAATTTTTTCTACTTATTTGTTTTCAATTCCTTCATTTGATTTATTATCTACATATTTTTGTTTTCTTTTTTCTTATTTTTTCTTTGGGGGATTTCGTTTCAATCACCTATATCAAACCATAATTAGGGGGAAAAAACTCATTCACAAGTTTTAATTCGCTTCAGCCACATACTTTTTTAAAGAAAGGGCACTCGCGATGAGAAAGACTTAAATGCTCTCAGCACTGAGAACTGCGACTATGCTTCGCAGTCCTCACAAAAATGTCATATTTTTGAGTTTTTATTAAGACTGCGACCATGATCGCAGTCTTCAAAAAAAATGCGTTTCTAAGTCTTTTATAGGACTGCGACCATGATCACAGTCCTAGTCGCATATCGCATCATGATCGCTGTCCTCATAAAATATCATGTTTCTGAATCTTTATAGAACTACGATCATGATTGCAGTCCTCTTTATTAAGACTGTGACAGTGATCGCAGTCCTCACAAAAATACCATATTCTGGGTCTTTATTAGGACTGCGACCATGATCACAGTCCTCACAAAAATATCATGTTTATGAGTTTTTATAGGACTGCGATTATGATCACAGTCCTAGTTGCAGATCACAGTCCTCTTTATTAGGACTGCGACCATTATCGCAGTCCTCATAAAAATGTTATGTTTCTGAATCTTTATACAAATGCGATCATAATTGCAGTCCTCTTTATTAGGACTATGACTATGATCGTAGTTTTCACAAAAATGTCTTATTTTTAGTCTTTATTAGGACTGCGATCATGATAACAGTCTTAAAAAATACACAATTTCTCAGTCTATATTAAGAATGTGATAATGATCACAGTCCTCGCAAAATGCCCTAATTTTCAATTCATAAAAGGACTACGACCATTGTCGCAGTCTTTTAATAAAGGTTTGCGACTATAGTCGCAGTTCTCAAAGCGGACTGCGATCATGAGTCACAATCCTCATATCAGCATCGCCATCATCAACAGACTCTCGTTCACTGACATCGAATGATCCCCAATATTTTTCAGATCTAAATACCACATCGATTATAAACACAGACAAAACTCATTGCGAGAACAAACAAACGAGATCTGCAAAAGGTTGTTCCCAAAAAAATATATTCCGGGGGTTCTGCCCCCTGAGACCCGGGGAGGGGGTGTACCGCCTCCTTTTAACTCTCACGTCGACCTTACGGGAAGGTCGGTCTGCGAATTACTATACGTCGGGATCAGGTTGAGGGGAGAGCAACGTCGGGAGCGATGGTGAAGGGTAAAAGAAGAAATAAAAATAAATAAAGAAGTGATAGTTGGGAGGAATCAATTTATGCTGATGTGGATGAGTGAAGGAAAGTAGATTGCTGTAGCAAATTTTTCCTTTTTCTTTTTCTTTTTTGTTTTTTCTCCTAAGATTCTTTTGTGTTTTGTTTTTAAAATCACAATTCTTTTTTTTTTCCTCTTTCAGATGTTTTTGGTCCTTTTTTCTGATTCTACAATGCTTGTTTTTCTGTTTTTTCCCCCTTAATTTCTTTCTTTTCATTCTAGATGCTTTTATTTTTTTATATTTTTTTATGTTTTCTTCAATTTATACCATTTTCTTTTTCTATTTACCTTATTTATTTTTTCTCCACTTTTTGAAATCTTTCTTTGTTTTCTTTTCCTAATTATTTCAATTTTCTCCATATTTTTAATTTTCCCATAATTTCATATTTTATTTTATGTTTAATCCTTTTTGTTTCCTCCAAATATTTTTTTTTTTTTTTTTTTTTCTAGTTTTTCCTTTTTTTCTTTTTCCTAAATTTTCCATTTTATTTTCACATATTTTCTATTCTTTTTCCCATATTTTTATTTCATTTTTTATTTTGTTATTTCCTGTTTATTTTGAGATTCTTCTTTTCTATTTTATCTTTTTTTTGTTATTTTTTATTTCTTTTTACGATTGTTTCTTTTCTTTTCTATGATTTTTTCCTTTATTTTTCTGAAAATTTTTTATTTTTATTCTAGAGTTTTATTTTTATTTAAAAAATTAATCATATTTTACCTTTTTTCCAATTATTTTGTTTCTTTTCTAGAGTTTTTCCTTTTTTAGATTGTTTACCTTTTCTCTCTTTTCTCTTTTTTCTTTAATTGTCATTAAATATTTTTGTACATACTTTATTATATTGACTTGTGATTTCTTAATGTTACTTATACGAATATATACATCTTTAATTTATATCTCTATTATTGTAGGACAAAACATAATTGGATAGATGAATGTGAAATTATGAATAGATAGATTCCAATTTATTCAAATTATTTGGAAGAAAAATATAAAATAGATCAAATATCAAATTAGAAATCACTGTAGTTTGAAAAAATAATTGAATCTTATTTATAATTAGGACTATAATAAAGTAAAAAAAAAAAGTAATATGTTAGAATCTTAATCTAATAAACACTTTAGACTTCATGCATGACCTATGCCTACAAGTAGTGTGGTTCATCCTAAAAGGTTATATCCACCAAAAAAAAGTAACTGAAGAGATTCTACTATATCAAAAAGAAGAATACACATTAATGGAGGAGCATTTTCAATAATTCACAATAACTCCCGTGAACGACCTCACATAGAAATCTAAGTGCTAAGAAGGATATATGGAGACCCTGCAGGGCAAAAGCGAACCCTTGAACCACGAGTGTCCATGAGTGACGCTCTCTCCCTCAGGCTTGAGTGTAGTGGGACATTCCTAGTATGAATGATAACAAGTAATAAAGGTTACTGTACTCTATAGAGAATACATTACATTGATGGACCTTATGGAACTTTAGAAACGTCCCATCGCGATCGCCAAAAATTGTACCATCGAAAATCTGACGATGAGATTGACTTGAATTAGAGGTTGATTTCACGATCGCCACCTATACCTTTATATAGGCATGTAAGCTTCCCCATGAATCGCATATCTTTAGATGCATGTTGGCAAGGTTATTCTTTCCAGTTGAATAGAGCTGACCTAGACCACTAGTTTTTTTTGCTCTAGGAAAAGTGAGAAAAAAAAGGGACTAAAATGAGAAGAGATGACATGTAGTATTCATCTCTGTGAATCTCAATATGAAGTAATTGATGGAATGTGATTATTTTCCAGCCTAGCTAGGGCTAGTGAAAACTGAAAAGGAGGAATAAAACAGTATTGACCTACTTTATTCCTACTTTTCACATAGAGATTTGTGTTCCCTAGGCTTAGGACAGGTGTGATGTGTGAAGTATACACTAAAATATGCAAAGCATACAAGTTTAACAAAAAAAGAGAATAAAGAAGAGTAAGAGGAGCAGATAGATATCTCGAGAGGCCGGAGTGTCTTGATAAATCCTCTTGATTGATTGGATGGGAGAAGGAAGCTTTGAAGGAATGGGCTGCTTTCGAGAAATTTATGAGCACCCTTCTAAGTGTCTTTCCCAGTAAGAGGTTTCAAACAGCAAACAATGATCCACAAGAGAGTGTGATTTCGAAGAAGGAAGGAGTGAGAGAGAAGAGCCATAGATTCGGGGGGCGTGCCTCTATGAACGAGACTATGGAGAGAGCGACCAAATCCTCAGAGAACACTTCAGTACCAATTTTAGAGATGAAGATGAGTGTATGAGAGTAAGAATAGAGCTTAATTGATGATTGCTAGCTGGTGGATGATGGAGAAGGCCAAGAGCCTCCCATTTTATAGTGGAGGGAGGAGACAAGCCATTAACTCTCGGGTTAATAGCCTAGCAGGTCGTATGGTATCTAAAGACAGCCCTGACTCAACACGCGGGTCGTGCAATAAAATCATGTAACTACAGGGGGCAGACGGTAGCCCAATATCGTCCGTTGTTTAATGCCTGAATTTTCGACATGGAACTCTACTCAGGAATATTAATTCTGCTCATGAACAGGGATGTGGATATTAGGCACCCACCATTTGGTGTTTAAATGTTAGGATTTCAGCAAGTTTTGACAGTTATGTTATGAAGTAGAGGAGGCCAGCGGTAGTGGATTAATGACTTTATTTTCTCTCTGCTACAAAACATAGTGCAGAAATGAGACCACAAAATGGTTATAGGTGACCGTCTGGGTTCAAATATGAATTGTTTAATTTAGGAAATTTTAGGAAATTTTGGGGTGTCTATACCTGCATCAACATATTCTGTGGCTCTTCTTCGTGTATTTCGCTATCTTCGTGGGACCATGACCCGATCTCTACTCTTTATTTTGAATTTTACTCACTCTTTGAGCTTACTCAGACGTTGGTTGGGCATGATCGCGATCCTTATGTTCCACTATTAATTTTTTTATTTTTCTTGGATTCTCTCTTATTTTTTGGCGTAGTAAGCGTCAAGACACTATTGGCTGGTTTAGTACTGAGGTTGAATATTGAGTGATGACTGATAGTTCCATGGAGCTAAATGGTTGCCTGACCTGTTGCGTGATATGAGTGTTTTGAGTCCACTTGACATCTATCTATATTGTGACAATAAGAATATCATCTCTATTACCACTAATCCCATGTTCCATGAGCAAACCATGCATATTAAAGTTAATTGTCTTGTAACTCGTCTGGAATACACTGCTAAAAAGATTATTCTTACTTACATTCTTTCCAAAGAACAAGTGATTGATGTTTTCACTGAGGCTCAGACTATTTCTCAGTTGCGCTACTTCTTATCCAAACTCTCGGTGTTTGATCCACCATGAGTTTGAAGGGGGATGTTGAAATATATTTACAGTTGTATATTAGTTAGGTTTCCTTTCTTAGACCTGATATAGTTAGACCCATGGTTGTGTATAAATACATGGTAATATCCTTGTTATTATGGAGATTAATAAGATTATTTTCCCTTCTTCTCTAAACAGTAAGAAACGAAACTGTCTAAAATACAACAGAAAATGAAAGATGCAAAGTTAGAACAATAGAGAAAAATACAATTGGAGGCAGAACAAGATAGAGAAGAGCAAACACAATATTTTATGTGGTTCATCTTAAAAGGGGTACGTCACTAGGATAGATAACCAAGAGATTCCATTATATACTAAAAAAGAAGAGTATATTAATGGAGGACCATTTCCTATAACTCTTCAATGCTCCCCTTTAAAGGTCTTACAAAGTGAAATCCCTTAAAATTATAATAGTTTAAGAACATATTAAGAGAATTCTTCTTCTTGATGAAAGCGTTTAACCCTGACACACCTAGCCAACGTTATCTTCTAAGATGACTATTTATTCTTGTTAAGAAGTATGCATCAACCTAAGTCCATTTTGCTCAAGACATCCCAATATCACTAGTCACATAGATAATACAGTAATATCCACCAATTCTTTCAAAAATCTTTTTGTTGGATTTTCATATAAAAAATAGTTAGCGAATAACTCCTTCTCTCACTATGACCATTTCTTCACAACAATAAAATATATGTTTAAAAGTTGTAGTAGATTGACATCCCCTGTAACACATTCCGGGGCTGTTTGTTTCGCCGTAAAAGGCGTAAAACTTCGTAATTCGTAAATGACTTACAACCCAATTACAACTATGGTGGTTGTCTGGACCGTAATTCGTAAAAATTTACGCAACTCAACTATAACTCACTTGCAACCCAATTACCACTCACTTACAGTCCAGTTACAATTAATTTTGTGGTCATACAAATTTGTATTATTTTTTTATGTTAATATTAAAATTTTTAATATTTAACATTTTTAAATTTATTTGCAATATTAAAACTTTTTAAATCATCAAATAGTTAATTTTGTTGTCAACTTTTTCACTTACAACATACACATTATGACAACCAAACACCGCAAAATACTACACTTTCTCACTTATAACTTTATATTACCAACCAAACACTGTAAAACTTACATGCATGTAACTCATTTACAACCGCAAAAGACTTTACTAATTACGACTTACGAATTACGATCAATTACGACAACCAAACAGACTGTAACACATGATAATGTTCGTTGTTGATAAGAAAAACGTTCAGAGAGTCGCACATATATGATTCCTGTAAAGATGAAATATGCCACATTCGGCCTTAATTTCTATACATTATAACTTGCAGTGCATTAACTTCGTTTAATTGTTATAGTTAGAGTTGGAGTTGCATGTTGTCAAATCAAACACATGACTTAATTTTAACTACATAAATAAAATTTACAGAGTAGTTACAACTATGTTAAACCAAATAATTAAGATTGTGATGGTTGTAGAGAATTTGAAGCCTCTAAATTGTGATTCACACAATTTTCCAAATCCATACCCATTTAGTTTATAGCCACGTCGTAAGTTCTACAAGAGCAAGGCTTTGAATGCTAACCCAATTGTGTGGCTTAGATGTATAAGGCTGCATATAAAGTCTTTACATGTCTCTCATGTCATCTGAGCTTCGAGTGCTAAAACTATTGTGTGAATCACAATTAAGAGGCTTTATGTCTTTCTCTACATATGAAAGTCTAGCACAAAAAAAAGATAGAAAAATACTTTACAACAATCATATTTGACCTTAAAAGTCAAAATTCTCTCAAGAAAATGTAATTATTTTGTGGTCCAACTCTTTAATGGTTTTCTATTATTTTCAGTCACATTTTTATATCGATGCAAGTTAATAGTATTTAATTACATGCTTGACTTAGGACTACTCAATTAATAAATTATATAATTTTAGTTAGAGAATATTGTTAAGAATAGTATTAAGATTAGAATTATAGTATTAGGCGTAGAAGTTTTCTTATTATATAATTGTAATGCTTATATATTCAAGCATTGGCTTCATCAATAATATACGAATTCTTAGTTTTTCTTCAATTATTTTAACATGGCATCTGGGCTTCTAAAAAAATTTCTCTACTAATCATTTTCAACAAATAGTTCACGCACCTGTGCTGGTCGCACTCATGTAGCACGTGCCTAGCGCCGGGCAACTTACCCGCTTTATGTTTTATCAAAATTGTCCCTCGTTGAAGTTACTTGCTTATCATCATGACAACGTTTTCGACTTCAACTTTAATAAGTTCAGCTTTATGGGCTACGCACGATCATTAACATCACATATTTAGCGATCTTCTTCTCTCATTCGATCGATTGTCTCTTCTTCTATTGAATTTGAAGATCTCTCAAAACTCTCTTCTATTGAGTTTAGGAATCTCTCAAAACCCATCTATCTCCTTTTCTCTGATGGATCTTCTTTTCTATCGATGGATTCACACTATTTAAATGTCCACCTTACTTCAAGCATAAGAAACACCATGAATTTTGGATCTCGGCCTCTATAGAGACTTAGAGGCTCATGTCCGCATTGCCACGTGTGAAAAAGACTTAGGGTAAACTTCAGGGTGTGCTCCGTCATCGATCGGTATCCATCTCCTTCTCCTTCTTGTTGTCGACATTAACCAAACTATTGATGTTTATCCATCATGAGTTTGTGAGGGGTTGTTTAAGATACAAGTTTTCTATAAATTGGTCTTCAAAGAGTACCATATGTTGTGACCAACACCGATACAACAAGAGAGAATTACCGAGATGAAGGCTTAACAGTGGAAGCGTAGAAAATCTACCACTAGCAAGCAATCGAAATAAATCACCACAAAACACAAGAACACCAGATTTAATGTGGTTCGGCAAGAGTGCCTACGTCCATGGGGAGGAGGGAGAAATTATATTGAAAACAGAGAAGAAAATACAAGAGTTACAAGAATATCTCTCTCTTACAACTTTCAATGGTGAAAATCTAAATTTCTCTTGAATTCTTAACACTTTTCTTGAATTAGCTGTTAAGATATCTTATGGATTCTCATCTGCTTCTTTGGCAATCCTGATTTGATCTGGCTTTCCACTAGTACTAGCCCCATCAGAATTCTTATCGTATTTCTTCTGCAATAACTCCTTATATTTCATACAACTTTTCTTAATGTGCCCTGGTTTCTTACAAAAATAGCAAGCAAACTGTCAGAAGCCTCTGGATCCCTTTTGGATCCCCTACTCTATGATCCTCCCTCTGGCCTTTGACAACCAGTCTTGAGGCCTCCTCTATAGAATTTATCATTTTTATCAGCTCGTTATTCTGGACATTTACCTGACATCTTTAAAATCTGAGGTCTCCTTACCATACATGATGTGAAAACAACTAGATGGGGGGGGTGAATAGGTGTAATTGCTAATCTAATGATCTTTAAATAATAGAATGAGTGATTGCAACGATCTCTCAAAACACGACTAGAGCGAATACCCGTGAGAGGTTCTGAAAATCCTTTCCTCCCAATCCCCCTAAAAAATGGTTAGAGGTGCGCAATGCAACCGTGTTGTATGAGATATGATCGAACAAGAAAGAATGAAATGCTATGATGAAATACACACAATCAACACACAAGTAAAACAAACAAGAGAAGATTGCACAAAGAGAAAGGGGTAGTTCTCAAGCAAATAATTGAAGACAATATAAAGCAAGAGAAATAGTAAGCAAGATGACGCAAGGCAATCGCAAACACAATTGTTTGTTTCGAGGTTCGAGCCACCGCTCTAGTCCCCGCCTTCACCTCCGTGAAGGGTTTTCCACTATCCACCGAGGATGCCCTACAAGTTTGTCTACCGAAGACCCCAAGCCCTTAGCTTCACAACTTACAAAGAATCCACCTAGGAGTGTCTCCACAAGAACAAGGATCACAAGAACAATAGTGATCTCCTCAAGATCACAAAACTCTTTCTCAAACTCTTTACAACACTCTCACTCTTTTACAACTTCTCTATAGTATGAGTAAGGACTTTTGGCTCTATGAAGTGTGGTGAGAAAACTTCAGTTGTAGAGTGATATTGGCAATCAAACACAATGAAAAACAAACTTTAAAGAGTTGGAAATGAAAGCTTTGAAACAATTTTCTCTTTCTCTTGAAAACAATGAAAACCAAGGATTTTTCTAAGTGAATAACAAAGACCTATGCCCTCTATTTATAAGGAGAGAATAGGTTAAAACTCTTTTCTTTACGCCTAATTTGACCTGCAAAGGCCTCCAACAACTCTCTAAAACTCTGATAAAGAAGACAGAAAAAAACAGATTTTCAGACTTGCCCAAAGAGGAAAGAGCTGTTGGCCAGCAGCAGGCTTGGCGGTTCGACCGGTCCGGTCGACTGTCGCCTTGCTGGCAAAGAGCCGTTGGGCCTCCGGTCGACCGTCCGGTCGACCGTCTCCTCAAAGGAAACACAGTTTTCTTAGTGCGGTCGACGGGCGGCGACCGAAACAAACCGAGAGTGGCCTGCTTACAGTCGGTCGACCGGGCCGGTCGACCGACAGACGTGCACAAACGTGCACGTCCTGACACAGGCGCCGGTCGACCGGGCGGTCGGCCGGTCAACCTGAAACAGGGAAACTGCAGGATTTTGAGTTGGAAAATTTTGTGAAAAAAATTTTGAGATACTTATAACTAAGTATTATGCAAAATAGTCTATACACATGTTTTAAACAAGATATTCAATTTGTAACAAGTTTGGATACATGTATATAAACTTAGGCATAAAACTTAGAAACAAACATTTTAAAAACATAGAATTTTGTAAGGAAAAATGTGTGTGTGTATCCTAGAGCCAAATATCATATACTCAAACTTTAACATTCTATCTTACAAAGTTCTAAGGACTTCAAGCTTCAAGAGGCTTCTCCACTTGATCTTCAATTTTGCATCTTGAGCCCAATTTGAGTTATCTTGAGTCCAAGTCACCTTCCTTTAGGGAAGAAAACACCTATGCAAGATAGAAAACCTGAAACACACTTAAACAACAATAATATTAGTACAATAACTAATATGTTTTGTAATCATCAAAACATACTAAAGACGGGTGATTGTAACCTTGGGCCAACAATCTCCCCCTTTTTGATGATGACAAAACATATAAGTTATTTAAACAAATAAAGGAAGAGAGCTTGGAAAGCTCCCCCTCAAACAATGCTATGTAAAAAAATAACTATGAGTGAGATACATGAAGCATTGAAAACACAATATTTTGTCAAAAACTTAAATACAATTGAAAACAAACTTAATCTTATATACCAATTATACTTATATTTTCTCTTAAACTTATAGTTTTAATCTTTTTCTCCAAAACTCAAGTAAATAAACAAAACTCAAACTATAAGCAAACTTATTTCTTTTTCTCCCCCTTTTTGTCATACATCAAAAAGGGTTAAAATCAAAACAAGCCAAACACCAAAATAGAAATATTTTTAAGAATCTATCATGCAAACATCCAACTCACCACAAAAAATGAAAATCTAGCATAATCTAGAGGTTTAGTAAAAATATCGGCAAGTTGAAAATCGGTAGAAACATAATCAATATCAATATCACCTTTCTCATAATGATCTCGAAGAAAGTGATACCTAATGTCAATGTGTTTGGTTTTACTATGTTGATTGCATTCTTGTCATGTGAATAGTACTAGTATTATCACAAAATATTTTAACATGATCAAAGTGTAAATCATAGTCAAGGAGAGTATGTTTCATCCAAAGAATTGTGCACAACAAGCTCCGGCTGCAACATACTCCGCCTCGGCGGTTGAAAGGGCTACCGAATTTTGCTTTTTGGAAGACCAAGATACAGACAATTACCTAAGAATTGACATGTTCCACTTGTGCTCTCCTATCTACCCTACAACCCGCATAGTCGGCATCCAAAAACTCGTCATTGAAATTGGCCGGGTTTTCGGATACCACAAACCCATTTCAATAGTGCCCTTAAGGTATCTAATTATGCGTTTAACCGCAATTATGAGATTCTTTAGGACAAGATTGAAAACGTGCACAAAGACAAACGGAAAACATAATATCCGGCCTACTGGCCGTCAAATAAAGCAAGCTACCATCATGCTACGATATAATTTAATGTCTACACTTTTACCTTGTTCATCCTTGTCAAGCTTTGTAGTTGTTGCCATGGGAGTTTTGCTTACTTTAGATTCTTCAAGCCCGAACTCTTGATTAGTCCTTTGTGTACTGGCTTGATTGATGAAGATCCCATCCTTCCTTTGCTTGATTTGGAGTCCAAGGAAATAGTTGAGTTCCCCATCATAGACATTTCGAATTCATCCTTCATGCATGATTCAAAAGCTTGGCAAAGAGATTCATTAGTAGAACCAAAATAATATCATCTACATAAATTTGCACAATAAGAATATCATTTTCTACATGTTTGTAAAAACAGGTTGTGTCAATTTTACCTTTCTTAAAACCATTTGAAATCAAAAGTGAAGAAAAGTCTTTCATACCAAGCCCTAGGGGCTGTTTTAAACATAAAGAGCTTTATCTAATTAAAAAACAAAATCCGGATGTGTAGGATCAACAAACCCGGGGGGTTGTTCAACATACACTTCCTCTTCAATAAAAACCATTTAGAAAAGCACTTTTAACATCCATTGAAACAATTTAAAATCTTTATATGAGGCAAATGCTAGTGTCATCCGTATGGCTTCAAGCCGTGCTACGGGTGCAAAGGTTTCTTCAAAATCGATTCCTTCGATTTGAGTGTAACCTTGGGCAACTAACCTAGCTTTATTCCTAACAACGTTACCCGATTCATCCAACTTGTTCTTAAAGATCCACTTAGTACCAATTGTTGGTCTATCGGGGGGCCTAGGAAAAAAGGTGCCAAACTTGGTTGCGCTCAAATTGATTGAGTTCCTCTTGCATAGCTAGCAACCAATATGAATCGGCCTCGGCTTCGAGGACGTTCTTGGGTTCAATATGAGAAATAAATGCATAATGTCCACAATAGTCATGAAGTTTAGAGCGAGTTGTTACCCTTTTGATACATCACCTATGACGAGGTCCTTGGGATGATGTGGATTGTATCTCCAATCCTTTGGAAGTTGGTGAGTGGCTCTTCTCCATTTGTTTGATCATCATTTCCTTGAGCCTCTTGTATTTTAGCTTCACTTCCTTCATCATCCTTTGGCTTGTCTCCATAGTAGGTGTATCCTCCAAGGTCACTTTCTCCAAGCCTTCATGCAAAGCATCTATTTCTACAAATCTTAACAAAAAGTTAGATCCTCAAACTTACATGTATAGATTCCTCAATAGTCAATGAGACCTATGAAGGCTCTATAAGCCTTAATAGTACTAGAATAACCCACAAATATAGCCTCATAAGATTTAGGATCAAATTTTCCTAAATTATCTTTTGTATTTAAAACAAAACATTTGCATCCAAAAACCTTGAAATATGAAAACATTTGGTTTTCTAGAAAAGTACATTTCAAAAGAGGTTTTTGTAGTATTTTTACACAAGAAAAACACGATTTGATATATAGCATGATGTATTAACGGTCTCGGCCCACAAATATGTGGTAAACCATATTCACTAAGCATTGTCCTAGTCATCTCTGCAAAGTTCGATTTTCCGTTCAACTACTCCATTTTGTTGTGGGTTCTAGGACAAGATAGTTCATGCTTATTCCATGTTCTCACAAAAGTGGAAAAGGGTTGGTTAATGAATTCACCTCCTCTATCACTTCTTATTCTTAAAATCGAAACATCTTTTCTTTTTCAACTCTTTTCTTAAAAGTTTGAAAATACGAAAATGCTTGATTTTTATGCTCAAGAAAGAAAACCCAAGTAAAACGTGAAAAATCATCAACTAAACAAATGCAAATCTATTCCCACTTAGACTTTTTGGCTGTGTGGGCCAAATAAATCCATGTGGATCAACTCCAAAGGACGTGATGTCATGATATCCTTAATTGACTTGAAAGAAGACTTAGTTTGTTTCCAAATTGACATGCGTCACAAACTCGGTCTTTTTCAAATTCAAACAAGGAAACCTTTCACCATTTCCTTGTGTTAAGCCTAGAATATGGTCAAAAGAAATGTGGCCTAATTTTCTATGCCACAACCAAGAGTCGTCATCGAGGGCTTTAAACATGTTATATTACAAGACATATTTAACATATCTATCATATAAACATTACTTTCACGAAAACCGGAAACACACAAGCATTAGAAATTCTATCAATTACTTTACAAACAACATTATAAAAAACTACATCAAAACCTTTATCACATAATTGACTAACACTCAAGAGATTATGCTTGAGGCCGTCAACTAAAACTACATTCTCAATTAAAGGGGATGTGCCAAGTTTACATTACCAATACCGATGATTTTACCCTTGGCGTCATCTCCGAAGGTGACGGTGCCACTTCATGGTATCTTGATAGGGTTGCAAAGTTATTGATTCCCAAGTCATGTGCCTTGAGCAACCACTATCAGATACCACAATCCTCTACGTCGTTGGGCTTTGGAAGGTACCTATATCATTTAACAAAGTTGTTGACTTTGGTACCCAAACTTTCTTGGTCCTTGAAAGTTAGTGTTTCGAACCCAAACATTATGAAAAGATGCACTTAGTCTATCATAGCAAAATTGGCTAAGTGTCCTTTCGGCCACAATGTGAACATGAGAACACTCTTCCATACATGAATGCATGATGAGTGTGTGAAGGTGAGCATGCTTTGGGTTTGCCACGATGTAAAGGTTGTGTGGTATGAACATGAGCATGAGCATTATGAACATTTTTCTTAGAGGCTTGTTTCTTAGGGAACATAGCCTCAATCTTTCTTATCAAACTCACTACACTTTTTCAAACAATACCTAAAGAATCTATTCTTTCCTTAAGCAAGGTAATCTCATTAGCATCAACAAATGGGGACTTGCCTTTACAAGAAGTCTTATATTTATCAAATTCATTTTAGTAGAAACCAAAGTAGAATGCAAGTCATTATTTCTTTAGAAAGATTTACAACTGAAGACTAAGAGATTCATTTTCCTTTTTCATTTTTAAATACTTTTCTTTAAGAAGTCATAATTATGAGATAATCTACAAAAGCTTCTCCTAACTCATCCATAGAAAGTTCATCATAGGAGAAGGGAAGGGGTTACCTTACTTGTGCTTTCATTTGCCATGAAGCACATGGTTGGCGGTATCAATCTCCTCCTCGGATTTGCTCTCGGAACTCATGTAGCTTTCATTTGCTTCTTCTTGAGGCTTCTTTGAGGTGGAGGGTTTCACTTTATCCGGACACTCTGCCACTATGTGTCCCGGTCTTTGGCATTGAAGCATATGATCTTTTTTCTTCTTTGCTCTTGCCATCTCCTTCTACCTTGGAATTTCGCCTTGTTGTACATCCTCCGGACATTCTTGACAAGAAGTGAGAGCTCTTCGTCATCTTCTTCTTCATCGTCTTCGTCGGAGTGTGTGGATTGGCTTTTGAAGGCTATAATATTCTTCTTGGAAGGAGCCATGTCCTCCCTCACTTTCCTCTCCATCTCATGGGTTTTGAGGTTCCCAATGAGACCAATTAGCTCCATCTCCTCCTTGTCATTGAGTCCTTCAAGGTTGTTGCTTTTACTTCCCATGAAGGAGGAAGAGCCCGGATGATTTCTTACTCTTTGATCGTTATCAATAGCATCACCTAGAGAAGAAAGTCCATTAGTAATCTTTGTAAATCTTGTAAACCATATCATCTATGGTTTCATTTTCTTGCATGCAAAAATCTCATATTGGGACCGAAGGAGGTCAATCTTAGCCCTCTTCACTTGTGAGGTCCCTTCATGTGTAACTAGTAAATGTGTCCAATTTCATATGCGGACTTGCAATGAATAACTCTAGCTATGTCATCATCATTAAGGGCTTGAAGTAGTGCATAATGAGCCCTAGCATTGGCATCAAATTCTTTGGTCTCTATTTCAGACCAGTGGATTCATCACTGGGGGGTGCACTAAAGGTTTGGTCACGGCTTTTGCAACTCGACTACCTAGAGATTGCAAGAAAACGGTCATCTTAACCTTCCATATGGGAAGTTAAGTCCATCAAACTTAGGGGGTGTCTTAATACCATCGGCCATCTTTACTAAGTGAGAATGAATGAAATGATTAGCAATATTAGGATCTTTCTAGGGTTGTTAAGCCAAGAGCCTAGTAACCAAGCTCTGATACCAATTGAAATACACCTAGAGGGGGGTGAATAGGTGTAATTGCTAATCTAATGATCTTTTTAAACTTAATAGAATGAGTGATGCAACGATCTCTCAAAATACGACTAAGAGCCGAATACACCGTGAGAGGTTCTGAACTCCTTCCTCCCAATTCCCCTTAAAAATGGGTTAGAGGTGCGCAATGCAACCGTGTTGTATAAGATATGATCGAACAAGTAAAGAATGAAATGCTATGATGAAATACACACAATCAACAACACAAGTAAACAACAAGAGAAGATTGCACAAAGAAAAGGGTTAGTTCTCAAGCAAATAATTGAAGACAATATAAAGCAAGAGAAATAGTAAGCAAGATGACGCAAGGCAATCACAAACACATTGATTTGTTTCGAGGTTCGAGCCACCGCTCTAGTCCCCGCCTTCACCTCCGTGAGGGTTCCACTATCCACCGAGGATGCCGTACAAGTTGGTCTACCGAAGACCCCAAGCCCTTAGCTTCACAACTTACAAAGAACTCCACCTAGGAGTTGTCTCCACAAGAACAAGGATCACAAGAACAATAGTGATCTCCTCAAGATCACAAAACTCTTTCTCAAACTCTTACAACACTCTCACTCTTTTTACAACTTCTCTATTGTAGGCTGTCTAAAAAGACTAACCAGGCAAGCCATCAAAGCAGCAGTCTTAAACATTAGACGCAAGGGACTGAAGCCCGCGGTCAGCATCAAGGCGCGTCGGCCCGAAGCCCGCGTCTCAACTTCAAGGCGCGTTTGGTTCAAAGCCCGCGTCTCTACATCAAGGCGCGTCGGCCCGAAGCCCGCGTCTCAACTTCAAGGCGCGTTCGGTTCAAAAACCCGCGTCTCAGCATCAAGGCGCGTCGGCCTGAAGCCCGCGTCTCAGCATCAAGGCGCGTCGGGCCGAAGCCCGCGTCTCAACTTCAAGGCGCGTTCGGTTCAAAAACCCGCGTCTCAGCATCAAGGCGCGTCGGCCTGAAGCCCGCGTCTCAGCATCAAGGCGCGCGTCTCAGTTGCAACCGCCCCAGATCGTGGAGGTCAGTTACCGCGCGTATAGCGGGTAACGGCCCCTCATTCAGGCGCATTTTTAGGGGGCACGATCACCCCTTAAGACCCCTATAAATAGCCCTGTTGGCTATGAAGGAAGGGTCGATTGATTGAATCAGGAGAGAGAGAAGCCTGACACCAACAAGAGAGAAGAAGACTCTCAGCGAGCTTACTGAGTACTAGCCGCTCTTTGCCTACCTCCTCTTTGAGAGTTTGGTAGACGGAGCTGAGTTACTCCCCTACCGGCCAAAGAGAAGACCCCGACGGTCCAGGACGATCATCTGGTCAACGGAGAACAAGATTCACTCTCCATCGCCACACGAAGAACCCAGCACTAAACAAAGGGAAGATCATACATCCTCCCTCCCTTGTAGTCGGAATATTGTTTTGTTGTAATCTTTCAACTGATTCAAGGAAATTTTACGGCAAATCTCTTCCGTACGAACAAGAAGATGGCGACTCCGCTGGGGACTACATTCGTGACCGATGAGCACATCGGGTGCAGGATGACGTTCTCCGTAAGGGAAGATGGTCGAATCACTCGTCGTTGAGTTCGACCAGGCGAAGTACGAAGAGTTCTCTCTTCTGGCTCCAGAGCCCAAAGACCCGCGTCTGCCGCAGGGTCTCGAGTGGACAGCTTCCCGAAGCCCTATCTGTGGCTCTATCGGACGCTGCTGTCACCCACTGTGCTGCGTCCGGCTCACGCGTCACGCCTCCCCGAAGGCCCGCGTGACATTCAAGCCTCTGCTGCGATCAACCGCGACGCACAGGAACCCACGCGCCAACGCCTCCCAGAAGGCCCGCGTGGTCCCCGGCACAACTACTGCTGCGACCAACGCGTCGCGCAGAAGAAACCCCGCGTCAACGTCTCTCAAGAGACCCGCGTGGTGAACATCCTGGTTCTTCAAACCGGAAATTGTTGGCTTCTCTCCTCCTCACGACGCAATCGGAATGCGAGCGTCGACTGAGAGACAGACGCGCGCGTCAATACTCGGTCGGAACCGATGGTTTCTGACTGGGGTTGGACGCGGCGTTCAATCTGATGCCTTGCCCGCACCCCGACCAGTGCGAGAGATCCGCGTTTGGCGACCAAAACGCGAGACTCCTCAAGTTGTGTCTGCCGAAGACCAACTTGCCAAACGCCAAAGCGAAGCTTCTGCGTCTCATCAAACGCAGGAGCATGCGCCCCCAGGCGTAGGCCCAGCAGCCCACTATCTCCCCAGTTTCTCTGCTCCAACGCAGCAGACAACAGTGCGAGGACCGCGTCTCGTCTCAACAGAGACGCCAGACGCGCGTAACGCAAGTCTCTCTGCTCCAACGCAGCAGACAACAACGCGAGAACGCGTCTCGTCTCAACAGAGACGCCAGACGCGCGGAACGCAACAGCGTGACCACCGCCTTTCTGAGACCTGCGTTCAGACAGCGCAACACACGACTGCCCCCCGTCTTCGACGTTGTGAGGCCAGTCTATTTAATCCCCCTCCCACGGATTGAGGGATTATTTGACAAGGAAAAGAAGTGCCAATCAGGCCACTTCTTCTTGCTGCTGTCAACAACTCATCCAGATGCTCTCTGGATGCCATTGCGAATCAGGCGTGCACCAGCCGTCTTTGATTAGACAGCTGACCCTGATTCCTCCGTCAGCAAAAGAAGACGCTCCCACCGAAGGAGAACCTTCCCTGATGTCGAATACCCGGA